>JAYEVH010000367.1:0-86950 GCA_036346255.1 Ampelocalamus luodianensis | reverse complement strand
CCAATAACATGCTACAAACTCGGCATACATTGTGGACAATGTAGTGACGGTTTGCTTTGAGCTTTCCACGATATAGCTCCTCCAGTGAGTGAACACATATCCGGATGTAGACTTTCTATCATCTCCAAAATCGAATCTGTATACCCCACTATATGGAGTGAATCCGATCTTCTGTATGTCATCATGAGGCCTTTTGTTCCTTGCAAATAACGCAAGACTTTCTTTATCAATTTCCAATGTTCTATTTCAGGATTGCTCTGGAATCTGCCAAGTAACTCGGTAACAAATGCTAAGTCAGGGCGTGTGCATACTTGAGCATACTGTAAGCTTCCGACAGCTGAAGCATATGGAACCGCTTTCATTTGATCGATCTCATACTGGTTCCTAGGGCATTGAAAATCCCCATATATGTCGCCCTTGACTATAGGTGCAGGTGAAGGACTACATTTATGCATACCAAATTTCTTTAAGATTTTCTCTATGTATGTCTTTTGCGATAGTCCCAATGTCCCTTTGTTTCTATCCCTGAATTTGATCCTAGAACGAACGAAGCTTCACCAAGATCTTTCATATCAAAGTTTGAGGACAAAAACTTCTTTGTATCCATGAGACTAACATCACTACTAGCTAGTAGGATATCATCCACATACGTGATTAGGAAGATAAACTTCCCATCTTTAAACTTTGCATAAATCTGATTGTCCTCTACATTTTCTTTAAACCCAAATTTTCTTATTGTCTTGTCAAACTTCAAGTACCACTGTCTTGAAGCTTGTTTTAACCCATAAATCGATTTCTTTAGGCGGCATCCCATTCTTTCATTTCCTTCCACGACAAAACCTTTCGGTTGTGCCATGTAAACATTTTCCTCCAAATCCCCATTAAGAAATGCCGTCTTTACATCCATCTGATGTAACTCTAAATCATAATGTGCTACTAATGCCATTATGATTCTGAAGGAATCTTTACATGAGACTGGAGAAAAAGTCTCATTGTAATCAATCCCTTCTCTTTGCGTAAAACCTTTTGCCACAAGTCGCGCTTTGTATCTTTCTACATTCCCTTGGGAGTCAAGCTTTGTCTTGTAGACCCATTTGACCCTCTTTGTTTGGCTCCTTTAGGAATAATTTCCAAGTCCCAGACTTTATTAGCCTTCATGGACCTCATTTCCTCTTCCATGGCCTCAAGCCATTTTGAAGAATTTTCGCTTCTCTTGGCTTCTTCAAATGAGATGGGATCATCTTCCATTTGAAATTCCTCTGTATGATAAATCTGATAATCATCAGAAATAGCTGATCTTCTTACTCTTTGAGACCTCCTCGGGGCCTCCTCATTTGGTACATTTTCTGTTTGAGGCTGTTGTTGCTCCCCCTCATCTGTGGCAATAGGTTCTATAGGATCCTGAAGAACAGGTTCCTCATTCTCATTCATTGTTGCCACAGGAGGAACAATAACAGGTGCTGGCACCACAGTGTCTTGCACCGTCGGTGCAGCGACAGCAGGTAGTGTGAAGAATGGCTCTTGAATCATCGGAGTGGGCACATACACCCGTTTCTCTTCAAGGTCAATCTCTCGAGCTACCATGCTCCCCCTCATCATTTCATCCTCTAAGAAGACAGCGTGTCTCGTTTCTACAAACTTTGTATATCATGCGGGCGGTAGAAACGAAAACCTTTTGACTTTTCAGGTAGCCAATGAAATGGCAACTTCATTTTTGGGATCAAGCTTCCCAAGGTTTGGGTTAAATACTTTAGCCTCAGTGAGACCCCCACACGTAAGTGGTTTAGTGAGGAACTCTTCTGTCCACAACTCGTGCGGTGTTTTGGACACCGACTTACTAGGCACTCTGTTGAGAATATGAATGGCGGTTTTCAACGCCTCCATCCATAGACTCAATGGCGTGTGGAATAGCTCATCATGCTTCGCACCATATCCATCGAGTGCGGTTGCGTCTTTCAGCTACTCCATTTCTTTGAGGTTCGCCTGTAGAATCTTGGGCTACTATACCATTTTCTGTAAAACCTTGCAAAGGTCCAGAACTTGTCCATATGGGGTATGTCGATCGTAGTACTCCCCACGTCGATCGGACTATCTTAATCTTTAAATCGTGTTGGTTTTCAACTTCACCTTAAATATCTTGAATTTATCCAAGGCTTCATTTCTTTCTTTGATTGGATAAATATATCCATAACGGAGTAATCATCTGTGAATGTTATGAGCGAGTCATGTCCATGCACACTTTTCACGGAAAAGGACCACAAATGTCTGTGTGAATAATTTGTAGAATTCTTGTGCTTCTTTTGGCGTCTTTCTTAATTTTCTTTACATATTTTCCTTTAATGCGATCTCGCATTGTTCTAAGTCTGAGAACTCTAATGGAGGAAGAATATCATTCTTAACTAGTCTTTCTATTCTCCCCCTCGAAATATGGCATAAGCAGCGGTGCCATAATTTCGACGACGCATCTAGAGTTCTCTTTCGTTTCTGTTTACATTCGTGAGACGAGATTCATTCACTTTCGCACGCGACGTTCCCTTTATCGCATACGACATTCACATCATCACATAATGATAACAAATAAAGCTCATTTTGTAAGATGGCAAGACCAACACATTCTTTATTAAACATTATTTCACACTTGCTATTTCCAAAATGACAATTATAACCATCATTGTCCAAACATGAAATACTAATCAAATTCCTCTGTAAAGAGGGAACATAAAGAACATCTCTAAGTAAAAGAGTGAAGCCATCAGCTAGCTTTAATGAAAGATCGCCAACGGCTTCAACTTCAGCTTGGACTCCATTTGCGACTTTAATGCATCTTTCTTTTCTTTGCGTATTCCTCATCGAACGGAATCCCTGCATATTATTGGCAACATGAACAGTTGCTCCTGAATCAATCCACCAAGTAGATTTTGAATATTGTACATACAAGGACTCATTTATGAAGGTAATAATGTTCTCACCTTTCTTTGCCATTATCATCTTTAAGTAATCGAGACAGTTTTTCTTGTAGTGTCCCGTCTTCTTGCAGTGAAGACACTGATCTTTGTCTACTGCAAACTTATTCTGTTGAGGCTGATGGACATGGGCTTTTCCCTTGTTCTTTGAGGAGAAGTTACTGTTGAAATTCTTTTTCTTGTTGTCCTTCACATAGTTGATAGAACCACCATGTGAGGATTTAAATCTTTCCTCCTCTTGTACACACATAGCTATGCACTTTTCTAAGTCCCATTTCTCGGGCTGCATGTTGTAGTTGACAACAAAGGTGTCAAACTTTTCCGGCAAGGAAGCAAAAATCAAATGTATAAGGAACTCATCCTTGAGAGCCAAATCCATTGGTTTAAGCTTGGATGCCAAGTTGCTCATCCTTAGTATGTGTTCTCTTATGCCACTGCCACCACTAGAGTACCTTTCTGTCACAAGCTGCTTTATCAGCTGTGTAGCATATGTCTTTGAAGAGCCAGTAAACCGACTCTTTATTTTCTCAAGGTATTCTGTGACAGTGTCACACTCTGCGATTGAACCCACAATTGCGGGCTCAATCGTGTTCTTTATCACAGCCAAACATTTCTTGTTGGCAGTGAGCCACTTTTTATGATCAAGATCATATGCCATTTTTATGGGAGCATAGTCCTCATGCAGTGCCTTAGCGGCATCGACCTCATTTTCATTCCTCACCGGTGCCACAGGCTCTGTGGGACACGGTGTGGTGGCTACCCAGTCCACCTCAGCCAAGATGAAGGCCAGGTCAATATTTTTCTTCCATTCACCATAGTTATCTCCTTTGAGAACCGGGATATCCCTGATGTAACCCATCAAGGAGTATCCTCCTGAAAAGACAATTCATATTCAGTGAGAACATTTAAACATAATTATATGCCTTATTTCCAACGTTGGTCAAAATACGACATACAATTTTATCTATACATTAAATCTACATCACCGTTGGGCAGAAATAGAAATAATGCACAAAATCATCAATTAGAAATTATAATACTGTTATTATCAACGTTGGTCAGAAAATAACAATATCATAATTATCTGGAAATTATATCTATTTTTCCAAAATTAAATTCTCCTGTTGGTTCGAATTTAATAATAAAAAATCAATCAACATTAACTTTTGCAACGGAAACTGTAATTATTCTAAAATAATTCATTATACAGAAGCATTATACTGTACACATTTAATCCCTGAAAAAATTAACACGTTGGTGCAAAAATTTACAGAGATTTTGGATCAAATTTCAATCAAATTCACTCATAAATGCTTCTGAAATAATTAACTTTCATTTTTCTGGAATTTACTGTGCAAAATGGCCATTTGGCCCATCTTGCGCAGCCGCGGCCCACTCGGCCAGCTCCCACGCGCGCGTGGCCGGCCCAACTGGAAAAACGTGCGGCCCACAGCCCACACGCCCCCCATCAGCCCATTAGTGCCCGCCCGATCTCGGCCACCCATCAGAATCCGACGGCATAGTGCCGACGGCGCAGCGGCGCCGCGCGGGCGCGCGCGCGGCGGCGGCTGCGGCGGGAGCTACGCTGTGAGCGGCGGCGCCCCACCGGAGCGGGCGTCGCGGGAAGCGGCGGCGAAGACTCCACGTGCTCGGCGGAGGTGGCCTCGAGCGGCAGCGCGCGCGCCGGTGACGGCGGCCCGGCGGCGCAACCGGTAAGGCTCTAATACCATTGTGGGTTTCCTTTTTTCGTGCCTGGGGTTCTAGATCTGAGAGGGAAGGGAGAGAGAGAGAGGGTACCGACCGTCCGTCGCGTTGGATGAAGAGCCGGCCATCGCTGTTAAGAGCGGAGCTGTTATAGTTTATCAACGCCGGCGTAAGGATTCTTCAAACAGTCGGGCGACGTTGTCGGAATTGAAATAGTTTCCTTTTGCTATCAAGTTTCCTTTTTAGTTTTAGAATTCATTTTGTAAATCATGTAATAGTTTTAGTATTCGACTTCGTTTCCTAGTATCGTTTGTTAGGATAATCTCTATTTAAAGGAGAGATACACTTTGGTTTGGGTAAGAAGAAAATACAAAGAGATTTTAGTTTTCTCATCTATTCTCTGTATCTATCTACTGGCTTCGCAACATCCAGCGATGTTGGGCTGTCGACGGGGAAGAACTCGTCCTCCAGCTGCTCACCAATACGCCTTACGATCTTTAGGCCCTGACAACTTGGTATCAGGTATGACAGGTTCTGATTCCGAGGAAGATGCTAGCTCCGTCAGCGCAATGTTTCAAGCAATTCAAGAGTAGATGGCTGGGATTGTCCAGCAGAACGCCGACATGAAGTCCAAGATCGCTGATCTCACTTGGCAGATCATTGCAATCAACGCGAAATCGTCGCCTGGGAATCGGGGGGAGCCTTCTCCCTTTCAGCGCTAGGATTGCCGCCACAACCATCATCGTCCTCAATTCCTATCACGATCAGCGGTATTTCAGCACCCTTGATCACCGCGCCCCCAGTGGATGCGTCTACCGCAGTTCATACACCACCAATGTCCACATACCCTGGATACGAAGCTTTCACAGCCAACTTTATACCTCATCATCAATCAGCAGCACCACATTACTCTCTCCCACAACCATCCCTGCCACACCAATTTTCGTTTTCCAACCGTCACCATACGGCCACTGGGTATACTCCGTCTCACTCAAGCGCACCGAGTTATCACAAACTCGAATTCCCAACATACGACGACACTGAAGATCCTTTGTCTTGGTTAAATCGCTGTGAATAGTTTTTTCGAGGGCAAAGAACTGAGGAGTGCGATAAGGTCTGGCTGGCGTCTTATCATCTCACTAACATTGCATAGTAGTGGTATTTTCAGTTGGAATGAGATGAAGGACAACCGACTTGGGGACAGTTCAAAGAATTTTGCCACGTGAGGTTTGGACCGCCGACCAGGAGCAACCCTTTGGGGGAATTAACACGCCTTCAACAGACAGGATCAGTCGGTGAGTATCAAGACAAGTTCCTCACGTTACTCTGTCGCGCCAATCGATTACTACCGCTGCAGCAGGTCCAAATTTTCACCACCGGTCTTACTGAACCTCTTTGGACAAACGTTGAGCTTCAACAACCCTCAAATTTACAAATCGCAATGAGTTTAGCCCGCGCTTATGAATGGCGTGCGCAAGCATTCGCAACTGTTTCAAACCCACAACCACGCCCATGGCGACCACCACAACGACCCGCTTTTCTGATTTCGGCATCACAACGTTCCCTGGAACCTGCGGCCACCACACTTTTAGCGCCCGGGCCTCGACCCAATAAACCTTTTCGTCGACTTACACCAACGGAATTGGTCGAACGTCGTTCCAAAGGGCTTTGCTACAATTGCGACGACAAATTTCTACCAGGCCACCATTGTAAGCAGCCTTTCATCATATATATTGATATGGGCATGGAAGTGGTGGAAGGAGAGGATGATCTGTGTTTGCATGCTTTGGAAGCTGAGTACACAGCTGAGGACATAGCCCCGGAGATATCACTGCATGCCGTCACAGGCACGTATACGGGAGGGACCATGCAGCTCAAAGTGACCATTGGAACATCTAATATTATTACCCTGGTGGACTCCGGTTCCACACACAATTTCTTAAGTGCCCGGGCGATACAAGCAACAGCAGTGGAGTTGCTCCCACGACAGGGCCTTAGGGTCAAGATTGCCAATGGAGAACTATCCTCCATTTCCTTACCCATGATTCTCACTGGGGCACATGCAGCACATGAGGGCATACAGAAAATATTATGTCATTTGCGTCAAGACTTTCATCTTCCAGGTGCAAAAAAGATTGTGCAAGACTTTATGAAGGCTTGTGTTGTTTGTCAACGCAACAAAACCGAGCACCTCCACCCTGTGGGACTTCTTCAGCCTTTGGACGTCCCTTATCAACCATGGTCTGATATTGCGATGGATTTTATCGAGGGTCTTCCCCGTGTTCATGGAATAATTTTATCTGTCATTGACCGTTTCTCTAAATACGCTCATTTTATTCCCCTGGCTCATCCCTACTCGGCTACCACTGTTGCCAGAGTTTTTCTCATGAGATTGTACGTCTTCATGGGATTCCTATGTCAATTGTCAGTGATCGGGATCCAGTATTCACCAGTAATTTTTGGCAAGATTTGTTTCGTTTGGCCGGGATTCACACATATCTCAGTTATGCTTATCATCCACAATCCGATGTTCAAACTGAGGCTGTCAATAAGGTGATTGCAATGTATTTGCGTTGCTGTGGAGATCATGTGGATATGATCCTAATCTTAGTGTGTTGAACAATTGGCAATAATGTCGAGGTGTTTGGAGAAACCCTCGTTTTCGGTGAAGTTCTTATTGCTGTCAGGCCTCTGGCAGTCTGATCGGCCATGTTGGCGGTCAGACCGGCCATGCCTTGGTCTTGTGGGCTGATTTGGTTGCTGGCGGTCTGACCGGCAAGGGTGGCAGTCAGACCGGCCAGTGTAGCGGTCAGACCGGCCTCTTTATGGACTTTGGATTTTTGAGCTGGGCCAAAATAGAGGGTGTAGGCAAGAGAGGAGGTTCTATTGCTCTTGGTCTCTTAATTTTTGGAGCCTTCAGGCAAAAGTTCTATTCGTTTGAAATTTTCAGAGAGGTTGCGGATTTCCAAGTTGGAATTTTGGCTAAGTCCTTGGGGGGCGGTCAGACCGGCCTTTGGTTGGCGGTCAGACCGACCAGTGGGCGATCAGACCGGCCAAGGGTGGCTTGGTTCGTCGTCCCGTGTGGCAGCGATGTGTGTTTGTTAGGTCAAGTTCATATTCATCAGTGCATATGTGTTGCATGATGTATGTTTTGGCTAACGTGGGTCAAGTTGTGAAGAACTTGTTCCCGTATTCGTGTTTGCTTGTCTATTGCTGTGCAGGTGTCTTAGAGGTCTATGTCAGTCAACGGCGAGGAGGATCGGGACTAAGCTTGGAGAGCTGAGGTCCAGAGCGATCGTGGATGCCGGGTGAGGTCAGAGGATTCAACCGGGGTGCAGGATGGACATGGATGACCGAACGGGCGGTTCGGTGCGACTAGTTGGATCAAGCGGCGCGAGAGTCGGTGCAAGTGCCTCGGTGGTGCTGGTGGGATCCGGACGGGGAGAGACTTGCCGACGTGGATCTGTTGATCAACCTACACGTGGCGAAGCAGACGATTGCTTCACCAGGATTGAACTTAGTTTTTTGGAGAAAGATCGAGAAGGGGTATTTTGGTAATTTCATAAAATACCGCCTTGGTGACCTTTTGGCTAAACCGCGGCGCGGGTCGGCACATGGAGAAGCGGTTTAGGTCAATCGAAGATGAAGACGGCGCTTTGAAATACGTGCGTGTGTTAACCCATTTGTGTGTTAGGGTTTAATGGGTGCCCTAATGGAATATTTTCTAGAATCTAGCATCCACTATAAATAGAGGAGGGAGCTGGCCAGAACTTCCTTAACCCATTCATTCGATAGCCCTATTTTGTGTTTTAGGGTTTTGGGGAGAAAGGTGGAGAGTTAGGGTTCTAGGGATGGATTGAGTGTGTGCTCTTGGATAGAGCTTTGTCCCCCATGTGGGAGTGGCTGTAAACATCAATCATCCATATATCCAAATCAATCCAACCAGATTTCACAAGTTGAGTCTCTATTTCGTTTTTGTGTTCAAGCTCTTTATTTGATGATTTTGGGAGTTTCTTTGATCCGCGAGTTTTTGCTTGGTTTCTTCTCTTGATCTAGCTTGCTGTAACATGTGGGAACACATCTAGGATCATCTTGATCATCAATCACCCACGAGCAAGTCTCTAGACCAAGTTTTCATTTTTGTTCGGTTTTGAACCCTCCTTCGGTAAAATAGAAAAAGGTCAAAACTTTGATGTGGATCTACTCAATCGTTGCTTGAAATAGGTTCCTAATATCCTTAGGAAGGTGTGTTCCAAATTTGGTCAAGTTTGGCCGAGTAGATCAAAAGTTAGACCAATTTTAGTTTCGGTTTTCGGGCTGATTTTCCTGTTCATCGTGCTAGAGGTCAGACCGCCCATCTGAGAGGTCAGACCGCTAGGCAAATCGGTCAGACCGCCCCTGTGAGAGGTCTGACCGCTAGGCAAATTATTCGACCCGATTTCTTGAGAGGTTAGACCGTCTGAGACATTGTGATTTGAGTTTATGTTGGTTTTGCTTCGGGGTTTTGATTGGATTCAATACAAGTCTTCCACTGTGCTTGTAGATTGATCTTCATAGCTTTCATAGCTATTGGAGTGAGATTCGTATTGAATATGATTTGGGAGAAAAAGAGTTCGTGCTCCTATTCACCCCCTCTAGTCGCCTTTTCGGTTCAACAAGTGGTATCAGAGCCAAGTTTGCTCTTTTGTGATCTTAACCGATCTTTGAGCATGGCGACTAGTTTGTCGACTTGTGAGCGCTTCTTTGTATCTTGTCGTGGTTCTTTTGCCGTTGATGTCCGTTGTGATAAGAGTCTTGAACATACGATATTTATGTGGTCAATTGAGAAGCAATTCACCTGTGATATTTGTGGCTACCCTTTTAGTTTTGATTGTCCTAGTTTCAAACATAAGTTCCCCATGGAGCTCGAGGAGAAGGAGCCCATTGGGATATGTGGAGTAGCGATTGAGGATGAACATGTTGGAGAGCTTTTCGAGGATAATCATGATGAGTCTTCCGAGGATGATCCCCTACTCAAGCTAAGCAAGGTGAGCAAAGAAAAACTCATTGATGGCTTGGTGTCGTATGAATATAAATTGCATGCTCTTAGGAAGAAAATGAAATTGCTAGAAAGAGAAAATGGTGATTTGTCTCATGAGCTCTCCAAATTGAAAACCGCTATGTGTGCTTTTGATTCATTGCTTGTAGACATGGATAACTTGAATACTTCTCTTGCATGTCTAAAAGCTGAAAATGAATTATTGAAATCAAATGCTTCTATGCCATGTGATTCTTGTGTTGCCTTACATCATGAGCTTGATAATGCTAAGTTAGAAATAGACAATCTTAGATCTATGGCTAGAAATGATTGTGATTCTTGTGTAGGCATGCTTACTGATTTTGAGAAGCTTAAATTGACTAATTCTCTTCACCTTGAGCAATTAGAGAATGCTAGGGCTGAAATTATTGATATTAAAGCTAGCCCTTGTAGCATGTGCTTAGAATATGAAAAATTGCTTAAGGATGGTTTAATCTCTTGCAAGAACTGTGCTTGTTTAGAAACTGAAATTGATGCTTTGAATAGCATGCTTAATTCAAAAGCATCATTAATTTCTTGCACATCTTGCATTTCCTTGAAGAGCGAGGTTGAGTCTTTAAAGAAATTACGCGATGATATGAGCGCCAAATCATGTGACTCTTGTATTTGCTTTCACTCCGTGATTGATGTTCTCAAGATTTCTTTTGCCTCTTTGCATTAGGAGTTGGAGTCTTTTTGTGCTAAACGTGAGTCACTTAATGTTGGTTTTTGTGCCATCGCCTTAAGTAGCTCTTCCTTGGCGAGTGCGACTTCTTGTGACTCTTCTTGTGTTGTCCATGGGATTTCAAAAGATAAAGGTGCTTCTTTTTCAAATGGTACTACATCTTCAAAAAGTAAGTACCATTGCACCTTTTGTAAGAAAAATGGACACACTTTCGAGTGTTGCTTTTGCCGTTTGAAACATGAGCATCGAGTGCGTCGTCGTACCTCTAGGAACACACATTGTCTTTCTCATAGCATGTGTGAGTCTAGTGCCGATACGAGGACGATTCATGATGTTGGTTCTTCCAAGACTTCTTCTTTGAGCGACAATGGTGCTTTGTCCTCTCGGACCTTGTCTACTAGTAGACCTTTACACCATTGCTCATTTTGTGGGAAGAATGGACATCTTGTGGATTTCTGGTTTCGACGTGCAAAACATTTGCGTCGAGCTCATGTTTCTAAGTCACCTAGTGAGCATAGTCTTTCTCATGACATGCACACTAAAGAGCCTAGCACGAAGACTCGCTTTGATGATGGCTTCTTTGACACCTTTTCTAGTGGTGTTGGACAACATCGTGGACTTGGCTTCGATGGTTTTGGTTTTGTCCCACGAGCTGCCCCGAGGCAGGATTTCCGCCGTCTTCCAAGAGGTGGACCTCGTTTTGTTCATCGAGGTACACACCCACAGCGAGGATGTGTGAGTTCCTTTGGTACTTTGGTTGGTTCTTATCATGGTGCTTTCAAGCAAGGTCATCACCGCTTTTCTAGAGATGGACCTCGTTTCCCTCATCGAGTTGTCCACTTGCGGCGTGCCTTCAAGGATGATGTTGGATCTTCTTGCATGGACCATCATTTGCATAATGCTAACTCATATAATGGTTCGACTGCCTCTAGTGGTGGTGTGTCTAAGGTTTGGGTTCCCAAGTATTTGCTCTCTAACCCTTCGGGATCCAAGACTTGGACACCTTGCCTTTCTCATGTGTAGGTACCGAGAACGCGGGTTGGAGAACATGGACTTAAGAGGTTCTGGTCTTTTGCTTCATCACGTGATCGGGACACTTGATAGTTCTCCACCCCAATGATGGCCTCAAAGAGGCATGTACTTTCATGATCGGCGTCTACACCTGTTTTGTGAGCTATATTATATCTTCATGATTATTCATTCTTGGCATGTTGTGCTTGTTTTTGTGCTCACTTGTACCATATTGGCATGTGTTACTCTTTTGATATCTTTTATCATGCCTTTGCTAGTACCTTGCTTATGTTTCCATGGGCTAGATTGTTATTCATTATTTCTATGAGTGTATAAGCTTGGTTTTGTCAACATGAGCTTGTGCTGTCTTGTACCTTTGTTATATTGCTCTTATTGATTCTTGCTTATGTATCCATGTATTAGATTGTTGTTCATTACTTCCATGGTTATATGAGCTTGGTTTTATCATCAAGAGCTTGTATTGTTTTGATATATTTATCATTTTGCTCTTGTTGATTTTTGTCTTATGTATCTACATGCTTACTTGATATCCATGATAGCATACCTTATCCATGATTTGTTCTCTAACATGCTTTATGCTTACATGGTTTTTGTGTCATACTGTAAATTGTGGATGCATGACGATTGACATAGCCTTCACTAGCATGCTTTACCTTTGACTGTATATTTGATGTGCGATATGCTATGTGCTTGTTTGCTTGCTTCTATGCCTTATTGTGGATTAAGGATAGTTTGAGTTGCGTCATATCTTGGATAGCATGTGCTGCAATTGATTAGTCTATCTTCATGCTCATGTTCTGAACTGTTGATTATATGCTTTAATGAGCTTTGGATCATTTGTTGCTATCCTTGCTAGTATGTGTGCCTTGGTACTGTTTTTCCTAGATAATATTTTACTAACCCAGTACCAAGGCATAGACTTCTTCTGTCTCTTTGGTGTAGCCTTTTCAGTTGAGAAAAAGAACATGTGGTACAACAAGTGGTCAAAGACTCCAGCTGTTAGTTCTTCTTCATTTGTGCATTCAATGCTGGCTATCACTTCTAGGAGACGAAAGAATTTTAAGATGAGGATGATGGGTGAGCGCAACTACTTTTTAGAGCTTTAAGGAATGGATCTTCATCCATCGTGACTACATCTCACTGCCAAGCAGTGTGACTCAGGTTCGAGCTTGAAATAGGTTCCTAATATCCTTAGGAATGTGTGTTCCAAATTTGGTCAAGTTTGGCCGAGTAGATCAAAAGTTAGACCAATTTTAGTTTCGGTTTTCGGGCTGATTTTTCTGTTCATCGTGCTAGAGGTCAAACCGCCCATCTGAGAGGTCAGACCGCTAGGCAAATCGATCATACCGCCCCTGTGAGAGGTTTGACCGCTAGGCAAATTATTCGACCCGATTTCTTGAGAGGTCAGACTGCCCGAGACATTGTGATTTGAGTTTATGTTGGTTTTGTTTCGGGGTTTTGATTGGATTCAATACAAGTCTTCCACTGTGCTTGTAGATTGATCTTCATAGCTTTCATAGCTATTGGATTGAGATTCGTATTGAATCTGATTTGGGAGAAAAAGAGTTTGTGCTCCTATTCACCCCCTCTAGTCGCGTTTCCGGTCCAACAGTTGCCTAACTGGTGATCGCCCTCGTCAATGGTCTGAGTGGTTACCTTGGGCAGAGTATTCCTATAACACTTCCTATCTCTCGGCTCTTCGAGAAACACCTTTCAAGGTAGTCTACGGTAGAGATGCTCCTTCCTTGCGTACTTATGAAAAGGGAACAGCTATGGTTTAGGCTGTAGAAGCATCCCTTTTAGCTCGTGATCAGCTTCTTCGTGATATCCGGGATCGACTTCTTTAGGCACAGGAGTATGCAAAAAAGTATTATGATAAAAATTATCGTGACATTTCTTTCGCTGTGGGCGATTTGGTATGGGTACGGCTCCTTCATCGGCCAGCGGCTTCTCTGGGAGTTCAATACACTGGGAAATTGGCGCCAAAATTTTTTGGTCCATATAAAAGATACGAGAATGTATTGGTTCGGTGGCTTACAATTTGGAATTGCCCAAAGGAGCCAAACTTCATGATGTATTTCACGTTGGGTTGTTAAAAAGGTTCCAGGGGAAACAACCATCAGTTCTACCTCCATTACCTCCACTTCAGAGCGGTCGGGTGATTCCTCAACCTTTGCGTGTACTGAAATCGCAATATCGGCAGGGCCAGGGTACACTGCAGGTTTTGGTACAATGGGCGGGAACTTCTGTTTCAGATGCATCATGGATTCCGTTATCAACGTTCCAAGAGCGTTATCCAGAGTTTCAGCTCGAGGACAAGCTGCTTCGCGACTCGCGAGGGAGAGAGATATGTTATAGTCTATCAACGCCGGAGCAAGGATTCTTCAGACAGTCGGGCGGCGTTGTCGGAATTGGAATACTTTTCTTTTGCTGTTAAGTTTCCTTTTCAGTTTCAGAGTTCATTTCGGAAATCATGTAATAGTTTTATTATTCGACTTCGTTTCCTAGTATCGTTTGTTTGGATACTCTCTATTTAAAGGAGAGATACACTTTGGTTTGGGTAAGAAGAAAATACAAAGCGATTCTAGTTTTCTCATCTATTCTCTGTATCTATCTACTGGCTTCGCCAGATCCAGCGACGCTGGGCCGTCGACGGGGAAGAACTCGTCCGCCAGCTGCTCACAAATACGCCTTACGATCTTTAGGCCCTGACAGGAGCCCTCTCTTACTCTGCTCATGTTGTTTTATGTTTTTGCGTTTTGTTCAAATTGTTAGCTGTGGTATTTTCATGTAGGGTGATATAACCTGCATATGTGTTTGTTTTATTTTCTAAACTTCTTCTATAAATGAATGGCAGTGCTCCTGGCCAATCTTTCGAAAAACTTATCAGTTGGGCATAGTTTCTCTGTATTTTTGGGGTCATATCCTTGGATGTTTCACCAGCCATGCACCATGAATCTGTCTGTGGACAACTTTATGCTAATTTGGCCTGCAAATGGAGAGGGTCCTTGTCATAAACTTCTCGCCTTGTGTAAACATCACCCAAACTCCAAACAACACACATAGGTCACACCGTCCGTTAATCACACTAGCTTGCACAAAAAGGTTGCAAAACAAGAAGCTAAAGAAAAATAGCACCACTGCAAATGGGCAAGCTATGGACAATCCTAACTCACCTCCACTCCTTAGCAGGGTATGTTCACTTAAAATTTGCAGTGATGAACTGATGGTCACTTGGCCTTAATATGTGCTTCAGTTAATAAGTTCCTTGCTTTTGCTTTGTTCTTACAGGCCTACTGTCACTCTATTATACCCCTTGTAAGTACGCAAGATTTCTGTCTACTTTTGTGATTGGCACGTCTTTCTTTGGTGAATTTCTTGGAAATTTATGGATTCATTGCGCCATGAACATACAGATATGCGTCAATACAAGCGATGGAGAGCCCGACAAAGCTGGACGATGAGCAGTGGCTGGCTTACTGGATCCTGTATTCCTTTATCACCCTCATGGAGATGGTCCTAGAGTCCCTAATCTACTGGTAAAATTGACAAGTTCATCATTCTTTTCCTTTATACAAATCATTGACTCAGATCAAAAGCTACAGGATTGAAGTCCTGGTGTGCAAGCTCTACTGTCTGATTTTTCACGGACAAACAGCTCTTCATGAAACTGACTAGAGTATTACTACTAGACTGATGTTTTGGCTTTTGGGATATATCTCTGAATTTTCAGGATACCTATCTGGTACGAGTTGAAGCTGCTGTTCATTGCGTGGTTGGTGCTCCCAAACTTTAGGGGAGCAGCATTCATCTATGACAATTTTGTGAGGGAGCAGGTGAAGAAGCATGGCCTATTGGTAATGGCCACAAACACTGGTAGCATTAGCAACATGGACAGTGATAGGGACAAGTCTCCGTTTCCTTCCCCCAAGGAGAAGAAGACCAAGAGGAAGTTGTTGTCCTTCGTTACACCAAAGAAGCTGAGATTTTGATCAATCTGCATTTCTGAAACAAGATTTTGATCTTTGCTACGTATTACTTACATTTTTGTGTGGCATGCTGCTCGTCCGTTTGTAACACTCAAGTGTTTTTTGTTATGTTTTTTGCACTGTTCATGGCATTCACACGACACAAGGATGTATCATGTGTGGGCGTTCTGTCTCTGTGTGTGTAAATCCTACAGGAAGAACTTCATTCTTCAAAAATACTTTAAAAATGATTCTGTAAATGGATTCAGATTGTGAGATTTAGAGTGTGTTTGGATGGAGGTATGGAGTTGAATGAAATGAGGTGGTACAAGATGGATGAGATTATTCTGAATGGAATGATACAAGAGTGTGTTTGGTTGGTTGGAATGCGGGAGTTTCATATGATTATTGCAGGAATTATACTATTTTATGTGAATTTGTTTGCAAAATTCTTGTGTTTCAATAAGGCCCTGAGCCAGATGACTAGAGCTAGGCCCAAACGGGGCCATAGTTCTCAGAGAATTTATACACTTAGCACTAGCTGACACACTGTAAAAGCCTAAGACAAATGATGTTATGGATCTTAAGTAGGAAGTCTTATTAGTTTGGAACCAAGGTTTAGCTTGCTCTAATTGATTGGACTCCATCAGCTAGTGTAGTTTAAAACTTTAAATGGGAGCAACTGTGTGCAAGAAGTAAATAACAATGGTGTTACTTAGGGATGCAAATGGTGATAGATGGCACCAAAACTAATGGGAACCTTTTTTTTTTCACTCTACGATGGTTTTTCAAACTATTAGATAGGTCATTGACAGCAGTACAAAAAGAAGAAAACCGGCCACCAGGATTAATCCAAACAATTCATCAAGCACTTAACGGTTGTAGCCCCTAAGAATCTTCCATAAATCTATTTTTTTAATCCATCTGTTTCAAATTATAACTTATATGTTTTTTGAGTGACAACATATCTGGTGAACAAGGCATAATTCGTAGACATATGGACATACTCAACCTCGGCCATCCGACCCAAAACAGGCTGTTCGGATCCCGGCAGGCCCCACAAACCACAACGATTTTACGATAACCCCCTGGCGCCTTCTTCCACCAGCCCAAGTGACTGACCCGACCCCTATTCGATCGGAAGCAAATCCTCTGACATTACATAGTGATGTCAGAGTGAACAGTACCATGACATTGGTTTATAGATGTCGGATCGAAAATCGGCGGCCGAGATGCAGGTCAATACTGTAGCAAAATACTGTTTATGCACACTGTAGTGAAACTGTAGCAGTCGATCTCGACCGCTATTTTTCGATTCAACGGCTCAGATTCAAGGAATGTTATGATACTGTTCACCCGTGACATTCCTATTGCAATGTCAGGGGATGCGATTCCTATTCGATCCCCTCCCCAACTCAGCTAGGGTTAGGGTAGGCTACGCCCCCATCGCCGCCGTCCCTGCCCGACCCCACTCTGGCGAAGCTCCGTCCACACTCCAACACAAGTAACAACATCAGAGTAATGACCCTTTTTCAACATTCCTTTGTTTGCAGAACCTTCTTAATTAATCCTTAATCTGTCTCACATATAAGATTAGACTACGTTTACATGAACCTAAAGTACTGGCTAATCGAGTGACCAGTCATAAGAAATATAGTCATATATTTGACCTTGTCGTGCTACAACAACTTCTAGGCCGTTGAATCAAAAATAAATTCTATGGGACGGGGCCACAGGAGAGGCCCTTCGCATCTGCCGTCCATCAAGAGAGAGAGAAAGGGAGAAGAGGAGGAGATCGGACGGCAGAGAGGCGGGGCCTCACCGTGAGGCCCCGCCCCGTAGAATTTGCTTCCCGTTGAATCCGCCACACCCAAAATCTTTTGCTTGCAAATTACAGTAGATCGATCGCCCTTTCCATTGTTCCTGTGACATATAATCTTGTATATATCATTCCAAAACATAAAAAAAGAAGTCTGCCTTTACACTTAAGTAATAGTAAGTGACAATTACCCTTTAAATTTACTTTTATTTATTTATTGAATGCTAACTTAGCTTGTCCATGCATGCCTCGTTATTCTAGCTAGCACCCTTTAAATACACGGATTTGCTATTTTCACAGGCACCTGAAATTTTGCAAAATTATAGTTGAATTTGCCCACCGTTGGATTTGACGTGGAGATTTGTCGGACCCGGATTTCGTAATCCAGAATCCTCTGTGAAAAAGCTGCGCTATTCTCTGGATCAGTAGATAGCGCTCACATGATACATTGCTGAATCATTTCATATATTGCGTAGACCAAACCATTCATTAATACAAGCATCAGAGTTTAAATATACCACGTCGGGTCGAGCTTACAATAGGGCCGATCAGAGTTACGATTGGCTGCTCCATTAGCTCAGAGTTAGAGGTCTTGCCCTGAGGAACCCATTAGCTCAGAGTTACAATTGGCTGCTCCATCCTGCTGACTGGCTGGCATAGCTTGGAGAATCTGAATCAGCTGGGCCACGGTCGGGTACGATGGCGGTGGGGAAGACAGATCTTGACCACGACCACGGCCATGACCACGGCCTGCTGCAAAGGCACCACGGCTTGGGGCGGTGGCTCTCTTGGGCGCCATCTGAAGAACAACCTAGGCTTAGGTCTAAAGGAGATATATGAGGGTTACTAGCCCTCTAAGACACACAGAAGAACTTAAACCAAACGAGAAAAACAGATCAAGTGCAATACAAAGCCTACAACGTCCGCAATTATATTAAGGGGGGGAGGGGGGGTTAAGTGTTACATGACTCCTGAAACATAGCATATAGGCTATGCCGAGCCACGACACAGGATACAAAACACAATGTCTATAAAAGGACAAAGCGCTTGCAACCAAGAGACTACCTAGCAAGCACTACTGGCTAACCTACACTAAGCCTGACTACACCAACAGGACGACGAAGATCTCAGGGTCGAATTCTCCTTCCTGGAGAGACAGAACGTAGTGGAAGGGCGATTCCAGCAGAAGATCCTCGTGCATCTGGCTCAGACGGGTGCGGGTGAAACGTGCTGCATCTTGGACTGCTTCATAACAGTTGCTCTGGGGAGTTGCGGGTCTGAAGGTGTGAGCGATGAACTCACCCTCTCTGGCATAGAGGAAAACCTCCATAGTCCAGGACTCTCAGTCCAAGATCTAAGTCTTCCGGCCCCTGAAGATGGGTTGGCGGCAGTAATCCAGGTGCTGCATCAGCTGGCGAAGAATGTCCACGAACTCTCCGAACTCTTCTCCGTGTGAGAAAAAGTCCCACGGGCCATCAGACGACGGTGTGGTCATCTAACATTTTGAAAATAGGAGAGTCAGCAACATAGTAAAAACTCAAGTGAAGTAGAGATGAGTAAAGAACTAAGAGGGATGAGTGAGAGCAATAAATACGCTATATTTTGCCAAAGCTTTTCTTAGGTTTTGAAAATAGGACTCGAGTCCTTAGGCAACGACCAATCTAACTAAGGCTCCTACAGTCGTATGCTTTGATACCAGCTCTGTCGGACCCGGATTTCGTAATCCAGAATCCTCTGTGAAAAAGCTGCGCTATTCCCTGGATCAGTAGATAGCGCTCACAGGATACATTGCTGAATCATTTCATACATCGCGTAGACCAAACCATTCATTAATACAAGCATCAGAGTTTAAATAGACCACGTCGGGTCGAGCTTACAATAGGGCCGATCAGGCCAAATGAGTTCATTACAAAACATTGAGTACGATAGCGGAAGCAAAAGGGTAGGGCAAGTCTCTCCACAGGCAAGCGACTGGGGTACCATGTGTACGACCGATATTAGCCAAGGGTTTGGATAATATAGGATGTACACGAGTACCAACGGAGCCAACTAGACTGAGGCGAGAGCTAGACTACAGGAACTATACTACTCTTCTTCATTTCCTTGCTCCTCGGCGTCCAGGTCCTCGTAGTAGGTGTAGTCTCCATGATCCACGGGTTCTGAGGGTTGGGGGGAAAGAGCGAGGATGAGCACAACTTCCGTGCTCGCGAGCCAACACACAGTATGCAACAATATACATGCAAGGCTTAACAAGGATGGCTCGGGTTCTTTTATTTGCGCAAAGCAATATTTTAAATACCAATATTAGAAAGTCCTATCACTTAGCATTTTAACCAAATTGTATTTTTGTTAAGAGAGATTATTTATGCAATATTTATAACAGTAGAGGCTACCTCCACCTCATGCTTATTTTTGATGGTGGTTACATCCACCTATTAACTACTCTGGGTTCGACTACCCAGGAAAAAACCAAATCCAAGGTCACAACGACCCATCACATTTTATCCCACCCACAAAGGTTTTATAAATAGAACTAACTCATGTAAGTTCCCATGTCCGCCCTTGACTGTGGGCACGGCTATTCGAACAGTTTATTACACTCTGCAGAGGTTGTACACTTTACCCACAAGAGACAATCATCTTGACATGTACACATGTTTCCGTAGACATGTGAGTCAAGGGGAGATCGTCACAAGGCCTTTACAATGCATCCCCCAGTATTTGTTACACCCGCTAAGGTTTCACCTGAGAAGGGTTACGCTCACATAGACCCATCAACCCTTACCCAGACCCCCTCTTGCGCCACACGGCTTACGCTCACATAGACCCATAAGTCGTACACCCCAACCCATAACCACAAAGGCTTATGGCGTAGCGGGTCATCTGCCTGGTGCAACTCATACTAACGGATACAAATTATTTGGCCAGGTCGACACCATTATAGACATGTGGTTGTACTGTTTTACATTGGGAGGTCATCACAGGATTAAGTCCTTATGGGCCATCTGGGCGGTTCATATCACATACCATCCACAAACCAACATTCCTTGGGCTGCATTAGCACCCACCAACATACCATCCATCATACCATCCGCCCAGATGTGATAGCAATTTTTAGGGTTTTTGAGATGTAGGAAAATACATCAACACAACCATCTCAGTCATTTACATCCAATGACTGCCCAAAAATCATGTTCATTTTTAAAAGATGATAAATGGGGTAGATAATACCCCGATACTTAAGCAAGGCTAGCATGGCGCTTAAGTATAGCCTAAACTAGTATAGTTACCATATAATTACTAGGGTGACAATGTCTTAAGGTAATTCAATTATCAAGGGATGGTGTATTAATATTTAAACATCAAATTGACATTTAACTACCTTAGGGTATTTAACATACATTTACATAAGGAAATTAAAGCATGCAATTTGATAATTTAAAAGAACATAATTTGCATAAAATGTAGGTTCAATATGATCAAAGTGTTGACTCGCCTGGGTCTAGCGCTAGGTGATCTTGATACTCTTGAGCTTGATCGAAGTGGGGGTCTCCAGCTTCTTCAAACTCTACGCGAACGATCGTACCGGAAAAAGAAACAAGCGAGCAAACAAAACAAATAAGCAACAATAATCATCAAATGAACTCCAAAATAAACCAAACTAGTACCAACAACAAGAGCTTGATTTTAGACATTTTTAGAAACAAACTTCACAATTTTTGGAGTTGAAAAGAGGGAGAAAAAAGATTTTAAAGTCTCTCTTTTGAATTAAAATAGAAAAAGAAAAAGAAATAAAAAAAAGCTGGCGGCGGCCCACAGTCTTCAACACTTCGGCCCGGCGTCAAATGGGCCAAGGCGCGCGCAGCCCGTGGGCTCGGCAGCCGAATGGAAGAAAGGGGCGGGGGGGACTCTCGGTCCGAGCCTCACTCGGGCGATCGGGAGAAAGGGGAAACGGAGGGGGCGATGAAGGGCGACGGCGCACGAGGAGAGGAGAGCTCGGGGGCGCGACGCAGCAGCGGCTAGAGGGAGCGGCGGCGTTCGGGAAGAAGAAGGGGGCTCGGGGAAGGCGCGCGGTGACGACGGCGAGCGGCGACCTCGGAGACGAAGCGGCGCGGGAACCCAAGGTGAGTCTCCTTCAAATCTTTGCTCGGCTTTCTTGCTCGGGGAAGGAAGGGGTGAGTGAGGGGGATTCGGCTGGAGGGGGGAGAGCGCGGCTCTTCTTATAGCCGAAGAGGAGGGAGCTTTGGATCCGGGGAGGGAGGTGGCCGTTGACGTCGGCGTGGCGCAAGAGCCAAGGTTGCGCGGCGTGGGTTGTGCGACAGCCGAGGCGGGAAAGGGGGATGGGACGGGACGAGGGCACGGTCGCCGGGGCGGTCTTGACACGGGAGCAGGCCCGTGAAGAGGGAGAAGGGGCGACGGGGAGGAGCGCGGTTGCCGAGGCGCTAACACGGCTGGCGGGGGCGAAGGGTCGAGGCGGCTGGCACGGCCGGGGTATGGCGATGACAGGGCATGGCGATGCCAGGCTAGGGAGGTAGGGGAAGGGTTAGGGTAGACTTTCGGGGGGGTTTGGATTTCTGCACAATTTGGGAAAGTTTCGGAGATTGAGCAAATGATCCCTGAAGATCTTGCACTGAAATAGGATGTTACAAGATTCGTGCTCTGGCTGGCCGTCATCGTCCTCTCGGTGCTACCGTCTCCCGTCGCAGCTGGGGTTCACCGGTGCCCCCTGGGCTTAGAGGGAGGACGGGGCAGCGGAGGCACGACAGTGGATGGCGCCGTCGGCGCCGGGGATGGAGGAGGGCGGTGGGCAACGGCAGTTGCCGGGGCGATAGGAAACATAGAGGTTAGGAGATGGTGGGAGGCGACGGCGGATCCAACGGCCGTAGCCGCCAGAGACGAGGAAGGAGGGTGGTGTGGGGGCGGATCGCCGGAGAAGAGGAAGAACAACGGCGCGGGAGGTGGTTGGGGCGAAGGGAGGAGCTAGCCAGCAGGCCTCGCCGGCGGCGGTGGCAGCGCCAGCAAGGCTGTAGGAGGCGGCAGTGAGGAGGGGGCGGCCACGAAGGGTGAAGGGAATTAGGGTTAGGAGGGTGGAGGGAAGTATATATGGGAGAGAGGGAAAGAGATATGGATGGTTGGATCAAAATCTAACGGTGCATAAATCAGCTGTGATTAAAAAAACAAGTTACCGTGTAATAGTTGCCCCCTTAAATCTACTATTTTTATGAGACGCTATTGTCTGCAGTCATGGGAGGGCTGTTCAGCAGGTTCATTTCCTCCATGATCAGACGGTGCACCGAGATGATGATTGATGACCACCGGTGAGAAGCTCGAGTGGCTGCGGAGAGCGCTTCTGCGAGCACACAAGGTCATCGAGGAGGCCGTGGCACGGCACATGAAGAACAGAGGTGATGCTCCTGCAGCTCTCCATTCTTATGGGGGCCATGTACCGAGGCCATTACGTGCTCGACACCTTCATGTATAGTGGCACACTCACCGAGGCACCATGGGCGGACCAAGAAATTGTTGCCCCCTGTTGGCGTCAAGCTCCACCGCCGGGAAGTGGCGGCGGGGCTCGGTTCTTAGTTCAGCAGCCATGGATGAGCTAAGAGCCGTCCTCGGAAGGTTAGAAAATGTCACACAAGCTACCCACACCCCGTGGATACAACTCACACGAGCACCTGTATACACACACCAATTCATAGTGAAAAAGAACAAAAACGTGCCCACATAAGAACTTTGGTGCTCGGCTGCAACTTGCCTAGCCAAAGCTTTTCTGTTTTCTCTATTCTCTCATTAAACACATCTTATTACACCTCTTTTTAAGGACTACCTAATCAACTTGCTAACTAAGTCAACAGCTAAACATGGAAAGTCTAACAAAGAAAACAAACTAATTTGATCCGATGATTATTATATTAGGATCCTAACGTCCTATTACATAGCAAGTCTATAATACTTTCCAACAATCCTCCCCTAATCCAGACTTGTCTTCTCCTAGTTGATGACTTTAGAGTCAATGCATGATCTGAACTACTAGCTACACCTCCACATGAAGCAATCTACAAGCAAACTAAACGCATGTCGGACCCCAAATTTGCAACTCGGGACCCACCGTGTAAAGTTGTGTCATTTCCTGAATCAATAGATAGCACACACAGATACATTATTGGTTTATTCACATACATCACATTCATACTATAATAGCATACTTTATTATATAAATAGGACGTACAACCAACTGTCTTATAAAAGGGGCCAAACATGCTAATATAGTACACATAGTGCTTTAACACAGAAAGTGGGGATACGAGCGGAAGCAAAAAAAGAAGAAGGGGGTGGATCCATTCACTCTGCCCACAGACAAACGACTAGGAGGTCCTGACCTAAGCTCCTCCATCGTCTTCACCATCTTGCCCAGATGCCACGAAGTAGGCATAGGGGTCTTGATCCAACGGCTTTGAATATTATTTACGAGCGAGCATGAGTACACAATTGTACTCACGAGCTAACATACAAAATGCAGTTATTATATATGCAAGGCTAATCAAAGAAAGGTCCATTGTTCTATTATTTGCACAAAGCTAAGTTTGAATTAGAATAGTTAGTAAGCAATTCTTAAGACCTAGTATTTCAAATAACACAAGTTTTGATAAAACTGAGTTTTGTTGTAAAGTACTAGTAGAGGCTCAAACCTCCTATACCATCGAGTGGCTCCAACCACCCAATGCTCGGGTCACATCCCGTACTTCTCACTGGTTCTTAACTAGGTTATTTCACTTTTCTAGGCTCCAACCCATTATTTCCACTCATTGGGCTCCAACCCATCCTTTCTTTCACTCCCATAAATTGTTTTATAAAAATGAAAGCTAATTCAAGTAAGTTCTCGACACCGCCTATGACTATGGACATGGCTATCTAGATAGTTTTATCACTCTGCAGAGTCCGTACACTTTACCAACAAGAGACAATCAACTTATAATATCCTTGATACATTTCCATAGATGTGCGACTAAGTTGATTATCACAAGGCTTTTACAATGCCCTACCTAACGCAACCCCATCCGCTAAGTTTCGCTACCGAAGGTGGTTTCCAAATGCAATACAATCGCACCACCCTTTGGACCCCCATCCTCAAGGTGGTTGTCAGCTAAGGCCATAGTGCATGCCACCCTCTATAGCCCCCTTTAGCACCGCAGTGGTTTCCTAATGCATTATAACCGTGCCACCCCAGAGTGGTTGTCAACTAAGACTATAATACATGCCACATTAGCAGGATGATGAAGCAATGCTGAGGCGAACAAATTAATCAGCCAGGTCGTACCCATTATAGACTTATAGTCACACTGTTTTTACACGAGAGGTTGTACAAGAACTCGGTTCTTTACTGACTCGGGTGGTACTTCCCCTTACCTACTCTGTCGTGCTCTTTCCAGCTCCTACCATGCTTTCCAGTTGCCTGAGTCAAAATCTGTTTTTGGTTTTATTTTATTTTGAAATACGTTTTCTAGTCAACATATCAGCGAGATTCCAACCTAGACTGTCCAATCTCATTTTCAAAGGTTTTAATGATGTCGGGGCAATTTACTGCCTGCATGTCAATGTCACTACGCAAAGCTAAGTATGACCCTTAAGTATGTATTTAGTAACTATCAGGTATTCCATTAATCTAGGGCGACAAATGATATTATCAAAGTTTAAGGGTTGGAAGTTTATACACAATTATTAGTTAGGATATTAACTATAAGCTAAAGCAACATATATGTATAAAACATAGCAATGCAATTTTATAATTGAAAACAATATAAATTGCATTAAAACTTCGGAGAAAATGATCAAGCTGTTGACTTGCCTTGTTCTAGGTCTTGTGGGCCTTGGTCTTGCTCGACTTATTGTTCTTCGGGAGCTTCGACGTCTATATTCGTGAAAGTAACCAAAGTCCAAATAAACATAAAAAGATTCAAATAGCATTAAAAAATTCAAACGAACTCCAAAATGGGTGTTTTCGGTATGGTTGGGTAGGTTTTGAATTTAGATAAATTTAAAAACAAAAATTGTTCGATTTGGAGTTAAAATGAGCAAGTTTAAACCCTAAATTAAATCCTAAAAAGAAAAGGAGAGAGAGAGAGAGAGAGAGAGAGAGAGAGAGAGAGAGAGAGGTGGACCCCTCGGGATTTCTTTTTTTCTTTTTGTTTTATTTTCTAATTGAGAAATGCACTAGTGAATAACAGGTGGGGCCCTTGGCATTTTAATTTCTTTTTAGTTATTTCTCATCTGAAAGTGGCCACAGTCAATGACAGGTGGGGCTTGGCCGTCATGGACTTGGTCCATGCGAACAGTCCATGCCAAAGTTTTCTGTTTTCTCTATTCTCTCATCAAACACATCTGATTACACATCCTTTTAAGGACTACCTAATCAATTTGCTAACTAAGTCAACAACTAAACTGGAAATTCTAATAAAAGAAATAAACTAATTCGATCCAATGTTGATTGCTGACACGAAGGAGTTTATCGTGTTCTTGGGTAACTGCCCTCGTATTTGTGGAAAACTGTATGTTTGGGCCCCAAACGGGGCTGCACCGCATCATTGGCTTCGTGCTTAGGAAGGAGTTGGAGAGATCGTTGGTGGCAGGTCTACACGTCCTACCAGTGATGGGTCGATGCGGAGCTAGGAAGAGAACCCTAGTCGAGGTATGCAAGGACGAGAGACTGCTACCCTGTCATCATTCACATTTGCAGAGATGACCTAGATAACGCTCCAATGGCAATCGAGCACCAAAATATGCAATACCTGGTTATCCTTTTGGGTAATTAGAAGAATTAGGAAAGGGATTGGGAGTTTAGATTAAAGAATTTATTTTTCTAAACCCATTAGGGGATGGGAGAGGGGAAGACGTAATGGGCCAAGGCCTAGCCCAAGCCGAGTTGGCTACCCATAGGAGAGCAAGGGAGGAGGAGCTGGCAGCCAAACCCTAGCCGCCAACCCCTGTCCACATCCTGCCGTGCCACACCGAGCACCCTAAAGAATGTCCTAAAGAGAAGTGTTGCAGCAGAACCAAAACATGGGCCACGTCGGCCAATACATTACATAGCCCGTGGGCCAATAATAGGTGATACAGCACCATAGCATGTAAGCGTAGTACGGTCCGGTGAACTAGAAGTAGCTCAGCTCGTAGGAGTAGAAGTAGCTCGGCCCAATTGGAGGAGTAGGAGTTGGATCCGTCGAAGGCCTAATTGGGAAATATGGAATTGAAGTAACCGAAAGTCTAATTGAAGAAAATGTTGTTGAAGTAGAGGATGCAGTGCAGCGGGTCGAAGTAGTGGTTGCATCATTAAGATTGATGTCCTCATCACTGCCGTTCTATGTAAGAGAATTTTATGTGCGCAGCGTAGCGACGTTGAAATCCTTTAGATCTCCCTTCGCTGTTATGAATGCGCAGAATTTTTCTAATGCATAAATCAATACTGTTGGTTTAATGGCATGATGCTGTTTTTAATTTACATAAGTTGTTAGTAACATACTGCTCCATTATGATGGCAGAAACCCATACCCAGGTTGCATTTGGAGAAATGAACTCTTTAATTAATTGCAAGATCTTTCCCCACTCCTAGAAGTTCTCCATCAGGTAGTAGCTTAGCGTTGCCACTTCATTTATTTTATACTTCACTGCATCTGAATATTTACAAAGCAATTTATTATGAGTTCTGCAGGTTGAAAAAGAAAAGGTTGTACACTTTGTTACTACTCTATGCTGTCTGCCATTACAGCTTGTGCTTTCATTTAGGAAATACGCTACAATTATTAACCGCAGAGTTCATTGTTTACGATTCCTAATACAGTTTGATCCATGCATTTTTCAAATGTATCTGCTAGAAAGTTACCCAAGGAGTGTGCTGAACCACAGGTGAGTAAACACACAAAAAAAAAGTGGGGTACCTTCTTTTGTTATAAATCTTATGCATTAGTACCAACTATCATGTTACTCTGGGCCTAGTCCGGAGATTCAGGTTCACCTGTACTTGATTCTTCCTGTTTTCACCACATGATGCTCACTGTCTGTCTTCGACTCACCCTTCCGTTGACATCCCTCTATCTTTGTTACAGAAATTCTTGAAGAAGAGCTTGGAGAGTCTTCTTCCATCAGAGCCCAAGATGGTGAATTAACTGCAGCTGAAGAACTTGGGCTGATGGTACGTATATCATGTTGCACGATTCTAACACTATTCGTGTTTAGGTCTTGACATCAAAGCAAAAAACACATGTTTTGTTCCTATGTTTGTAAGGGTCCACTGTATATGTACGATCATACAAGGCCAATTAGTTTATTTGTACAAGGCTCATGTTTTGTTCCTATGTTTGTAAGGGTCCACTGATTAACAGTATTTTACAGATGGGTCCAATTAAAGTCAGCATTTTTCACGATTTTGTGCAGAGAGAAGGGAAATGTGTACTCTTGCAACCCCCCTCTGCAATCCTCTCCTCTTGAGTTCATAAATCTTAGAGTAAATCCTCGCAAGAAAAACATAGTCAATTTGTAATACCCTAGCCCGTTTGTAGTGTGGCTCATGTGTATTATTTGTCCAAAGTGAGTTGAAGTAACATATAATACATGTTGGGTTTAAACGTAGCACATCCGGATTAACCCTTTTACACGAAGCGAGGACAAAAGTGTAAATGATGTACTATACATGTGCCGGTCCATCCCATCAGTGGGCTGAGCATTGAGCGAATTTTGGGCCAGTGTGCTACAGAAGTACACACGTGGTTTTAGTTAAGCATAGTTCCAATTTGACATCAGATAAATTGTGTTATCTGTATGGAGCGGAATTTCATTGGAATTTTGTAGGAACTTACCCTTGCATGCGTTCCAAATGGACCTTAACGAATGTATCAAGGTGATAAACCAACTAAGCTAACTCGGGAAGACGTATTTGATGTGTAACACAACAAAACTACACAAACACCTGTATCAGTTACAATTAGTTCCAATTTTTTTATAGTCAATTCCTTATTTGCCACCACAAATTTTTCATGATCCCTTGTTTGCTATCCGCTGTGTCAATAACATGTGAACGGATTTATTCCAATTTTTTTTACTCCAGCTACAGGTACTTAATTTGATGTAAAATCAATAATCATTTCTAGTTTTTATTTGCTTTAAAATTTGGAAGTTTTATTCCTAGTAAACAAGCATAAGTGGACTTTATAGAAAAGTATAAACCCAATTATTACATTTGGAGTAATTTGTGGACTTTTGTTTTGGTACCGCAAGTATCTACATGCGCAGGAAATAGAGGTTAACATATAAAACCTTGAAAGTCCTAAAAGGATTTTGATCCATGAGCGAACCATAGGAGCCTAATTAAGTAACCACCACATTATCCCTGCAGAAATGCTCACTCTACAGTTGCGCGCTGCACTTTATAGCAGCAAACTTGAATACTTGATCCCTGCAGAAATGCCCACTCTACAGTTACGAGGTTGCTAATTGCAGGGTCAATAATGCCTGAACTGTATTACAGTTGCAGGTCACACCAGCTAGTAGCAGGAACTCTGTTTCCTTCAAGAAAGGGAGATGCCCCCGGGACGTAATTTGGCCATTGTGGTCCTAGGATACTGCATCTTAATTCTTGACAACCATGGGCATGTGAATTGACATGAAATGGAAAGCACAAATTCATTCATTGCATACTCACTCTAGTCACGGGAAACAATGTGAATACAACGTGCAAGGTCACCTTTTAGTAGTAAGTTCAATCTTTTTTCTTGGAAGTCAGTTCAATCTTACTCTAGATATGTCCCCAAAACGTGATTTTGACCATTAATTTTTATTGTAATAGATTTATAAAACTTAATAAAGTTATACTTTTTTGAAAGTTCTTTCCGAGATAAATCTATGCATACTATTTTTATTTGTTCAATCTAAATATTAAAAAAGATATCAATAATCAAAGCTTTAAAAGTTTGACTATACGTGTAAAAAAAAACCGTACTCTTTTGTACCGGGAGTAACATTTAAGGTTGCTAATTCATCGTTCTTCGAAATCAGTGCCGGCAGCGATGTACAACGTGAAAAAAATATCAGAGAAACACATAATAGTTTTCTATTCACAGTAAAAAGAATTCAATATCAGTTGTGCAATGTTTAGACTTTATGTTAACTTTTAATTCAAAATATATGAAATTCTTGTTAACATATTAAAACATGTTTTTACAATATCGATAATGTTACTACATGTTATAGACGGTCTTTTGTTGAAAATCGTCTGTGATAATTATCCCATCACAGACGGTACGCCGTTTTGCTCGCTTACTTATCATCTATTGCAGTGTACTCCTCAACAGTCTTCTTCTCCATCTCTAGCGCTACGGTGAGTCCATCGCCACTCCATGCTCGGTTTTAATATCACCTCACCTCATTGAGCCTACTCGATCGTGTGGTCCATATCAGCTATTGTCGCCCACGTCGAGCTATCCCCGTGGACCTCTCTGTCACCACCGCCGCCATCCACGCCAACTCTTCTCTAGTGAGTGCTCGACCCACCAAGGTTGATTCCCCCACCTATATGTCCCCCTAAAGCTGTGCATGTGCTTCGTTTCAGTTTATTTCCATCGAGAAGACCTGTCACTAAGGAGCTTGCCGCCGTCGCCTCTGTTCACTGACAACCAGCCGCCTTGGACCTTCCCTGGTCGACTTTATTGACACCTTCCTCGTGATTGAGGTGAGCTACTGGAGCATAAGCATCCTTTAATTTGAGTAGTTTCGGGCGTTTACGCCGAAATCGCTAGTGAAGCCTATGGTCATCATTTTATTTATTTCTAGGATTTTTAACACGAACCGTGTGTTGGACCGAAGCTAGATGTACGCTAAGAACCGTGTGAGTGAAGAGTACATTAATGATGTGTGTGCTTTTACAAGAGTTGTCGAGAGGGATATGTTGAATAAGGGGGCGGAATATATGTACTATCCATGCATTGACTGCGAGAATATAAAGATGTATAACAACCAAGCACAGATCGAAGCACACTTGATTCGAAGGGGTTTCAAAAAGGGGTATACACGTTGGACCAGTCACGGTGAAGAGCAGATTATATAAGAAGATAGTAATAACGACATCGCCGACGAAGTCAACGATATACCGCCGGATGATGTCGATTGTGGTTCCGATTCGGATAGGCTGCACGATGATAATCTGGATCAGATGCTTCGCGATGCAAAAGTGAACTATAGTGAGAGAGAGTTTGGTAAATTCGAGGGCTTGATGGAGGACTCGGAGAAGCTTTTGTTCCCGAGCTGCAAGCCGGAATACACAAGGTTGTCATCTGTGCTTGAACTGCTGAAATTGAAGGCAAGCAACGGTTGGCCCGACAAGAGTTTCACGGCGCTGTTAGATCTCTTAGCAGACATGCTTTCGGATGGAAATACGTTGCCCAAAACCACCTACAGAGCCAAGAATGTTCTTTGTCCATTGGGAATGGAAGTAGAAAAAAATACATGCATGTCCAAACGATTGTAGCCTCTACCGTAAAGAGTACGCAAACATGCATGTATGTCCGGTGTGCAACGCATCCCGATACAAGCGTAAGAATCAATCAGATGACGGCGAGGGAATCGAGGTGAAGAAAGGGCCTGCTGCTAAGGTGGCATGGTATATTCCTATAATTCCTCATTTGAAGCAGTTTTTTGCGAACCCAAATGAGGCAAAACTGCTACGTTGGCACTCGGAGGAGCGTAAGCAGGATGTAAAGCTAAGACACCTTGCTAATTCCACCCAGTGGAGAAACATCAATAGGAGGTTTGCAGACTTCGGTGTAGAACCAATGAATATAAGGTTTGGATTGAGTACAGATGGAATGAATGAATCCTTTCGGTAACATGAGCAGCCGATATAGCACTTGGCCCGTGACTCTCTGTATGTACAACATTCCTCCTTGGTTGTGTATAAAGCGAAAGTATATTTTGCTGTCAATACTTATCAAAGGGCCGAAGCAACCTGGGAATGATATTGATGTGTACCTAGCACCATTGATGAAAGATCTAAAAATACTGTGGATCGAAGGGGTACAGGTATAGGATACGTACAAACGAGAATACTTCAATGTACGCTGCTTGTTGTTTTGCACCATAAATGATTATCCCGTCCTTGCTAACCTGTCGGGCCATAGTACAAAAGGGGCCAAAGCATGTACTCACTGCTTAGATGATACCGAGAGTGTGTGGCTGAAGCACTCACGCAAAATCGTGTACATGCATCACCGTAGGTTCCTCCGGAGGGCTCATCCATACCGCAGGATGAAGAAACAATTTGACAGAGAGAAGGAGGTCAGTTCAGCTCTAAGCCATTTAAGCGGAAAAGAGGTCTATAATATGGTTAAGGATTTAGATGTTGTGCTCGAAAAGGGACGTAAATTGAGAACCTATGAGAAGAACATTTGGAAGAAGAGATTAATATTTTAGGACTTACCTTATTGGGAGTACCTAGAAGTTCGCCATTGCATCGGCGTTATGCACGTAGAGAAGAATGTATGTGACAGCTTGATTGGTCTCTTACTGAACATTCGTGACAAAATAAAGGATGGTGTCAATGCACGGATTGACTTGGTTGATATGGACATCAGACCTGAGTTAGCACCGACAAAGACCGATAAAGGATGAACGTACTTTCCCCCTGCTTGTTACACTTTGTCCAAGGCCGAGAGAACTAAACTATGCCAGTGCTTGCATGGTGTGAAAGTTTTGTCTGGTTACTCTACCAACATGAAGAAACTTGTTTCGATGGAAGATTTGAAGTTAATTGTCATGAAGTCTCATGATTGTCATGTGCTGATGACACATATGCTTCCTGTTGCAATTAGAAGCATTTTGCCGATCAAGGTCCGAGAGGCAATCATGAGGCTGTGTTATTTCTTTAACACAATTGCTCAGAAGGTCATCGACCCCGAAGGACTAGATGCTTTACAGGACGAGGTGGTGACGACTCTATGTCATCTTGAGATGTATGTCCCTCTGTCATTTTTCGATATCATGGTCCATCTTATTGTTCACATTGTGAGGGAGATAAAGGTGTGTGGGTCCATGTTCCTACGTAGTATGTACCCGTTCAAGAGGTTTATGGGAATTCTCAAGTCCTATGTACAAAATCGATCTCTGCTGGAGGGCAGTATCGTCGAATGTTATGCAATCGGAGAGGTCATTGAGTTCAGCATCGATTACATGGCTCAAGTCGAACCAATAGGTGTGCCTCGATCTCGCCATGAGGGGAGGCTCGAGAGTATCGGGACCATCAGAAGGAAAGCAATCACTCCAGAGATGAGAGCGTATGCTCAAGCCCATTTCACGGTCTTACAACACATGACTGAAAGTGCACTTGTATATCGACCAGCACAAGGACGTGCTTTGGCAACAGAATCCAGAGCGACCGATGTTTGGATCACGAGACAACACAATAGTCGGTTCAATCAATGGTTGAAGGAGCGACTCGCTAGGAGCTCGTCAAGTGATATGCTGACATGGTTGGCAAAAGGGCCAATATTTACAGTTGTGACATGGTAAGAATACGACATAAATGGGTACACATTCTATACGCTGGCTTAGGATATAAAGAGCACTAACCAGAACAGTGGTGTTCGCATAGATGCATTTAGTACCGATGGGTTGAGGAGCTCCTACTATGGGCTCATAGAGGAGATTTGGGAGCTCGACTACGTGCTTTTCAAGATCCCGCTGTTTCGGTGCCGTTGGGTCCATCTCCCATAAGTGAAGGTCAATAGGTATGGCGTCACTACCGTGGACCTCGAATGTGTCGGATACAAAGACGAACCATTCGTACTCGCTAACCAAGTTGCATGTTTAAATCTTCTATGTAACCGACCAAGCAAATAAGAAGCGCCACGTAGTTCTTCATGGAAAAAGCAGGATTGTCAGAGTTGAGAGTGTAGTGGACGAGGAAGAATACAATCAATTTGACGAGTTGCCTCCTTTCGGAAACGACACAAGGGTCGAGGAAGAACAATGTGATGAAACTAGCTATATATGCGGCGATCATCATGAAGGGCTAATTTTTAAAGGAGATAAGTAAGTGGAATGATGAATGAGAATGTGTCATATGTTCTGAATTTGCATTTATGTATATGAGAACGTGTCATTTGTGAATTTGCATTTATATATATGAGAATGTGTCATATCTAAATTTGTGAAATGGATGTGCTTGTTTCTGAAATGAATGTGAATTGGATGTATACATGTACTTGTTGTGTTTCTGCTTGTTTCAAGGGGTATGGCTAGAATTTCCTGAAGCTAGCTAATAAACAGAAATAGATTTAGCAATACAAAAGAATATCACAGACGATTCCTTAGGATAAACTGTCTCTGATTATATATCACAGACGGTTTCATATAAATAACCGTCTGTAATACATCAAATATCACAAACGGTTCCATCTAAAAATCGTATGTGATACATTAGATATCACAGACGGTTTCATCTACAAACCATCTGTGATACATAATATCATAGACAGTTATTTATTGGAACTGTCTGTGATGTCCAACCCTATTTATATTCAGACTCTAGGGTTTGCCGTGCCCCCACTCAAACAATTAAGTTTCTCTAACATCTCCCCTCTCCTGAGCCCATCGCCGCTGACCTCGATGCCACCTCCTCCCCGAGCACGAGCTGCTGCCTCCTCCCCGAGCCCGTTGCTGCTGTCCTCGACACCGCCTCCTCCCCGAGCCCGTTGTTGCCGTCCTCGACTCCGCCTCCTCCTCGAGCTTGCTGTGCCTCCTACCCTGAGCCCGCCGCCTCCTCCCCAAGCATGATGTCGGGACCCCGGGTATACAACCCCAGGACCCTCTGTGCATTCCGAACTAGTCCCAAATCAGTAGCTAGCTCGCACAGTTACAACATCGGTGTAATCACAACCATACAACAAAATGACGATGAAGCGGACAAATTAATATTAATAGGTAGCAAAAGGGACCTTATGGTCAAGTCTTACAGAGTGCACCACACAGGGCTTAGCAACAAAAGACAACTTGTAGCGGAAACATAATATCTCGTGGTGGCCACGCGACATGCCCACAGGCAATCGAGTGGAGGACGCGACCTAGTTCGCAAAGTCTTGAGGATACTCCTCTTCATAAAACTCTGAATTCCCTAGTTCTTCTGTGGGGATTAATCACACAGGGCGCAAGCCGTGAGTACTTTGAATGTACTCAGTAAGTCATAGGGAACAGTATGCAATTATTATTCATGCTAGGCTTGACAAGGATAGTTTTATGTTTACTTTTGCAGAAAACATCATTTAATAGTAAATACCGTAAGTAGATTGAAAGCACAATTTAAAAGATTAATACATAAGTAATTCAGTTCTTTGAAACAACTAGAGATCAACCCAACCTTTCCATCCAAACCATCAATTCCACCATTTTAAAGAAAACATCTACCCCTTGCGTGAAATCTCCGGGCATGTCCATAACCGGGGACACGGCTATTCGAATAGTTTTTATACACTCTGCAGAGGTTGTACAGCTTTACCCATAAGAGATAATCATCTTATACTGTCAGGCATTTCACGCTTCCGAAGGCGTGTGACTAAGAGATTATCACATGGCCGTTACAAAGCTTTGAACTGGCTAAGAGCTGCCCGCTAAGGTTTCGCTTCTAACGAGCTTCACACCCGCTAGATTCGTGCCCCCTCTTGCGCCAGCGATTCAGCACGCTCCACCGCAACAGAACCTAGCCAGCTCATTGCTAATTATTAGGCCAGGTCCATCCCATCCTGGACATGTGGTTGCACGATGTGACCCAGATCAATGGTTCAAGGTTAAGTCCTTAGTCGGTTGCTCAGGCGAGACTAATCCACGTCCCAATGTGCGTTACGGCACCCACACTCACCACCATCCACTCGCCCGAGCATAAAACATTTTCGGTTCGACTCGACCGAAGGCCACCCTAGCCTTGGCACAACATCTTTTAACAACAGTGGCCGCGCCACGATTCCATAATTCATTTAGTCAAGTTTATTCATATGAACATGCGATCATGAGTCCTAACGTACAACTATAGCATGGCTAAGCATAATACGATACCCGTGTTGGTAATTTATCAATGTCCAACTAAGATAAACCCTCCTAAGGTGTCCAAGGTTCATGTCATTCAAGGATACATGTCGATAGCAATTTATCAAGGAGGCATACATTGATTCGGTAATTATCTACTCCCGAAACAATTTTTTTTATATAAAACTAGTGATGCATGTATATATAAAACAATATAGTTTTATAAAGATGGGTTCATTATGATCAAAGGTATATGACTTGCCTTCGTTGAAGAGTTGAGGTGCTTCGGTCGTCGGATCCGAGAAATCTTCCGAAAAGCCGGTTTCTACACGTGCGAAAAGAGTAAAATAAATAAAACAACTCCAAATAAATTCCAAATTAGCACTAACAGCAAGAGGGGGATTTTAGATGAATTTAGAAATTTGAATCACTCGAATCGGAGTTCGAACGAAGAAGTTATGGCCTTCTGAAGTTTGGAAAACACATAAAATGAAGAAAATTGGATTTTCCTCAATTTCTGATTTATTTTTCCAAAGGAAATTCGAATTATTGCGCCAGCTGACGTCAGCGAGGGGGTTTTATTTTCCGGCCGAATTATTTTTCAACGGGAAAATCAGGAAAAGCCACGTGGCGCTGACTGGGTAGCCACGTCAGACGGGGCGCTCCGGTGGCGCTGACGCGGCGCCACGTGGGCTGCCACGTCGGACCCGAGCGGCGGTGCGCTCGGCCCGATGGCTCGCCGGTGAACGGCTGGACAGCGGCCGGCGGCGAGGGCACGGTTACGAAGAGGAGCTCGCGGTGAACTCGTTGCTCACTTACTTGACGACGCGACGCGAGGAGGCGGCCGACGATGGAGAAGAAAGTGGCGGCAGGGAGAGGGCTTCGGCGGCAACGGTGCTCCAAGGGGTCTCCGGGGTTGGGGAGGCGCGCACGGGAGAGGCGACGCACTGGCAATGCTGGAGGCGGGGTTAACGGGAGAAGTCCCTTGAATTATTTAGAACTTAATAAAAATACTTTTAGCTATACTTTAGTTTTTTAATTTTGCAAACAAAATAGATTTTGCCTTCAAACAAAAAGGAAAAACCAAATTAAAATCCAAAAAAATACAATAAAGGCTTAAAATCCAAATAAAATCCAAGAAACTCCAATAAACTAACTTTTCTGTTTAATTGAAGTTGGATTTACTCAATTTAAATGGTTTTTGATTTCTAAATTTGAATTTAAGCTTTTTGCAACTTAAACCAAATGGTTACTTTTAAAACTTTTGAAAATTCAAAAACTCGCAAATTAGGGATGTTACACATGAGCCGCCACTTCCCCGAACCCGGCGCCCCTCCTCCCCTTCGATGTTGCCCTGCTGCTTCGGTGCTCCCTGCTCATCCGTCCCTCGACGCCCAAAGGTAATAGATACCGAGTTGCCGACCCCGATGCCCCTTCCCCTCACACATTGCTCTGATTGCTTGGCTTTGATTGCCATCTGCTTCATGAGTATCATAGCATTTTAATTTTATTACCCCTTTGCATTTGATATGTTCATATTAAAATGTGGTGTAGTGGGCTTGAGATGAATGCTCTGTGATGATAATAGTCTTGTACTAGAATTGTTTTGATAATCAGGTTTGAACTTGAGCTCTAATTGGAATGGAATGCTTACTACTGTTGATTGATCTTTAGCATTTAGTTTTTTACTTTCGGTTGGTTAATTGGTTAAACCTCTGGGTTCTGTGATCCAATTCATAATATATGCTATTCTGTCAGTAGATCAAGTGTTGTTGGCTGACTTGAAGGATTTACATGTTTATATGTCAATTATGTCATTTAATTGGTGTGTATACCCATACACAGAGAATCTTATGATAATATGTTGATGCGTGACAGAACCTCTATTTCTCGTGAAGATGTCGTCCGCTCATTCTTCGTCATCGTCACCTCATGCATCTGATGTGCCGTCCTCTAGAAAATCCAAACGCAAGGAAAGAGGAATATCGAAAAGGCCCAAGGACTGATTTACCATCACGAGAGTCGATGTGTTTGGGGCCCCTCTGAGTCCTCGCTGAGCAGCGCCCGCATTCTGGACAACGATCGGAATAGTTGCACGTGAACGGGTCAAGATCACCTATGATTCATGAAAGGAGTTGACCAAAGATGAGAATCAGAAAAATATGTTGGTGAAGGAAATTTTAAAATCGTTCCAGATACCGGAACAACACAAGACCTTCGTGCAACGATACACGTTGCTAGCGGCGTGCAAACCGTGGAGGAACTTCAAGAGCATGCTTATCAAGGATTACGTGGAGAAGGATTTGACACCCTTCCAGAAGTATCCGTTTGTGGAGGAGTACTGGGAAGACTTTGTGGCGAAGAAGACGACAAATGATTTTAGAATTGAAAGTGAGGCGCACAGGGCCCTCTAGGCAAAAAACATGCATCCCCACAGACTCGGAACCGCTAGGTATGCGGGTAAAATCCCACAATGGAGATTTTAGAACGAGCATGCACGCTAGTTGGACGCCTCCCCGCCATTTGCCGGGATCACTGATGCGTGTTCCAAACAGTGGCTAATGGCAAGGTTATCTACCGCGTCTTCGGGGTTCATCTCCTTTCCAAACCCCGTAGACGAAGAAGTGTTCCGGCGCCTGGTAAGATATCGAACTACCTAGTTTGTAATTACTCGATAACTTCATAGGAAGTGAAATAACATGTTGGGCTCTTGCAGGAAGAGCTGAGTACTACACAATCTTCCCAAGGCTCATTCTAGGCATATATATATATACATATATATATATATATATATATATATATATATATATATATATATATATATATATATATATATATATATATATATATATATACACTCTCCACGACCTGGAAAACAAGGAGCATCTGGGTCGCACGAGAGGCATTGGTCTTTATGTTAATGGAAAGATGGATTCTCAAAGGACTCCGGGACGTACCGAAGTAGGAAGAGAGCCAAAGCTGAGCGCGAAGCACAGCTACGAGAGGAGATTCGTGCATCCGTCACAAATCAGTTGGAAGCCCCCGCCGCTACTTTTCTAGCTAGCCCTCCAAACGTTCGAGTAGCTGCGCGTCCAACCATAACTTAGAAATCGATAACAGATCTCCTGTTGATGACATCCTGGTAATAATTATTATCCCTAGAATGCTCGATCCATTGATAGGCCTGTTGGAGTAGCTAATTTTGTATCGTTATGTAGGGGGCTACGAAGTGCAAGCTCCAAGTGAGATGTGACTCCATTGCCCTGGATGCTGTTTGGGGCCAGGCGTATCCATCCGGTGTCGGAGCCTTGCTGCACTGTGTAATTATAATGACCATGGCGACATACCTGTATAGGTTCTATTGGATTCTAATTGTAATTATACCAAAACGGAACTTGGTAATATACCTAGATTTCCTACAGAGGGCCAAACACAACTTCATAGTTGTCCGACAATTAATCAACGAGTAAACACATTTCTTCCATAGATAACTCTATTGTACAGTCTTTCCTTCCTTTACAATGGCTAAGGCTAAGTTTTTGGAATCACGTAGGTCATTCAAGACGTACTTTGCAAAAGGAGGGATATGCAAGGGAGGTACCATACAAAACGATCTAAAATTCCCGATATTCCTAGTACACATTAATCCTATATAACACTTTGTAGTAATGCCTCTCGAACTAACCAATTCTATTTTTGCAGTACCACCAAGAGCCGTCGGCCTGCAACCTCTATGGATTCTATGTTTGCCACAACATAGAACTACTCGTCGGTTCCGCGATGACCAATGATCCTCAGGTTTATCAATCTTGCAATAATTATTTCATACTTATCAATTTATATATGTATGAATTTAATCTTCGTAGCGACAGGTTGCGACCATCGCGAAAACTACGTTGGAACAGGGCCAGCTCATAAACATCCGAGGACAGCTTGCGTCATTCTTCAACCATGAGGTCATAAATCCAGATGGGAAGTTCCACAATGTAGATTGAACTTGATTGGGATAAGATATTGAACTTAACGGTACATGTGTGTAAATGTACATGAATGGTTAATTTTAGTTAATTGATTTGTGAATTGGATGTGTTTGTTTTTTCTGAAATGAATATGAATTGGATGTGCTTGTTTTCTGAAATGAATGTGAATTGGATGTATACATTTACTTGTTGTGTTTCAACTTGTTTCAGAGGGCATGACTAGCATTTCCTAAGGCTAGCCAATAAACAAACATATATTTAGCAATACAAAATAATATCACAGATGATTCCTTAGGACATACTGTCTATGATGCATAATCTCTCACAGACGGTTTCATCTACAAACCATCTATGATACATCATCTATCACAGACGGTTTTGTCTACAAACCGTCTGTGATAGTCGATTATCATAGACGGTTTCATCTACAAACCGTCTGTGATAGTATACTATCACAGATGGTTCTCAGTTAATAACCGTTTGTGATAGTATGCATCACAGACGATTTTTCTCTATAAACCATCTGTGATTGTAGATTATCACAGACGAATCTCAGTTAATAACCATCTGTGATAGTATACATCACAAACGGTTTGAAAAACCGTCTGTGATGACCTCATGTCATCACTGACCCATAGACTTAGATGGCTCACGAAACCGTCTATGATGACGTTTTTGAACCATCTGTGAAGACCTTTTCTGTAGTAGTGGGGACTAGACTCAGGGAGGAGGTGAAGTTCGGACTAGGGTTGGGGAGGAGCTGAGGTCCTGAATGGTCAAGGAAGCCGGGTGCAGTCATGATGAGACATGTGGTGCACCAAGTGACTTGGTCCTCGTTACAAACGAGGACGGTTCGGTGGGATCCCGATGCATGAGAGGCTTGGCGGGAAGTCATTGGGGCCACATGGATGATGACTGAGCACAAAAGTTTGGTGCGACGGGTTGTATCAAGCGGTGTGGTAGTTCTGTGCGACGGGTTACATCAAGCAGTGCGGTAGTTCTATACGACGGGTTACATCAAGCAGCGCGACAGTTCGTGTGACAGGTTACATCAAGCGACACAAGGTTCGATGCAAGTGAAACCCGTTGTGTGTGGGATTAACGATGCCCATTTGGGATGTCTCTCTAGAAGCTTGCCTCCACTATAAAAGCGGAGGGTACTAGTTGTGCACCTTCCAACCCTTGTATTCTGGAAACCCTAATTTGTGATTTAGGGATAGGAGAGGAAAGTGGAGAGGCTAGGGTTCATGAGAGATTGATTGATTGAGTGCTTAAGTGTTGAGCTTTTGTCCTCCATAAGAGAGTGACTGTAAACATACAATCTCTCTAATCAATCAATGCAAGATTTGCCTTAAGATGAGTTCTATGTTGTTCTTACTCTCTCTTTGATGCCTTTGAGATTTTTGTTGTTTCTTAGGTTTTTAGTTGTGATCTTGCTTTGCTGGGACGTGTGGGATATGATATAAGGTCTTCTTGATCATCATCCACCCATGAGCAAGCTTTTAGATCTAAGTTTGATTTTGCCTGGTTTTGGTGAAAGAAAGGGTGATTTTAGGTGTTTTGCTCTTGAGGGATTTTGGCCTGATTCTTCCTGTGATTGAGGGTGCTAGGATGTATGGGAGACCATCCTTAGCCATCTTGGATTGATTCCTCCCACGAAATCCTCTCAATCACTATTTTCATATCTGACCCGATTTTGGAGCAACCTTCACTCAAATGGAGAAAGGACAAAACTTTGGAAATGATTCTCACAATCTTTGATTGGAATAGGTTCCTGATATCCTAGAGAAGGTATGTTTCAAGTTTCATGAAGTTTTGAGTTGTGGATCAAAAGTTGGATCAATTTGCGATTTCGAAATCTTGCTGAAATTCAGTTTCTGTGTTGATTTTACTGTTCATAGGTCTAATCGCACTGTTCACCAGTCTGACCACCACTATTCACCAGTCTGACCAGCCAGTGGGGATTTCAGCGAGTTTTGATCCTTTTTGTTGCCTGGTTCTTATTTGAAAGAGTATCTCTGATTTTCATGGCTCTACATAGCTATTGGAGTGTAAGAACATTGAACGTCTTGAGGCAAAAGATTTTGTAGATGTTGTTTTTGTGTGACGCCTATTCAACCCCCCTTTAGTCGCCTCTTCGGTCCAACAAATACCAAATACAAAGGAGTGATGAAGCAAAGGGGTCGACTCGCAAGATCCAATGGATTGTGGGGACCACCCTAGCCTCCTCATAAGGGCTAGCCCATGCCCCTCAAAAACCCTATGGTTTGCTATGATTAGGTTTGGATCAAACCGCTTCGATCCTTTCCCACCCTTAGGATCAATGGAGTATTTTTTTCACCTCGATTTAAAAATCATAAATTGATCCAACTTTTAAACTACAACTCCAAACTTCACGAAACTTGAAACACACCTTCTATAAGATGCAAGGAATCTATTCCAATCAAAGATCTTAGAGATCATTGCCAAAATTCTGATATTTTTCCGTTTGGGTGAAGGTTGCATCAAAATCGTGCCAAACTCAAGAACTTGCAATAGAAAGTACCTAGATGTATGGGATCTGGTCTACAAGAGATATATCCATCACTTACAAGTCTTAGATACAAAGCAAGATCAAGAGGGGAGGAAGGAATACAAAAAATCAAGCCAAATCAAGAAATCAATACTAGATCATATGAGAGGAAGACTTGGATGAATTTAGAGATTTAATTTCTTCTTGGAGATGAATGTTTACAACCACTTGCTAGGAGGACAAAGTCACTAGGTAAGCACACAAACAAGTGCTCTTATATTTCTTAATACATCTCTCAAATTCTAGCCTCCTCTCTCTAGTGTCCCCAAATTTTACATTAGGGCTCTCTTGGCTTAGGTGGATGTGCAAATCCTGCACCACCCTCTTATATATTGGAGGCTAGGTATATATAAAACCCCAATAGGCACCCGTTAATCCCACACACAAATAGGTCTCACTCATGCACGCTTCTCAAAGCACATCTTCATCTTTAGCTCCATTAGGACAAATCCATCATGCTTTGCCCTCCATGGAGTATCCTTGACCTAATCCACTTAGACTGCCGTCGTGGTTTCGCGCACCCCCACTTTTTCGGTATTGGGCAATTTACCAAAATGCCCATCTATCGACCTTTCCCGACTCCTTCAGATCGAATCATCGTCCATGCTTCGCCATGATCCATGCGACTCAATGACTTCCCACCATGCCTCTCACTTGTTCGGATCCCACTGAAATGTCATCACTTGCAAATGGGCCCAAGTCACTTGGCATAACACATGCCTTACCATGCACCATGACTGCAACCGGCTTCGTTGACTGTTTTAGACCTCAGCTCCTCCCTGAACTTAGTCCTAGTCCACCTTGTCGTTTCCTGTCATGTCCATCACCGGTAGCTCCCGCTCCGATTCCTCGTCTTCTCGGTTTGTAACCACCCCGCTAGCCTCGGTCATCTTCTGACGACACCTTGATCATTCTGGACCTAAACTCTCCTAGTTTAGTTCCAATCCTGTCTGCCTCACCATGATGTTGCTCTGGAGTCCTACAACCATCACCAATAAGCAAACTATTACATAGCACCGCACGACACACAAAATCATCAATTGACACAATTGATGAGTCAAGAACACATACCTTCAAAAGTTCACTTCCGGAAGCACCAGTTTACCTCAAAAGGTCTTTGCTCAAACTTTGTCTTCCATGGTTCTTGTCCACCCTACACCTTGCTTGAGTCTAGCCATCTCACCTGGCATCCACGACCATTCTGGACCTTCGTTCTTCTAACCAAGTCTTGGTCCTCCTTGCCGTTGACCATAGTTTATTCCAAGCCACATGTACAACAATAGACCAAGTAACCATTTCTGGGCACAAGTTCTTCGCAACTTGACCCACACTAGTCTATAAGAGTATAATACAAATATATGCACCAATCTCAAGCTCCTAGGACCAATTCGACAAAGTTCACCGCCTTCCCGGTGCTTGAACCCTACGGCTAGTCGGTCGCCAACCACCATCGACTCTCGCTTGGTGATCGCATCGCCCCATCGGTCCGATCACGCAAACGGCCGGTTAGACTGCTCAAGGAATTTTCCCAAGTCCCATACTGCACTCTCTCTGAAAATTTCAAATTCTATCTAGTTTTTCCTCGAAACCCTATTTTCCATGAGATTGAGTGCAAACACATCACTTCACATTCGTACACATGTGATTTTTGGCCAATTCCAAAAATTCCACTTTTCAAATTCGGCTAGTCTGACTGCCGCATATGGCCGGTCTGACCACCAGCCTAAGGCCGGTCCGATCCCCCTACCCTATGGTTGGTCAGACCACCACTGACCTGATAGCAGCAGGAACTTCCTAAAAACGAGGGTTTCTCCAGACTCCTCGAGTCCTCGACACTATTACCAATTATTTAGCACACTCAGCATACTAAAATTAGGATTATCTACCCATGATCTCCACGATAGGTAGTCCATGGGGCACACCTGTCAAGTTGTATGACTGGGAGAAGGTAACTTATTCTCGTGAGTATATATTTAACCATAATATTGGGATTTCTGCCCTCCGCCGGTCTAATCCTCGTCACAATTTTCTTTGTGTTGCTAGATTAGTTCTGTAATCCGTTTATATAACGGAGTGATTATGGTACAAACTTTTGCTTTTTTATAAATTTTTTATGTTTCACTGCTCCAACAAATGGGGCTTCATGAGAAGTGGGAAAATATAGAATTACTGCTGTAACCAACAAGTGCCGTGTCATCTAATCTAATTAGTTTTACAGAGTATTTCTGAGATAGATATGCATGTTCAACAAACTGAAGTTGACTGTGTTAATATTTCAACTTGACATAACAAATTAATGGACAATTGATAACATATAAACTCCCAAAAGCAAATTGGGAAAGCCAACTATAGTCCGGACATGATCAGGGGTAGAATGAATGACCTGATTGTTGCTGATATTTCAATCGACAATTTTCATGGGAGTGAAGCTGATACTGAATTTCGATATGAACCATTTGCCTATTTAACTTAGGCATGGACACTCTTTGAGAAACTTTCTGTAGCTAAAAGTGATTAATTTGTACCATACGAAAGTGGTGGAACTTTTTTGGAGGAAAAGATAGACTTAGAAAGAAATGGAGAGGGCCAAAAGGAAAAAAAAAAAAAACAAAACAAGCCCGTCATCTGATTTGGGCATGATGGAGGTGGGAGACGAAGCCTCACTCTCACGGTCTGAAAAGTAAAAAATATTGACTTACATTGTGACATAGAGAAGTATTTGCAAACCAAAGCCAGCTTAAATTAATGTTGAGACGTCTGTTTTGGACTGATGGTACTAATTAGATTTAGCAGGTTATACACGGAATGTATAGCTCACCAACGGAGAATCGGAGCTAGCTAGATGCTCCAATAGAATGCGGGCAAACACAGAATCGGAGCTAGCTAGATGCTCCAAGAGACAAGTGACAAAGACAAGTGATTAATTGGACATCTGGGCAGTTATCTGTCTGGGTCGATCAAATGGACAACGCAGACCAATTAATTGTGAGATTTGTCGTTAGTTTTTTATTACAGGAATTAATTAATGTTCCTCATATAAAAGTTTTTACAGAGCTTCTCTGAAATAGTATGATTTACGCGCTTAATAGCTTCATACTCAAAGAAGGGCCTGTGTGGAATGGCTGGACTTTTTTGAAAAGTGGCTTCCGGCTGTGCTGCAAGATTTTCTGGCTCCAGGCTGAACGGCTGGGCTTTTTTGATTTGGTGTTTGGCTGTCTGGCTTTTAGATAGACTGGCTGCAGTTTTGCAGTTTTCGAGATAGGAAATGTCTAAAATACCCCTGAGAACAGTAACGGCTTATTTGATACCGTTTAACGCTATTAACAACATTTAACGAAAACTAATGACAGTTGACGATAATTAATAACATTTAAAGACAATGAAGAACTAACACAATTAACGATAACTACCGCAATTAGGGCAATTAACACCGACTACCGCAATTAGGGCAATTGGTCGCATTTGACGACGACTATTGCAATATACCGCACAATTACCACGATTAACAACAATTAACGATAATTATTACAATTAACAATTATTACAACACATAAATATTAAAATAAATAATTATTACATAAATAATTACAATAAATAACCATTACAGTAAACTATTATTGCAATTAACTATTATTACAATTACAATTAACAATAATCATTATAGAAAAAAGAAAAGAAAAGAAAAAAATGAAAGTTAGGGTTAGGGTTAGGGTTAGGCTTCTGGCGGCGGTTGTGGCTGCGGAGGAGGTGGCCACCGCCAGCGGCGGCGGTGGTGGTGGTGGGGGAGGAGCTCAGCAGCGGCGGAGGGTAAGGCGGAGGCGTCGAGGCGGAGTAGTTGGGTGTAGGCCATCGGGAGAGGAGAAGGCGGCATAGAGGATGTGGCCACGGCGGCGAGCCAGCAGCGGCTCGGGGAGGAGGGCGCCGAGGAGAAGGTGGCCGGGGAGGAAGGCACCGGGGAGGAGGAGGAGAAAGGGAGCGGGGCGGCGCCACTCGGGGGAGGAGGAGAAGGATGGATTCGGGGAAGGAGGCGCCGCATCGGGGGAGGAGGCCCGTCGGGGAGGAGGGGCGCCGGGGAGGAGGGAGGTGGAGGAGGGGCGCTGACGAGAAGGGAGGTGGAGGAGGCGAGATCCAGATCTGGATCTGGATCCGGGTGAGGCCGGAGGGGAGGAGGGCGCCAGGGAGGAGGAGGGTGGCCGCCGGGGGAGGAGGGCCGCGGGAGGAGGGAGGAGTGTGGGGGAGGGGCGCTGGGGGAGGAGGGGCTCGGGGGGAAGAGAGGGAGGGGGAGTAGGGCTCGGGGCGGCGAGGCGGGGCGGGGGGGGGGGAGCCGGTTAGGTTAGGGTTATTTATCTGATGGCAAAAGCGGGTAATAATCTCTGAAGTTGAGGGGCAAGTTCGGAAGGGAAGTGGTGGGAAGCCGCGGGAAGCTGCCGAAGGGCAGCTTTCAGCTTCCGGCTTTCTCCCATTGAGGTAGGAAAACCCTCACACGTGTGTCCAAAATAGCAGTAAACCCTCACGCGCGTGTCAAAACGACAGTAAAAACCTCACGCGCGCCAGCGCCACGCCTCCAGCTCGAGATCGACAGTAAAACCCGAGCACATACGATACAAACTTACTGACGGAAGTTATGGACGTGGTAAGGTCAGGGTGCAGATCGAGCCTTGCGTACGATAGAGCCATAGAGGTCCTCAAGGTGCTTCGCATGCAGCTTCATATCGTACCCAACGACGTTGGCCTGGTGGCTGATGAAACCGCTGAGCCCGATGAAGTGGACAACGATATGATTAACCCATCAGTGCCTCCTCTGTCACAGACCAAAGATCGCAAACGAGCCGATGATGAACCAGGGCAAAGTTTTGCATCGGTGAGGAAGTGTTGAACCCGAGAGTAGAAGGATCATGGATTCTCTGTGTTTTCCACACTAGCCTAGGCATAGCTAGCGTACTGTAACAACCCAAATTTCAAATTTCAGTAAAAATTAAAATTTATTTACTTTTGTGGATTTTCTAAAATTTTAAAAGCTTTTTATAAATATTTTAAAGTCAAAACAAATTTATTTGCAAAATTAAATGCCAACATTAAGTTGGAAATAATTTTATTAAGTCCAAAATAAGTATGGGAATTTCTGTGAATTTTTCCATATTTTTTTTTGAATTTTTTTTTTGCTATTTTCGAAAGCCTAAATGAATTATCAGAATTTAAACAAATAGAAAAATGAAAGAAAAATCAAAAATAGCTTTAGGCCGAAACCCGAAGGCTCCGGCCCAAATCTCCTTCCACGTCAGCCCGTTCAGCCCGCCCCGCCCCGCGCCCTCTCTCCCTCTCTCTCTCTCCCACCGTCCGATTCAAATCGGACGGCTACCAAGCAGCCACACGTCTCTCCCTCTCTTCCTCTCCTCCGCGCCGTTGGATTAACATCCAACGAGCCGCACGCGCTCGTTTCCCTCCACGTCACCGCACGCGACCTTGGCCACCGGATCATCATCCGACGGCTCCACGTCATCGTCCTCCTCGTCGTCGTCCTCACGCGAGATTGTCGCACCGCCGCCATTGAAGCCACGTCCGAGCTTCGCTAACGGCTTAATCCCAACCGCTCCGATCTTCGCGTGTACGTGCACGAGACCGCGTCCACCTCCGCCGCATTTCCCCCACGTTCTCCCCTCTTCTCCGCGACGGTTTCGCCACAACACCGCAACCGCAACCGCCGCCGCACAACCCCCACCTCCTCCACGCCGCCTCAGAGCCTCCCGACCCCTATAAAAGTCACCCCTGGGATCGCATTTACGCCCTCATCTCATCTCAAAAACTCTCTCCCCCTCTCGAGCTCGCACCGCTGTAATCGGGCTTTAGGTTTCCGCGCCGCCGCTTTTACGTGTTTCGCGCGCAACGTTGCCAAGCCGTCTTGGTCCGCGCCATCATCATCACCGTCACCGGAGCTACCTCGGGGACCTCTTCACTGCACTGGAGCACTCTCGACGCGCCCGTTCGACAACGCCCGAACTTCTTCCCCGCCAAAAGCTCACCGCCGGCCAACTCCGACGACCTCTCGTGACCAAACTGGTATCAACGTGTTCGCAATACTCCCCTCTACCTTTTGCAACCACTCACCCTTGCCGGAAAGCCGCCGAACGCCGTTGTCGTGCGCGTCCGAGAGTCGCCGCCGTCCGCGCCGACGTGGCCTTGCCACATGTGCGCCACCACGATACCACCTCAGCGCCCGATTCGACGTGGATCTGGTGTGGCGCCGAGTCAGTGCCCACGCACATGCCCGCGTGGCACGGTCCACCGCAACCGAATTCCAAAGCTCGGTGGGCTTGGTCCACCGTGAGCCGTGTCTATGACACGTGGGCCCACTTGTGAGAATTTCGTTTTATATTCTTTTAATTCTAAAATTCTGTCGCTGACGTCATCATTGCGCAATAATTAGATTTTCCTTTAGAAAAATAAATCAAGAAAATCTAGAAATTCAGAATTTAGGTTTTTAAATAGATTTAAACTTCTAAAATTCATAACTTTTGCATATGAACTCCAAATTGGGTGATTCAAATTGCAAAATTTATATAAAATTATAATCTAGCTAACTAAACCAAAATATTTCAATTTGGAGTTATTTTGATCTATGTTTTTTAATTTATTTGAATTTGAATTTGAATTTGTCGTATTTTCACGTTTAGACTTCGACGACTCCGGAGAGTTCAGCCAATCTGAAGATTTAGAATTCCAAGACATCAACGAAGGCAAGTTACACCATTGACCATATTGCCCCCAGTATTTTAAGTTATTTTCAGTTTTTAAATTCTTTATTGCATGCATATGTTTGTATAAGTACTTTAATGTCATGTTTTATGTATAGTTACCCCCATGTTTTATTGTATGGCCAATTTGAATATTGTATCTGACTACCTTGACAGCATAGGCAAAATATTACCAAATTAAACTATGCTTAGCCAGGCTTAGTTCACACTTACAGAATTTGGGAGGGTTTTCACCAAATTTCTTACAAATTGGTTTCAAACTTGACATTGTGGTATAGTCTTACCACATGGATTTATAAATAGAGTTTTATGCAAAATAAAATCAAAAATGGGTTTGGACTTGGGCGAAATGGTCGGAATGGTGGGTGCAGGTTTATGCACGGGATTGATCTGGTTAAGATTAAGGCCCATGGTTTGTAGGAATGACGCCCAAGTCAATTGAGGACGGTCTTTGAGCCGCTTATTGCTATGCCTTATCGTACTACCACATGTCCTGTATGGGCAGGATTTGGCTAATTAATTTGTGATGTTCTAGTGTATTTATGTCATGTGATTATGTGGGTGTCGGTTAGACGTTTCATTCCCACTTGGCGCAAAAGGGGGCTTTCGGAGGACGGTTAGTCCAACGGGGTGAAACCTTAGCGGGCATGAGTACACTAGGATAGAACATTGTAAAGGCCTCACGGTAATTGCTCAGTCACACGCCTACGGAACCGTGTATTGGCCGACATAACGAGCATGTCACCTCGTGTGGGTAAAGCTGTACCAACTCTGCAGAGTAGAAACTATTCGAATAGCCGCGTCCGCGGTCATAGACATGCTAATAGGGCCACTTAAAGTTAGAATTGTTTTTGGTTTTTAAAATGCTTTATTAAATGCTGAGGATGGTAAATCCTTATGAAAAGTTGGGCGGGAAGCCAAGTGTTAGGAAGTGATCCTTCACTAAATCATTGGAGGTTATCCACATTGCAACATAGTCATTTTAAAATATGAATTTTGTCATAGTATAAAATTGCCTTAGAAATTATTATGGATATTTAAACTGAAAATGTTGTTTATGCAAAATAACCCCTGCCATACTCAATTGTTACCTTATGCATGCATTTAAATTCAGTATTGGGTGTAACTTGCGAGCACGGAAGTTGTGCTCATCCTTGCTGAATAAATCTTATTTAGGAGAAGACTTCTTCCCTGACGGTGAGGATCCGGACGAGTAGGCCTTTTGACCCAGACGATTGTCTGTGGCGCATCGTGTGGCTCACCTCTATTATATGTTTTCGCTGTGTTTATCATTTGTTATTTGATATTGTTGTTCAGATTCATTTGTATTAAACAATTATTTACTTAATGTCATTTACGATTTCGTGATATGAATGTGATATCCATTTTGTGAGACTGTGTACACTGGAAATCCTGGACCGGTGTTTGAACACAGAGAATTCGGGATCCTTCGCTCCCGGGTTCGACACGTACACAGTTCAACAAAAATGATAGCATGTCCATATCACACATTTTATTCGTATTATCAGTTTTATTAAAAAAGGCACAAGGCCTAAAGAAAAGTGCAGTAAAAACATAAAGAAGTAGTAAGCCACATGATACGCCCCAGGTAATCGTCTGGGGCGCAACCTAGATGTGCAAGTCTTCACCAGCAGCGTACTCCTCCTTCTCCTCTGATCAACAATTTTATTAAGCAAGGTGAGTACGAAACATACTCCGCAAGTTACACCCCATAACAAGATATAATGCATGAAGGTATGACAAAAAATAGCTTATATGGCTAAGTTTGCGTAAAGCGATATTTTTAGTTTAAATATCTTTACTAAGTTTCAAGGAAATTATATTATATCTAGAAATTGATTTTAAATTTTTAATCATCATTTTGAGTGTAGGATAAACCTCTATACACGATTGGTGAAGGAATAACCCCCTTAACACCAGTTGTTTGCCCAAATTTCCCATTTGGATAACTATTTAAAAACATTATGTTAAATCATTTTAAATCAAATCCAACTTCTAACTTTGAGTGACTTTACTCAACATGCCTATGACCGTGGACATGGCTATTTGAATAGTTTTCTACTATGCAGAGTTTGTACAACTTTATCCACAAGAGATAGTCTGCTTAATATATCGGCGAAAACATGCTTCTGTAGGCGTATGACTAAGCGAATATCACAATGGCTTTACCCCACACTATCCCAATGTAGTTATGCCCGCTAAGGTTTCGTACCGTAGGTTTCACGCCAAATGGTAACCCCCTCTTGCACCTATGTGGGTACTAAAAGTAAGTCTTTACGACACCCACACCTCAAAATGACACAACCACGGTGAAATATTGTAGTTTAGTTAGCCAGGTCTATCCCATTTCAGACTTGTGGTAGTACGGTGGAGCTTAGCAAAAAGCGGCTCTTAAACCGATCCATATTTAACTAGGCAACTTCCAACTAACCCTTGGGCCTCAACCATTGTCGGTACCCAGATTTACACATCTGAAACTGTCAAACCCCAAATTTACAATTTGGAATCCACCGTGTAAAGAATACGACTATGCGTAGTTGAAGGGGGATCAACTACGTGTAGTCAGAAGAGGTACGACCAACTAGTTGGAAAGGGGCTACCAAATCCAAAATAAAGATACAACTACTCGATGTGGTCGTAGGAAGGCTACGACTGCTCAATGTGGTCGTAGAAAGGCTACAACTGCTCCACGTGGTCGTAGGGAGGACATAAATAGAATACAACTACCCAACGTGGTCGTAGGAAGGCTATGACTACTCAATATGGTCCTAAGAAGGATTCAATAAGAACACGACTACCTGTAGTCGTAGGGAATATGACTGGGTGTAGTCATAGGAGGCACGACTATGTGCAGTTAGGGAAGGAATGACTGCCTGTAGTCGAAGGAGTCGTGGCCGTAGAAAGCTTGACTGTATGTGGTCGAAGGAGTTTTGACTATGTGGTCGTAGAAAGCTCAGTTGTACGTAGTTGAAGGAGTTTCGACTACGTGGTCGTAGTAAGATCGGCTATACGTAGTCAAAGGAGTTTCAACTATGTGGTCGTAGAAGGTTTGGCTGGGCGTAGTCGAAGGAGTTTTGACTACGAGGTCGTAGGAGGTTCGACTATGCTTCCACACCACTAGGGTGAGCGTGAGTACTCGGTGACCACTAAGAACTTATCGGTATGACGCGGAGGGAACGAGTTAGCCGATGCTGGGCTGGCGACTGTAGACAGCGATAGCGATAGAAGCTCTACGCTCCTATAGCGGCCTGAGGAAGGGGGAGTAATCTTCGACCTTTAGGATAGCTCCAGGGAAGCAGGTAGATGGTCCCGAAGGGACGTCTTGGAGTATTCCACACCGGTGGGGTTGATTCGACTACTAGGGCTATTTTGGTCGGAGTGGAGGAAGAGCGAGGTCAATGGCGGTTCCGATGGGTAACAATGGCGAAGGTGGCGATGTGGTGGCGCTCAGCCGAATCCAGAGCTCTCGCTCATTGTGAGAGAGAGAAAAGGCGGAGCTAGTACTGGTGTGGCGAGGAAGGCGATGAAGGGGCTCAATGTTGTCATACAAAAAGCAATGGGTAGAAGAGTCCGAGAGCCTGTGATGCATTCGGCAAGGTTCTGAAAAAGGGGGGTTAGTTGGTAATTTCATCTAGGTCGGCGGTACAGGGCAGACGACGCGATAGGTTGAGCGACGGCTATTAATGGCCGATTGACAGGTCCCGCCAGCTCACCAGCCTGGTTGCACACGGCGCCCGCGCGAGTCAGGGGGAGACACAACTGCCCTGGTCTATGGTCAATGAGTCTGGCTGCACCGAGTTTGACCAGCTGCTGATTGGAGGAGCAGGAACAGGGGAGAAGAGAACAGGCTAGGGTTTTAGAGTGGTATACACATTATTCGTACTTCCATATCTTAGAGTTCTCTGATCTTGGTACTATTTACGCTGGCAAGAAAATATGATGCATTTCAAATAAGACTCGAAAATACAATCAAGATGAACGACATTAGTTATCACATAAAAAGTTTTAAAACCCCCATATTTTTGCATTTATGGATTTTTTGAGTTGTTACAGAAACCTTCTGTGTATTTTGAACTAGTACTAGATCAGTAGCTAGTTTACACAGAGAACATTGATAAAATACCATCCATTTATCAATTTAACTAAAAAGATATTAAAATAACAAATAGTAATAATAACTGGACCTTATGGTCAATGTTTACTTAACTTGCCATGCAAGGCTAAAGAAACAAATAAACTCTTGCAGGAGAATGAAAACACTTGGAAAGGCCAATCAACATGTCCACAGGCAATCGAGTAGAGAATACATCCTAATCCGCAAAGTCCAAAGTCTTCATAGTACTCCTTCTCAAAGAATTCTTGAGTAGCTTGATATCCTTCAACTGAGCAACAAACTTTTAAGTCGTGAGCACATGAAGTACTCAACAAGTTGTAGGAAAATAGTATGCAATTAATATTCATGTAAGGCTTGAACAAAGGATTAACTGTATGGTTCTTTTGCAGAAATCAGTATTGATGATAAAATACAATAAATAGATTGAAATGTTCAATTTAAAAGACAATAAATAAATAAAGTAAATAGTTTTTTTGAAATCAACCAGTGAACTTCCCATTCACTCCCTAACCAAACTACCCAGTGAATTCCCCATTCACCTTCCGACACAAAACCACTAAGTGAATTACCCATTCACCAAACGAACATTATATTCATCAAGCGAATTTTCCATTCACACTTCAACATATTTTATAAAGAAACTCATAAACCATTGTCATTAGCGTTAAACAAATCCTAATCGCAAGTGGGACCCACTATCAGAGAGAGAAAGAGAGAAGGAGAGCAGCACACAGTGTGTCGCGCTGGCTCGGCGAGCTCACCGACGGTGAACGTCATAGAGACTTGGCTTGGGGATGGGAAAAATGGATTCCTCGCTCAACGATAATTCTACCGGGTGGTGGCGGTAAGGCATGTGATGGCCGGAGCATCACCGGCGACGACTTCCAAAGACGGCGCAAAATAGGGTTGTGACAGTTTTCACGACCGGAGCAGAAGCAAAACAACAGATGGTGCGCATGGGCTCTAGTAGGCTATTGCGATGCTAATAGTGGTGGCATGGAGACCAATGGTCACTGGAGCGGTGGCGACAGCTTTTTCTGCGGTAGTGCCATGATCGGCTACAGTGATTTCTATGCTACTTTAGCTAATTGTCCAATCTAACAGGCTCAATAGCTCTAGGGGACTACTAGAAGCTTACCAAGGGTGTTAACGGCGTCGGAGGATGGTCTGAGACCTTGGAGCAGCGACGGGCAGTGGCAGCGGCGACGGCTTCATAGTGAAGATGCTCTACAGTGGTGGAGAAGCTACAAGGATCCACACATTAGCTCACGGGTGTGCTAAGGATAGTGAAGGAAGAAGGAATTAGCCAGGCAGCCACCAGGGTGGCAACAAACAGCAAAAGTGTCTGAGGCGGTCGGAATTTGGGAAGAAGTGCAATTCTGGTGATTCTCTGCGCGTGCATCAACATCAAGCGAGGGAAAAGCATCAGTAGGGTATAGAACGTGTTGTGACGTGGTTGGGTGAGGTTCAAGCTCACTAGAGCGTCGGGAACGTGAAGGCTTGGATCGAGGTGCGCGCTAGAGGTAGAGAAGACAATGGTGCGATCGCGCTACAAAGCTCTAGGGGCTACATCAAGCAAAGGAATAGCATGAGTGAGGTATGTGGCGCACAGTGAAGCTATTGTCGAGGGTAAGGAGGCTCACCAAAGGCAATGGCGGTCGGGAGCTCACTCACCGGCGTCGAGGATGACTTACTTGTTCTCGGCGATCCAAAGAGCAAGAAGCTCAGAGGTCGCGTGAGATGGAATGAGGGGTGAGATAGAGAGAAAGTGATGTGCATGGATGCTTAAGTAGCTATGAGTAGAGCGCAAGATAAGCGGCGGGCCCAATGAGAAAACGCGAGCGCGCTCTGGCTTCTCCGTCCGTACAGGAAAAGGCGGCGATAGGGGAGTTGTTGACCATTGTAGCATGGGATGGGGTGCGGAGGAGTTGGTGGCGCATCATTCCGTCGAAAATGGTGAGTGGTGCTGCAAACCGGAGGTGGGCAAGTAGGCGCGGTGCGCTGGCGAGAGGTGGAAGATGACCCCTGGCCAGTGGGTCCAGGGTGTCAGCAAGCGAGTGAGGCGGGGCGCAAGGCATGCTGGCTGGTGCGGTAGAGCTAGAACTTGTTGGGCTTTCGGCCCAATAGGGCGGCGGAAAAAAGGGAATTGATTTGAAATTTTTGAATAGGCTGAAGGGTTTGGGGAATTGCTAAATATAGCAATCGAGCTCCAAAAATTATGAAAACTTTAGTGGAGTCTCCTGATACAGTGTAGTTTCTTCTGTAATTTCTCTAGAATTGTATCTATTTTAAATTTCTCTCAAAAATTCTTTTAAAGCTACTGTTTGTACGCAAATGCATTATTTGATTTGAGAAATATTCCAAAACATGCTCAAAACTATTTCCACATTTATTCTTACAAATATCCAAGGTTTGAATTTTGGGATGTGACATATAGACTTGAATATTAGGTGGGGTAAATACTCGATTTGATTCTTTTTAGGTTATGTACTATATTTGTGCCCACTTAGTATTAGTTACTTCGCTAAGATTCCTACATCTTTTTAAAAGGGAATAAGTTCATATTACACCCCTGAACTTTGTGTCGAGTCCAAAATACCCCCTGAACTCCAAAACCGTCTGATTTGTACCCTCGAACTGCCCATATCATTTGCTTTACACCCCTCGGGCCGAAAACAGGTGATTTTGGATGACGTGACATCACTAATATTTTGATTTTCTTGATTTTCAAACTTCTGGAGGCCATATCTTCTTCGTTCAAACTCCGATTTGAGCGATTCAAATTTCTAAATTTCTCTAAATTCCTTGTCTTGCTGTTAGTATTTATTTGTAATTTTTTTGGGATTTTATTTGGAGTTGTTTTATTTATTTGGTTTTGTTTGCTAAATAAATAAAAAAAAACTCCAAATAAAATCCAAATAAATTACCAAATAAATACTAAAAACAAGATAAGGAATTTATAGGAATTTAGAAATTTGAATTGCTCGAATCGGAGTTCGAACGAATAAGATATGACCTCCGGAAGTTTGAAAATAAAATATTAGTGATGTCATATCATCCAAAACCACCTGTTTTCGGCCCGAGGGGTGTAAACCAAACGGTATGGGCAGTTCGATGGTGCAAATCAGACGGTTTTGGAGTTCAGGGGATATTTTGGACTCGGCGCAAAGTTCAGGAGTGTAATATGGACTTATTTCTTTTAAAAGTTGTTATGTACCCAGTAATGTATCCAGTAATATCAACAAGTATAAGGTAGACAATATTGGGAAGAAGAGGAAGATGTTCTGGAGAAGAGGAAGTTTGGAGAAGAAAGGGAGTTGGTAGAAGCAGGTAGAAGAATTATATCTGTTTCTTTACATTTCTTGCCCTTCTGCAATAAGCGAAACACTATTTATAATCCGACAAACGGTTGGAAGCCCAGTTGCTAGACGGCCCATTCTCTCGTAGGATACTTGGAGTTTGATTTACGCTCCCTCTGGCCCATCCTCGGCGCACTTGGTATCGCCTTGAGGTCATAACAAAAGTGCTGCTTGTTTCTTTCTCCCAAGCACACCAAACAAAATTGCTTGTTTCGTTCTCTTCCGACGATTGCATGAAGGTATTGTGGTGTCTATTCTTTGCACTGGGGTTGATATCCGAGAGAGGGAAGAGAGGGGAGAGTGAGAGTATACCGTCGGAGGTAGAGGAGGAGGAGCCGGCCATGGCTGCAGCGAAGATCGGTGAAGAAGGATGACGGCAACAGCGGCGGCGTTCGATGGCGACGGCGGTGGAGCTTCCCGTCGCTTCAACGCCACCCTCAGATCGGTTAGGGTTTTGTGTTGGTGGAGTTGTGCGGCTCAGGTCAACCTCGTACCTCGAGCCGCCGGCCTCCCACCCTTTATATATGGCGCAGCGCGACGGGGGCCCATCAGCCTGAAGATGGACTGGACGCCCCCGATCAGGGCGCGGATCAAGGCCCCGATTAGCCGTTGGGCTAATTGGGGGGAAGAGATCAATCCAACATTCTCCCCCTTGATCTTCTCTATACTTTAACTTTAATTATTTTTGACTTTACTCATTCCATCACAGATTAGTGCATAGAGCATGTCTCATCGACACGGTCAATTGCCGATAGATTTAACAGCTACAATACACCTCTCTGTTCTGAAATAGTTACTTTAATCCTTTTGGACCATCTTTTAGTCCAGGAATCATAGGCTTTCCCTTAAACCCATGCCGGCTACATGTTCTCTGAACACGTTGGGTGGTAAGCCTTTAGTAAGCGGATCCGCTAACATCTTTGCAGTACTTATATGCTCAAGACTTATAATTTGATCCCGAACTTTATCTTTCACAACATAGTACTTTATGTCAATGTGTTTGGCAGCACCACTTGACTTATTGTTGTGGGCATACGTTACTGCGGGTTCATTATCGCGATACAACTTAAGTGGTCTATTGATGTCGTCAACCACTTTTAGGCCGGTATGAACTTCTTTATCCAGTTCACCGCCCGTAGCCTCATAACATGCTACAAACTCGGCATACATTGTGGGCGATGTAGTGACGGTTTGCTTTGAGCTTTTCCACGATATAGCTCCTCCAATGAGTGAACACATATCCGGATGTAGACTTTCTATCATCTCCCGCAAAATCGAAATCAGTATACCCCACTATATGGAGTGAATCGATCTTACGTATGTCATCATGAGGCCTTTTGTTCCTTGCAAATAACACAAGACTTTCTTTATCAATTTCAATGTTCTATTCGAGATTGCTCTGGAATCGCCAAATAACCCAGTAACAAACGCTAAGTCGTATGCGTACACACTTGAGCATCCGCAAGCTTCCGACACCAAGCATATGGAACCGATTTCATTTGATCGAGCTCGTATTGGTTCCTGGGGCATTGAAAAACCCCATATCTGTCGCCCTTGACTATAGGTGCAGGTGAAGGACTACATTTATGCATACAAAATTTCTTTAAGACTTTCTCTATGTATGCCTTTTGTGACAGTCCCAATATCCCCTTGTTTCTATCCGGTGAATTTGATCCTAGAGCGAACGAAGCTTCACCAAGATCTTTCATATCAAAGTTTGAGGACAAAAACTTCTTAGTCTCGATGTGATGACATCACTACTAGCCAATGGGATATCATCCACATACAGGATTAGGAAGATAAACTTCCCATCTTTAAACTTTGCATAAACACAGTTGTCCTCTACATTCTCTTTAAAACCAAATTTTCTTATTGTACTGTCAAACTTCAAGTACCACTGTCTTGAAACTTGCTTTAACCCATAAATCGATTTCTTTAGGCGGCATCCCATTCTTTCATTTCCTTCCACGACAAAACCTTTCGGTTGTGCCATGTAAACATTTTCCTCCAAATCCCCATTAAGAAATGCCGTCTTTACATCCATCTGATGTAACTCTAAATCATAATGTGCTACTAATGCCATTATGATTACGAAGAATCTTTACATGAGGCGGAGAAAAGACTCATTGTAATCAATCCCTTCTCTTTGCGTAAAGCCTTTTGCCACAAGTCGCGCTTTGTATCTTTCTATATTCCCTTGGGAGTCAAGCTTTGTCTTGTAGACCCATTTACAGCCTACTGTTTTGGCTCCTTTAGGAATAATTTCCAAGTCCCAGACTTTATTAGTCTTCATGGACCTCATCTCCTCTTCCATGGCCTCAAGCCATTTTGAGGAATTTTCGCTTCTAATGGCTTCTTCAAATGAGATGGGATCATCCTCCATTTGAAATTCCTTTGTATGATAAATCTGATAATCATCGAAATAGTGATCTTCTTACTCTTTGAGACCTCCTCGGGGCCTCCTCATCCGTACATCTTACATTTGAGGTCTCTTGTTGCTCCCCTCATCTGTGGCAATGGGTTCTATAGAATCTGAAGAACAGGTTCCTCATTCTTATTCATTGTTGCCACGGGAGGAACAATAACAGTCTTGGCACCACGAGTGTCTTGCACCGTCGGTGCAATGACGATGAGTAGTGTGAAGAATGGCTCTTGAATCATCGGAGTGGGTGCATACACCGCTTCTCTTCAAGGTCAATCTCACGAGCTACCATACTTCCTCTCATCATTTCATCCTCTAAGAAGGCAGCGTGTCTCGTTTCTATAAACTTTGTATATCATGCGGGCGGTAGAAGCGAAAACCTTTGACTTTTCAGTAGCCAATGAAATGGCAACTTCTTCTGTTTTGGGATCAAGCTTCCCAAGGTTTGGGTTAAATACTTTAGCCTCAATGAGACTCCCCAAACACGTAAGTGGTTTAGTGAGGAACTCTTCTGTCCACAACTCGCAGGTGTTTTGGGCACCGACTTACTAGGCACTCTGTTGAGAATATGAATGGCGGTTTTCAACGCCTCCATCCATAGACTCAATGGCAGTGTGGAATAGCTCATCATACTTCGCACCATATCCATCGAGTGCAGTTGCGTCTTTCAGCTACTCCATTTTGCTGAGGTTCGCCCGGTGTAGAATACTGGGCTACTATACCATTTTCCTGTAAAAACCTTGCAAAAGGTCCAGGAACTTGTCCATATGGGGTATGTCGACCGTAGTACTCCCCCCCACGGTCAGATCGGACTATCTTAATCTTTAAATCGTGTTGGTTTTCAACTTCAGCCTTAAATATCTTCAATTTATCCAAGGCTTCATTTCTTTCTTTGATTGGATAAATATATCCATAACGGGAGTAATCATCCTTGAATGTTATGAACGAGTCATATCCATCCACACTTTTCACAGGAAAAGGACCACAAATGTCTGTGTGAATAATTTGTAGAATTCCTGTGCTTCTTTTGGCGTCTTTCTTAATTTTCTTTACATATTTTCCTTTAATGCAGTCTCTGCATTGTTCTAAGTCTGAGAACTCTAATGGAGGAAGAATATCATTCTTAACTAGTCTTTCTATTCTCCCCCTCGAAATATGGCCTAAACGACAGTGCCATAATTTCGACGACGCATCTAGAGTTCTCTTTCGTTTCCTGTTTACATTCGTAGACGAGGATTCATTCACTTTCTCGCACGCGACGTTCCCATTATCGCATACGACATTCACATCATCACATAATGATAACAAATAAAGCTCATTTTGTAAGATGGCAAGACCAACACATTCTTTATTAAACATTATTTCACACTTGCCATTTCCAAAATGACAATCATAACCATCATTGTCCAAACATGAAACACTAATCAAATTCCTCTGTAAAGAGGAACATAAAAACATCTCTAAGTAAAAGAGTGAAACCATCAGCTAGCTTTAATGAAAGATCGCCATGACTTCAACTTCGACTTGGACTCCATTTGCGACTTTAATGCATCTTTCTTTTCTTTGCGTATTCCTCGTCGAACGGAATCCTCAGCATATTATTGGCAACATGAGCAGTTGCACTGAATCAATCCACCAAGTAGATTTTGAATATTGTACATACAGAGGACTCATTTATGAAGGTAATAATGTTCTCACCTTTCTTTGACATAATCATTTTCAAGAAATCAGACAATCTTTCTTGTAATGTCCCTTTTTCTTGCAATGAAGGCACTTGATCTTTTCTCTCTGCAAACTTATTCTCATTGAGGCTGATGGATGAGGCTTTTCCCTTGTTCTTTGAGGAGAAGTTCTTGTTGAAGTTCTTTTTCATTGTCCTTCACATAGTTGATAGAACCACCATGTGAGGATTTAAATCTTTCCTCCTCTTGCACACACATAGCTATGCACTTTTCTAAGTCCCATTTCTCGGGCTGCATATTGTAATTGACAACAAAGGTGTCAAACTTTTCTGGCAATGAAGCAAAAATCAAGTGAATAAGGAACTCATCCTTGATAGCCAAATCCATTGGTTTAAGCTTGGATGCCAAGTTGCTCATCCTTAGTATGTGCTCTCTTATGCCACCGCCAGAGTACCTTTCTGTCACAAGCTGCTTAATCAGCTGTGTAGCGTATGTCTTTGAAGAGCGATGAACCGACTCTTTATTTTCTCAAGGTACTCTGTGACGAGTGTCACACTCTGCGATTGAGCCCACAATTGCGAGCTCAATCGTGTTCTTTATCACAGCCAAACATTTCTTGTTGGCTGTGGTCCATTTCTTATGCTCAAGGTCATAAGACATCTGTAAGGGAGCATGGTCCCTCTGTCTTTTTGCCAAGCAGTATCATCCTCATTTTGATCTCTCACTGGTGCCATAGGCTCAGTGGGACGTGCTGTAGTGAGAACCCAGTCCACCTCAGCCAAGATAAACGCTAAGTCTATCCTTTTCTTCCACTCTCTATAATTATCTCCTTTGAGAGTTGGAATCTCTCTGATACAACTCATCAAGTTGTATCCGCCTGAAAAAATGTTCAAATAAAGTGAGAACGTAACAGCAAAATTATATGCCTTATTTCCAACGTTGGTCAAAAATACGACATACAATTTAAAACAATTTTATCTATGCATTAAATCTACATCACCGTTGGGCAGAAATAGAAATAACGCATAAAAACATTAATTAAAAAATTATAATACTGTTATTATCAACGTTGGTCAGAAAATAACAATATCATAATTATCTGAAATTATCTCTATTTTTCCAAAATTAAATTCTCCCGTTGGTTCGAATTTAATAATGAAAAATCAATCAACATTAACTTTTGCAGCGGAAACTGTAATTATTCTAAAATAATTCATACTCAGAAGCATTCTTACTGTACTCATTTAATTTCTGGAATAATTAACACGTTGGTGCAAAAAAATTCCAGAAATTTGATTCAATTTGCATTCAAAATTCATTCAAAAAAGCTTCTGAAAAGCATTAAAACTCCTTTTCTCGGATTTACTGTTCAATTCCTCGTTTTGGCCCATATACACTTTTGGCCCATTAGTGCATCCACGGCCCAAAAAGATACCGGCCGTCGGATCCCATCCGACGGCCCTGCACGCGCCTCATCCATTCATAAGGGACAAACCCTAACCCTAGCCCCATTTGGCTCCCTTCCACCCGAGAAAACAGGCGGCGCGCTCGGAGGGAAAAGGCGGCGCACGGGGAGGAGCAGCGCCGGCGGAGGAGCGGCGCCGGCGGGGTCGCACGGCGCGCCAAAAGGGCGGCGGCGGGCTTCCGTGGGCGGCGGCTGCTGCGGTGGGCTAGCGGCGGCCACCGCGCTGGTGGAGGCGGCCCGGCGCGAAGCGGTGACCGGCGGCGGCGACCAGCGCGCGCGCGCGAGCGGCGGCGCGGCGGCCGCCCGCAGCGGATCGATCGGCGGCGTTAGCGGCCCCAGCGGCAATCGGGCGCCCAACCAGCGGGCGGCGGCGGCGGCTCACGGCGGCGGCGAAGGAGGCGGCGCCAGCGGCGGCGCGCACACCCGCGAGGCGACGGCGGCTGCGGCAAGGCGGCGGGGCGGCTTACCGAAAACGTGCGGCCGCGGACCGGCGGCGCAAAAACCGGTAAGCCCGAAACCCCCTTTGCCCGTGGCTCTGATACCATTGTGGTGTCTATTCTTTGCACTGGGGTTGATATCCGAGAGAGGGAAGAGAGGGGAGAGTGAGAGTATACCGTCGGAGGTAGAGGAGGAGGAGCCGGCCATGGCTGCAGCGAAGATCGGTGAAGAAGGATGACGGCAACAGCGGCGGCGTTCGATGGCGACGGCGGTGGAGCTTCCCGTCGCTTCAACGCCACCCTCAGATTGGTTAGGGTTTTGTGTTGGTGGAGTTGTGCGGCTCAGGTCAACCTCGTACCTCGAGCCGCCGGCCTCCCACCCTTTATATATGGCGCAGCGCGACGGGGGCCCACCAGCCTGAAGATGGACTGGACGCCCCCGATCAGGGCGCGGATCAAGGCCCCGATTAGCCGTTGGGCTAATTGGGGGGAAGAGATCAATCCAACAGGTATCAATTTGTTAGTAAGTTCAACTTTGCAGCTGCCCTCAGCTGCCTCCGCCAATAAAAAGCCACGTTCGGGACCCTCCTGCTTGTTCACGTGCAATCCAAGTAGATCACCAGCAGAGCAAGCAGCATGTGGAGGCTAGAGGTCGCCGAGGGGGGAAGCCCGTTGCTCCGGACGGGCAACGGCTTCCTCGGCAGGGCGGTCTGGGAGTTCGACCCCGACGCCGGCACGCCGGCGGAGCGCGCCGAGGTGGAGAGGCTGCGCCGCGAGTTCACCCGCAACCGCTTCCAAAGAAGGGAGTCGCAGGACCTCCTCATGCGCATGCAGGCATGTATACCGTTAAAACTAATTCCGACGACCAGTGTGCTAATTTCCCTCTTCATGCCCACCTCTGTGTATTGTTTTCTTCTCGAATGCACATATGTAGCATCCTTTATATTATACATATATAAGGCCATGTCCAAAGCGGCGCTTGAGAGAAAAAACGGCCTCAGCTTGCCACCGTCGACCAAACGCTAGCAGTTTGTATCGGCGTCGCAGCTTCAATAGGAGGCCGCTGCTTGGAGCCGTTCGCACGGGAGAAAAGCTTCTGCAGAAGCAGCGGTTGGCCTACGGTTTTGCCCAAATGTACAGTCTACGTGTGGAATGCCGGCATCATGCATGGTTGGAGTGTAGGTTGTTTATTTAGAATGGGTAGGCTTTAGTTTAGATGATCGGAGTTTGGATGGTACTTAGGGCGCAGTTAATGGTATTTTCTGAATTTACAGACTCATTAACTTATTGCAATTTTCAACTTTGGATGGTAACCTGTTCAAATAGCAACCTGAAAACCTAACCTTTTCAAATTCACTAAAACTAATGGTATTTTTTTAAAAAAACTTTATGCCCGTCATTTTTAAAATTGTGTATAGTACTTTAGGGGTTTAACCAATGGTAAGTTTAGAACCTTCTCAAATTAATTACATGATGATAATTTTGATCTTAGGGTGATAATATGTTAAAACTGTAGATAGTAACTTAGGTTGCAACTGATGGTAAGTTTTTAACTTTTTTTATAAACCAAAAAACGATGGCAATTTTGAGCTTAGGGTGGTAACTTATTGAAATTGTAGATGATAACTTACATAACTTTGTGGTGGTAATTTGTTAAAAAGTTAGTTGATAGCTTTTATTTTTGGATGCATTTTCGAGTATGCTGAGTTACCTGGCATAATTTAGTGTACAATTTTACAAATAGAAGATAACAAGTTATAAAGATTACTGTATAAAGAAGGTGTACACACGTGCTGTGTAAGACTAAAGAGCACTACAAAAAAGGAAAGCACCGTACTCACTGTTGGATCTGCCTAGAGATTCATGCATCTGCCCTTGCAAGGTTCACTAGTCACTACGTGGCTATCCGAGACTAACCTCCCCAGCAGCCGGTGGTCAGGCAGTGGCGGCGGTACGGCAGCGAAGTATCAATGAGATCTCTCGCTTGTGCAGCAGCTTGGAAAAGACACCATTGTAAACAGTGCCACCATTTCGGCCATTTAGAAAAGTTTTCAAAGCGGTACAACCACTAGGGTAAACGAATGCCAAGCAGCAGTGGTGCTTCAAAATTTAGTTTTCCCAAGCTATAGTATAGGTCTTATATACAATTTTTAATCTGTAGAACCACTTTTCATAATAAAAAAATTACAGATTTGAAAACTAAATTGCAATTATAAAACAATTTTAAAACTCATTATTGTATATCTGTTGGACCGAAATGGCGACTAGATCGATGAAGTGAATAGGAGCATCTACTCTTTTTCAACCTCAACGATGCCCAACTTCTTCACTCTATAGTAGATATGAAAGCTATGAAGATCAGAGAACAAATGTAGCGAAAGTCTTGCGTTGAAACCGAAAATCCCTAAGGCAAATAGCTCTCACGGCCGGTCTAACCACCTGGCTCGCCGGTCGGATCGTTGGTCAGTCTGACGCTGGTAACTGGCGGTCTAACCGCTAGCTACAGGGACTACAGCCCGAAAAGATCACAAATCGACCTAACTTACAATCTCGTGATCTAAATCCTTTGAGATTTCAACCATAGCTCATCAAAAGGTTAGGAACCTAGCTATTCTAATCGGCGATCGGGACGATCGAAGCCAAGGTTCCACGAATTTCTACTACTCAATTGGCCTCATCTTTTTTCTTTTGCAAAGAATCAAGATGCTTCGGTTTATCAGTTCCTGGTGGGGGAGGACGTTCTTGATAATTTCCATCTACCACTTTCGCCTACTGCTTTGCTGCAACTTCAGTCTCTCAACGATTTGCTTAGCACTTTTGAGTTGCATCCTGATAGTTCAGATGTGTGGTCTTTCATTTGGGGTTGTTCAGTCTGTACTCCTAAACAAGCGTATATTCATCTTATGGGGCATCACTCCACTCCGATTCCTTTTGTCTGGCTCTGGAAGTCATACTGTCTGAGTAAGCAAAAGTTTTTTTTCGGTTACTTTTGAAGGACAGGCTAAACACTAGGGATCTTCTTCGTCGCAAGCAGTTTCATCTTGAGAGTTTTGAGAGTGTGTTGTGCTCTGGCCATGAGTCTGAATCTTGGAAGCATCTGTTTTTTGGTTGCCCTTTCAACCAAAGGTGTTGAAGCTGTATTGGGATTAATTGGGATCTGTCCTTTTGGTAATTGATCTTGTTCATGCCGGCAAAGTCAGATATCGTCTGAGTTGTTTCAAGGAAATAGTCATTATTGCGTGCTGGATAATTTGGAATCATCGGAACAACATTATTTTCAACAAGGAGTTGTGTCGTTCTCAACTTGGAAGAGAGCGTTTAGGGAAGCTTTTGCCCTGGTTATCTATAGGGTCAAACCTTTGCTTCGGGAGGACTTTGCAGCTTGGAAAAGTCACCATTGTAAATAGTGCTACCGCTTGGGATTCTAATCGCTACCGCTCCCAATTCGGCCATTTGGAAAAGTTTTCAAAGCGATACAACCACTAGGGGAAACGAATCCCAAGCGGTAGTGTAGTTTTTCCCAAGCTGTAGTATAGGTATTATATACAATTTTTAATCTGTAGAACCACTTTTCATAAATTTTTTTTTACAGATTTGAAAACTAAATTGCAATTATAAAACAATTTAAAAACTCATTATTGTATATTTGTTGGACTGAAATGGCGACTAGAGGGGGTAAATAGGAGTCGCTACTCTTTTTCAACCCCAACGGTGTTTAACTTCTTCATTCTAGTAGATATGAAAGCTATGAAGATAAGAGAACAAATGCAGCGAAAGTCTTGTGTTGAAACCGAAAATCTCCAAGGCAAATAGCCCTCACGGCCGATCTGACCGCCTGGCTCGCTGGTCTAACAATGGTGACTGGCGGTCTAACTGCTAGCTATAGGGACTATAGCTCGAAAAGATCACAAATCGACCTAACTTACAATCCAGTGATCTAAATCTCCTGAGATTTCAACTATAGCTCATCAAAAAGGTCAAAAACATATTCCAATCGACGATCGGGACGATAGAAGCTAAGGTTCTATGAATTTCTTAGATCAGATCAAGAAGACAGAAGAACCGAGAAAATTCAAACTTTAATCCAAAAACTTGCTCGTAGGTGAATGATGTTCAAGATAACCTTAGATGGATTTGCACACGTCCTAGCAAGCTAGATCACAGCAAGAGGTCCAAGAAAAACTAAGGGAACACATAAAATCCCAAAGGTATCAAAGAGAGCGTAAGAGCAAGATAGAACTCATCTTAAGGCAAACCTTGTTTGGATTGATTCAAGTGATTGTTGATTTACAACCACTCCACCATATAGGACAAAAGCTCAATACTAAGCACTCAATCAATCCATCTCCCTCAAACCCTAGCCTCCTTTATTTCCACTTTTCCTAAATTACAAATTAGAGTTTCTTCTTGGAATGGTCAAGAAGGTGCAAATCCTGCATCTTTTCCTTTTATAGTGGAGTCTAGGTCTAAAGAGAAAAACTTTATCGAACGCCCGTTAAGACTACACATAAACGAGTCTACACTCATGCACACTTCTCAAAGCGGATGACGAAATAGGTCTCCTGAATCCAGCTCTTCACGATCTTCATCATCTCTTGACCTAAACCGCGTCTCCTTACAGCTGTGGTTTCTCCAACGATCACCAACCCAGTATTTTGGTGAAGGTACCAAAATACCCCTTCTCGGCCCTCTCCGAAGATCGAGTCCAATCATCATGAAGCAATCCCATGCTTCACCACGTGTTGGTTGATAAATGTTTCTCTTCATGTCAGCAAGTCTCCCATCCAGCTCCCACTGGAACTACCACGACAATTCCACCGATCCCCGCGCCACTTGATACAACCCGTCACACCAAACCTCCCGTTCGGTCGTTTTTGTCCATCTTGTGGCATGTTCAAGTCCATTGACTTCACCTGACATCCTTGATCATTCTAGACCTCAGCTCTCCTAGCCTAGTCCCGATTAACCTTGCCGTTGACCATCGTTGATAACAATAGATCAAGAAATCGATTCCAGACATAGTTTTTTCTCAACTTGATCCACATTAGCTAAAACATGCATCATGCAACACCTATGCACTGAAACTTATGACTTTCGCCAATCTCACAAAAATCACCACCTACCCAAAGCATGAAACAACACTGGTCGGTTAGACCGCAGCTCATGGCTAGTCTGATCGCCAACCAACAATCGGCCAGACTGCTAGGGATGAAGGGATACAAGTAGGCTACAGTAGCTAGCAATTTCAAAAATTCTACCATGTAAACCAAGAAGCCATGCAAGTAAGAAATTATAGATCATTACCACTAGATGCGCGGTGCAGTGGAAGAAGAGTTAGAGCAACTTTATCCAACATTGAGCATGTCGATGTAGTGGTCGTAGTCGATAGTCCAATGTCCTCGGCACCAATCGTCTCCTCCAGCAACCTATGATGTTCTTAGCGTACGTCGTGGATCGTCCTCGACCAGCATAGTAGCAACCACGGCAGCACGTCTACGGTATCCACATATCCAAGGGTGGAACATCGTACGCTAGTGTGCTAGCATCAATGCGCACGGTGGGGCCTTCGGAAAGATGGTGGCTAGGGTTTCTGTGGAGCAACTCTTATGTACCAACAGCCCCATGTATCCCTTTATAAAGAGCTCATAACGGATCCCATCTGAACTCGTTTGTTCCAACCTGTTAAGTGTGTGACCCTGTAGGTTCATGTGTAATCAGTTGTGATTCGAAAACTCCTTTCGACCACGAGTCGTTAGTGGTTCCTAGCATGACATAACGATTCTCGAACATACATAAATATTATACCGGATCGATGAACCTTAAGCAATATGATCTGCGACTAGGTTCTTATCACTTACAACCAGTTCATATTTAGTCATGACTAATTTGTAACTGCTTGTGACCAGTTAATGATCATGTTCAACCAATATACGACCAGTTGGTATCTCTATACGACTAGTTTGTATCTAGTCAAACCGAACGACATGCTTGCGCATTCTCCCCTTGCCTCACGATATCTGGTTGAACTCTAGGTGAGATAATTTATTATCCATGGAATGTTCAATACTTTCTCGATCAAGTAACGGATATTTCACGTGGTTGACTCTTCATTTAGAACAACATGCTTGCGCATTCTCCCCTTGCCTCACGACATCCAACCAGGGATAAATTTAGAATAACATCATATAAGTTAAAGAACTTTACCAACAAGTCACATACTTATTAATCTTTATAAATGATAATTCATCCAAGGAATATAATAACATTTATTCTATAACTCATAAACATAAATGTGATACAATCATCTCTATGATTGCCTTTAGGGTATATCACCAACAAGGGATTTGGGAAATTTTTCTAAGTCTCTAGACTGCACTATCTCTAAAAATTTCAAACTCTATCTAGTTTTTTCTCGAAAGTCTATTTTCGATTAGACTAAGTGCAAACGCATCCTCTCACCTTCCTACACACGTGGTTTTTGGCCGATTCCAAAAATTCACATTTTCAACCTTTTTGCCGGTCAAATTGCCACATGTGGCTTGTCTGACAGCGGCCGGTCAGATTGTCAGCACCAGCCGGTCCCACCGCCTCCGTGGCCGGTCTAACTGCCTATGCCCTAGCAACAATCTGAATTTCTCAAAAATAGGGTTTCTCCAAATGCTCGACACTATTTTCAATTGTTCAACATACAAAAATTAGGATCATCAACTCATGATCTCCACAATATCAATCAACAAGGAAAACAATGAACTGGCTAACTCACAATTAACAAACCATGTGATAAAATATCAAAACAAAGATTGCGTTCAAAGGCACGTAAACTTGTAGAATTTTTCATCCAAACATACACATATAAGTGTCTTGGACATATCATTAGAGACAAGCACAGTGATCGACCAAGGTTGACGTGGCGGACCATGGCCAACAACAGTGCGCACAGGATGACGACCAAGAAGAAAAAGAGATAATGGGTAGGCGGGGAAAGTAAGGGTTTGTTTGGATGGGATGGAATTGGGCTAGGATCCTAGTCAATCTAGGGGAAATCCTGGCATAGAGAACATTCCCGGCATAGTCCATATGAGAACTTGCCTGGCACATGCATGGGAAAAATCCCAGCCCAACACATGGGAGTAAAAAAAGTTCCTTCTACTCTGTTTTTTTTATGAGTTCAAAGTTTCTTTTTATCCCCGTGGCTGTAATGTTCTACCAAATGAATTCACTAGATGTGGTTTTGTTATGGATCCTGGGGCCGTCATGTTGTTGCACGATTCGGTCCCAATCGATGCAATCCCTTTTGTGTCCACCGATGTGGCCAAGCCTCAAGTTAATGGAATCGGAAGATTTCCAGCTCAAAAAAAATGGCAAAATTGGTTACAAACATTACAATTTCGTGTCATTGGTTGTGGTACACTCAAATTTTATGTCTTTATCGAAAGACACTATAAAAATGTGCATCTTTGCTATGCAACACTAAGACCAATATACTATCATTTTCGGGCTGAAGATGACATAGAAAGCTAGTGAAAAATCCATTTTGCCCTTCCGGTCCCCTTGCCTCAACCCTACTTCTCGTTCTTCCTTCTTTCCTATTCATTCTTCTCCCTTCTTTCTCTTTCCTTCTTTTTACTCTACGCTTGATGGAGCAGCAGTGGCAGCACCGGTAGTTTCGACGGTGCAAGACAAGGGCAGAGGCAGCACCGGTAGTGCGGTCTCCATGATGGGGCATCTGCCAAGAAGGAAGGCGAGGTACCGGTCTTGCATGGCGAACAAGGAGAGACCGAGCTCCCAAAGATGAGGTAAATTGGCGCCGCACAAGAGGGCGGCGGTGTCCGGTAACCTCCATAAGCTAATGTGTTGGTGAGGACACGAGATATCATGGTAGGAACGGCCAACAAGTTGTCGTTGTGCTTGTGCCATCCACCCGCACCGCCGTTCGGGAGGAAGTGGGCGTTGATGTGGGCAAGGGACACCGAGTGTCAGATCCATTGCCAGCGTGAGGCCACTGGCCACCTACGGGCCTCCACCGCCTCCCTTATCCTGGCCAATGCCGCTCCCCGTCCTCACTATCACCGTCGCCTCCTCCTCATCTTCGCCAAGAACGCCACCTCCTTGCCATCCTCGTCGTCATCGCCACCTCCCATCCTCGTCAGTGTCGCCTCCCCCATCCCCGCCACAACATGGCGTCGACGGATTCCGGTGAGGGGAATGGCGCTGCGGCGGCGTAGGCCTTCTTTTTCCCAAGCATGTTGATCCCATTTTTAGAATTGAGACGGACAGAGGAGGCGCTAAGGATGCAGGCGACGACGAAGGCCATGGTGGAAAGAAGGAGCCCGAGCTCAGCTACCAATGCTAATAACCCGATCTCCTCACCTCGGCGAGCTCCCACTATGCCATCAGCGTCAAAAATATTCCCAAGCCTCCTCTTTCCATCCCACACCTACACCTCTTCTTCTCGTCTCGCAGGTGACTCAAATCGACATTGTATTTTCGCCACAATCACCAGCTCTCGTCACTCGATTATTCCATCCCCGGTGAGTCTCCTCTCAATTGCCCACATGTGTAGCATCACATAGACCTCAACCACCTTGTTGCGCATTTGGTTCGAGACCTCTCCCATCGGGAGCGACCGACACCATGCCACTGGCCACAGCTGCAACTCGCTGCCAGGCTGCCACGGTCGACCTCCCTCTGTGCCACCGCCACTATCGTGTTCCCCATGATCCCCTCATTCTATTTTTTTAGCTTACCCAGAGCCTCTCCCATCTCCCCACTTGACCACTGATGAGTTTTCGCCCCACAATGCTCTGTTTCTTTCGCTTGCCCCGTTCTGTTCGTGAAGAATGAAGGAAGAAAAATAGAAGGGCATTGAGGTCATTTCGAATGTTTCTCTCTCCAATCCAACCAAATACATTATTTTAGTAGTATCAATCCCATAGTAAAAAGATATATATTTGTAGTGTCTTTCGACAAAAGACGCAAAATTCAAAATTTGGATATCACATAGCTAACACCACGTCATTGTAGTAACGTGTAGCCAATTTTCCAAAAAAAAAAAAAATCGTTTATGAGGCGTGGAAAGAATTCAATGACCATGCTCTTATAGTGCGTTTGGTTGGTGGGATGAGGTTGAATGAGATGGGATGATATAAGTAGGATGGAATCGTTTGAGATGAGATGATTCAAGTATGGTGTTTAGTTAGTGAGATAGAATGATACATGATTTTGTTTGGTTGGTGGGATATGATGGTTCTGGATGGTTCAAGATAGTGTTTGGTTGGTGTGATAAGATTATACATGAATAATATTTTGTGCACTAAAATATGCCAAGAGTGGTCTTGTTTTGTTGATTAAATGACAAGGAACACAACGGTTCAATCGGATCGCAAATCGGATACTCGGTTTAGAAAATATGATCATTTGAAACTCGTAAATCAAACTATTTTTTCCGTGCACGCCTTGGAATTCGAGTGAATAGTATGGTTTGAAATTTTTTCCGAACAAGATGATACAACATAAACATAGAATATTTTCATTTCTTGAACTATCTTATTTCAGATGGTTTAATTTCATTCAACCAATCAAATATCTGAGCTAGTTCATTTTTCGTAGCGGATAGACTCACCCCACGTACCGCACAGCATCGCGCATTTATTTGCACGCACTGCCGACACCTTCGTCCCTTTTTATCCTCTAGATCTGGTGGTGATTAGGCACTCGATTCCGGCGACGTGATGTGAGATGACGGCCAGCGAGGATGAAGACGCGAACCATGGCAAATGATCAAGAGGGACTGGTTGAGGCAGCGCGGGTGGGAGTGAGAGGGAGGCAGCGGTCGGCGAGCCAGCGGCAGTAAGGAGCAGACGGCGCACACCTGTGTAGAGGGCTAGAGGCCCCATTCTCTATCGCCACTCCGCCGCCTGGTAGAGCAGCCACGACTGCCATTAACTTCTCTACCCCTCCTCCATCGGGCTCCAGTCTTGCCGTTGCTGCCGCCTTCGTCGCCGGGCAACCCGTCGAAGCTACAACACCTAGCTAGAACCGTCGCCTTCATCGCTGGCTAGACTACCCTAATGGGCGAGGCCTAGACCAGTTAGGTTAGGTCCCTGAAAGGAACTAATGTGTCTTTTCACACTTTTCCTTTTGTTTCTTATATCAGTTTCATGTATGATGGCCCTTCTGTTGAGTATTATGTAATTTTAGCACATGCTATAAAAATCTTAATATGTATCGCTCTCTCAGTATGCAAAAGTAAACAGTCTTCAAGCAGATCTTTCGACTGTCAATCTTAAAGATAATGAAGAAGTTACAGAACAATCTCTATTAACTTCATTGAGGCGAGCTCTTAATCAATATTCAAAGTTGCAAGCACATGATGGGCATTGGCCTGGTGATTTCAGTGGAGTTATGATCATTATGCCACTCTTGGTACGTAATAATTCTATTCGTTTTTTCTTAACTTAGAAACTTGATGGTTTGCTGTATGTTTATCCGTGTAGTTTTTTCTGTTGAAACATGACTTTTGCTATGGAATGACTAGTTCTAGATTGTGACGTATCACCAGGCATTGGAAATATGGCTGGTTTCTTGGTTTCTCTGAACTGATCAAGACTAGTTTTCCTACCAGGGCCGGTTTAAGCTGTTAACCACACTCGTTGATCTCATTTCAGGCGAATTACTTGTATAACTACTTGTAACATATGATCTAAACATTGGGATTTGAAAAACTTAAAAACAGAACTTTGCGGAACATAGCTGAATCATTTCTTTTCACGAAAACCATCCAAAAACCGCCTGGAAAACTGGAACCACCCTAGTAGCGGATTTAGGGAACACTGGGTTTGGCAGGCTACAGAACGCAATAAGTTCATTTGAAGTGCTCTGACAATTTTTTTCAGAGGCAAAATTTACAAAGTCATTTACGAACTTTCTATTAGTTTGACAAATTGTAACGCCCAAATCTTCGAATCTTTTTGCAAGATCTTCAAGAGTGCAAGATCAAGGATGTTCAAACTTCAAAGTTTGCCCAAAATGCTCAAGGATTCGGATTCCCGAAATGCACCGAAGCTCCCCATTTCTCCCTAACCCTAACCCTAGCCCTCCCTAGCCCGGCTCGCCATGCCCCCGCTCGCTCGGTCCTCCGCTTCGCTGCCGTGCAAGACCCGGTGGTCGCGCCTTCTCCCGCCGCTCGCGTCAACGCCGAAAGCCGCGCTCTCCCGGTTCTCTCCTCTTCACGGGTTGCGCCGCCGCGGCGCGTCGCCGCATCCGCCCAAGCCTCGCCGCTCGCCCGTCAACGCCTCGGCGCCGTGCCCTCCTCGCCTTTTCCCCGGATCGAGTCCTCCTCGGCTATAAGAGGCACCGAGCCCTCGGCGAACCACCCCCTTCTTCCTCCCTTCCCGAGCAAGAAAGCGTGCAAAGGAGCCGAGAGACTCACCGTAGCCGCCGCCGCCCCGTGCTCTTCTCCTCCCGTATGCGTCGCTGCCCCTCTCCTGCCGTCGCCGCTTGTCGCCGCTGCCACCGCGCCTCCCGAGCTCCTCCTTCCTCCGTGCGCGCGCCGCCGCCCCATTCCTCCCTCTCTCTCTCCCTGCCCTAGCCCCGTCGCCTCTCTCTTTCTTTCCGCTGGGCCGAGCACCCCGCTTCTTTTTGCTTGGCCATTGGCGCCACCGCTGGCACTTGGCGCGCTGGGCCCGCTGCGCTGGGCGCAGCGAAGAACTGTGGGCGGGCGGGAAGAAGGCCGTGGGCCACTTTGTCTTTTTTTTTTTGGGTTTTTCTTTTCCTTTTCTTTTATTTCAAAAGAGAGGTTTCAAATATTCTTTTCTCCTCGTTTTAGCTCCAAAATTGTGAAGTTTGTTTCTAAAAATTTCTAAAATCAAGCTCTTTCTTTTGGTGCTAGTTTGGTTTATTTTGGAGTTCATTTGATGAGGATTGTTATTTATTTAATTTATTTGCTCGTTTATTTCTTTTCTCATTCGGCCGTTCACAGAAATTCGGAGAAGCCGAGACCCCACTTCGATCAAGCTCGGAATATCAAGATCATCTAGCCAGACCCCAAAGGTAGTCGACACTTTGATCATATTGAACCTACATTTTATGCAAATTATGCTCTTTTAAATATCAAATCGCATGCTTTATTTCCTTATGCAAATGTATGTTAAATACCCTAAGGTAGTTAAATGCCATGTTGATGCTTTATTATTAATACACCATCCCTTGATAATTGAATTGCCATACACCCTTGTCACCCTAGTAAATATTTGGTAACTATACTAGTATAGGCTATACTTAAGCGCCATGCTAGCCTTGCTTAAGTATCGTGGTATTATCTACCCCATTCATCATCTTTTGAAATGAACATGATTTTGGCGATCATTGGGTGTAAATGACTCGATGGTTATGATGTTGTATTTTTCCTACCTCTTAAAACCCTAAAGAAATTGCTTGTCACATCACAGGCGGATGGTATGTTGGTGGGTGCTAATGCAGCCCAAGGAATGTTGGTTTGTGGATGGTATGTGGTATGAACCGCCTGCATGGTCCCTAAGGACTTAATCTGTGATGACCTCCCAATGTAAAACAAGACGACCACATGTCTATAATGGTGTCGACTGCTAAATAATTTGTATCCGTTAGTATGAGTTGCACGGTGCAGATGACCCGCTACGCCATAAGCCTATGTGGCTATGGTTGGGGTGTACGACTTACGGTCTATGTGAGCGTAAGTCGTGTGGCGCAAGAGGGGTCTCGGGAAAGAGTTGACGGGTCTATGTGAGCGTAACTCTTCTCGTGAAACCTTAGCGGGTGTAACAAATACGGTGGATGCATTGTAAAGGCCTTGTGACGATCTCCCTTGGCTTACATGTCTACTAAACATGTGTATATGTCGATGATTGTCTCTTGTGGGTAAAGTGTACAACCTCTGCAGAGTGTAATGAATCGTTCGAATAGCCGTGCCCACGGTCAAGGGCGGACATGGGAACTTACAAGAGTTAGTTCATTTATAAAAACCTTGTGGGCTGGATAAAATGTGATGGGTCATTGTGACTCTGGTTTTGGTTTTCCACGGGTGGATGTACCCGCTGATGTTAAGTGGTGGATGTAACCGCTATTAAAACTAAGCATGAGGTGGAGGTAACTCTCATCATTATAAATATTGCACAAGTAATCTCTTTAATAAAATGCAATTTGGTTAAAATGCTAAGTGATAGGACTTTTAATATTGGTACTCAAAATATTGCTTTGTGCAAATAAATAAACCGAGCCATCCTTGTTAAGCCTTGCATGTATAATATTGCATACTGTGTTGGCTCGCGAGCACGGTAGTTGTGCTCATCCTCGCTCTTTCCCCAACCCTCGTAACCCGTGGACCATGGAGACTACGTCTACTACGAGGACCGGGACGCCGAGGAGCAAGGACATGAAGAAGAGTAGCATAGTTCCAGAGTCCGAGTCTCGCCTCACCGTTGGCTCTGTTGGTACTGTGTACATCCTATATTATCCAAGCTCGTGGCTAATATCGGTCATACACATGGTACTCCGCCGCTGTCTGTGGAGAGACTTGTTTCACCCTTTGCTTCCGCTAACGCATCGAGATTTTGTAATGAACTCATTTGGCCCGATCGCCCTATTGTAAACTCGACCGACGTGGTCTATTTGAACTCTAATGCTTGTATTAATGCATGATTTGGTCCACGCGATGTATGAGATGATTCAAAGAATGTGTACTGTGGCGCTATCTATCGATCCAGGAATCGCGCAGATTTTCCGCAGAGGATTCTCGATTACGAAAATCGGTCCGACAGAGCCGTATCGAGCATACGATCAGTAGGAGCCTTGGTTAGTTCGGTCGCTGCCTAAGGTCTTGAGTCTTATTTTCAAACCTAAGAAAAGCTTTGGCAAAAATATAGTGTATTTATCGCTTACTTGTCATTCCTAGTTCGCACTCATCCTACTTCACTTGGATTTATTCTTCTATCGACTTCCTCTTGTTTTCAAAATTTTAGATGGTCGCTCACGCCGTCACGGCTCTTGGGACTTTTTCTCTCACGGAGAAGACCCTGAGGCTTGTGGGGATTTTTCGCCACCGATGCAAGATCTGGGATACTACCATCCGCCTATCTTCATGGGCCTGATGACTGTGTGCCGGACCGAGAGACTTGGAGCATGGAGGTTTTCCTCTATGCTAGGGAGGGTGAGTTCAATACTCACACCTTCAAGGCTGAGCACCCCAGGAGCCGTGCTTTGGATGCTGTCCAGGATGTGGCACGACTTGCCGCGTCTCGCTTGTGCCGATGCATGGAGACCTTCGCAGAGCTCGCCTTCATTTCCACCCGACTCTCCGTGAGGGAGAGCTTTACCCGTGATCCGCCACGCCCGGCAGATGACCCGCACTGTCACACCACCCCACCACGCAGCCTTGTCGACGCCCTCGCCAACGCCGTTGACGAGATCGGACGCTCGATTTCTCCTCACCAGCAGCCTCGAGCACTCAGACACCCTCCGTGGCAACATGTTCGAGATGATGAAGCCCACCGCGAGGTAGAGCGGGAGAGAGACGCCGCTGCTGCGAGTTGGCCCGCCTGCGAGCCGCCATCGCAGCGCCGCCGCCTCCCGCTGCCGCCTCAGCCTCTTCGCCGCACTCCGCTGCCGCTCCCAGAACCCGGTGCCAGCCGACGCTTTCCACTGAGGGCCCCGCACCGCCACGGCGCGCAAGAAAGCGCGTCCACCGCCGACCGACCGCAGCTTTGAGAGTCCACCGCGGACGCAGCCCATCCGCCGCTCGATTCGACGAGTTCGACCGCGGGCGCCACTCGATCGCTCGCCGCCACCATCGGGCCGCAGCTGCCGTTCGATCCCGTAATCGCATCACTTGTGGTGGTAAGCACCCATGAGGGGAGTAGTCAGATAGCTAGGTTAACTAGCGCTGCTTGCTAGGTAGTCTTTTGTTTGCAAGTACTTTCTTTATCCACCTTTTGTAGGCGTTGTGTTTGTATCTCGTGTCATGGCTTTGCATGGCCTATATGTCGTGTCTTAGGAGTCATGTAACACTTACCCCCTAATATTAATGAATTGCAGCCATTCGGCTTTGTATCGCAATTGTGTTGTTCGCTCAATTTGATTTCTTTCTTCTCAGTGTGCTTTAGAGGGCTAGTGAACCCTCATATACCCCTCTCTAGTTCTCGAGCTTTAGCTTTTCTCCGATGGCACCAAGGAGAGTCTGCGCCCACCGTGGTGCTTTCAGCAGCGAGCCGTGGAAGAGGCCGTGGCTATGGCCGTGGTCGTGGACAAGACCTACCTCCCCCACCGCCAGAGCATCCAACAATGGCACAAGTTATGCAACAACAAGCCCAAATCCTTCAAGCCTTGCTCGCTAATCAACAAGCGAGAGCGGCCATGCGCCACTCTGTCGTGGCGATTTCCTCAGACAAGACCTCTTACCTTTGCCTCAGCAGATGAACCCCTGGAAGCAGAAGATTGGCTCAGGGATACTGAGAAGAAGCTCCGCCTAGCCCGATGCTCTGAGGAAGACAAGGTGGACTTTGCCACTCACCAGTTGAAAGGAGCCGCCGCTGCTTGGTGGGAAAACTACCTCGCTGCTCAAGGTGGTGAAAGCCCGAGAGCTTGAGAAGAAGAGATCCAAGCAAAGATCCGCTCACGAGATCAGCAGGATCCTCGCCATCGTTGAAGCAATTGCTGGCATACACCGGGCGAGCCCGCACTCGCATGGCGCCCAATCTCTCGAACGAGTTCAAGACCGCCAGACTAACTTTGTACCGCTTTGTACAATGAGGCTAAAGAAGAATGAGTTTAGAACTCTCAAGCAAGGTCAAATGACAACCAATGAATATCTAACCAAGTTTAACTTGACTTTGCTCGCTACGCTCCCAAAGGACGAAGGCGATGAAGAAGAGAAGATAGACCGCTTTGTGGAAGGAATGCGTGGAGACATGAGAAGCCGCTTATCCTCCATGATTTCCCTAGCTTTCACCACTTGATCAACAAAGCCCTCGTGGCCGGAAAACGAAGAAGATTGCGAAGTTAGCCGCAAGAGGAAGATGGTATTCGTGGCCGCAAGGTGGCTTTCTCGAATCAACATTCCTGGCAGCTCATCTTTTAAGCCACCGTAGTTTCTCCACAAGGAACTCAAGCCCCACCCAGCTGCACCAATGGGAATGGTTTCGATCCTTCGTCCCACGGACACCGCAACAAGCAATCCAAAGCAGCTCATCTCCATTGTTTCCACCGTGGAGTGAGAGGACACTTGCCAACCGATGCCCTCAACGCCGAACACTCCCGCCAAGTTCAACTCGGAGCCGCACCACCAAGGTCGACATCGGCTCCAGCAGAACCATCGCCCCCGCAAGCACCTAGATCTACCTCGACACCAAATCGCGGACATGTGAACCATGTCACACCGAGGAGGCTCTGGAAGCTACAGGAGTTCTAATGGGTACGTTCTCTGTTAAATCGATGCATCAAAGACAAGTTTTGTTTGATTCGAGCTTCACATTCTTTTATATCAAGAAAATTTGTTGAAAGGCTTAAGTTGCCAACCTTTAAGCTAAAGAAACCCGTGGTACTTAGTTCACCTGGGACCCTTAACTACCATCTTAGTAAGTCCCCGAGTAGAGATTGCTATGGAAAATTCTGGATTCCTAGCAAACCTCTTAGTGCTTCGATCCCCAAACTCGATATCATCCTAGGGATGGATTGGTTGGCCCGATACCAAGGAATGATAGATCGGCCAACAGGAAGGTGGTACTCACCAAAACCCGGTACCACAATCGTGGTTAATATAGACCGCTCTCGTGTTTGGATCGTACTCATCCATAACCTCGAGAGGTGACTCGAAACAACACCAGTAGTTCAAGATTACCCGGAAGTTTTCCGGAAGAATTGCTCGGCATGCCACCGCATCGAGACATAGAATTCGTGATCAACCTAAAGCCGAATGCCCCAATTGCCAAGAGGCCATATAGGATGGCGCTTGATGAGCTTGAAGAGCTTAAGGTACAAATGGAAGAATTACAGAAAAGGATTTATTAGACCTAGCTCATCCCCTGGGTTCGCAAGCATTTTTGTAAAGAAAAGGATGGCACCGCCAGATGTGTGTGGATTACAGAGCCCTCAATGAGGTGACCATAAAGAACAAGTACCCTTGCCCCGCATTGATGATCTATTCGATCAACTGCCGAGCAACAAGTGTTCTCCAAGATAGACCTAAGGTCGATACCACCAGTTAAGATTAGGGTGAGGACATCCTAAGACGCCTTTTACCACCCGATATGGTTTGTATGAGTTCACGCTATGTCGTTTGGCTTGACAAATGCGCCAAACCTACTTCATGAACCTTATGAACAAAGTATTCATGGAATACCGGATAAGTTTGTTGTCGTGTTCATAGACGACATCTTAATCTACTCCAAGACTAATGAGGAACATGCTTTGAACATCCGCATTTGGTCCCGGAGAAGCTTAAAGAACATCACCGTATGCCAAGTACGGCAAGTGTGAATTTGGCTTCAAGAGATCGCTTTCCTCGACATATTGTATCCGCTGGAGGAGTCGCAGCTGACCCATCCAAAGTAGAAACCGTGTTGGGATGGAAACCACCAACCTCGCTGACCGGTCGCGAGTTTTCTCGAATGGCGGATACTACAGACGCTTCATTGAAGGATTCTCCAAACTATCCGCACTAATGACCCACCCGCTCAAGAAGGAAAAGAAGTACGAATGGACGAAGGCTTGTGAAAAGAGTTTCCAAGAGTTGAAGAAGAAGTTAACTCATCGCACTAGTGTTAGTCTTGCGGACATACACAAGGACTTTGAAGTCTATTGTGATGCTTCGCGCAAGGTCTTGGTCACGTACTTATGCAAGGAGGAAACGTCGAGCATATGCATCCGCATAACTCCGCCCACATGAAGACAACTATCCAACTCATGATTTGGAGTTAGCACCGTAGTGCATGCCCTAAAGATTTGGCGCATTACTTGATTGGAAATCATTGTAATATCTATACGGACCACAAGAGTCTTAAGTACATTTTCACCTGCATGCACCTCAACCTCCGACAAAGGAGATGGTTAGAACTGATTAAGGATTACGACTTGGATGTTCATTACCATCCCGGGAAGGCTAATGTAGTGGCGATGCATTGCCGTAAGTCCTACCGCAAAAATGTTATGGTTCAAGAGTATCAACCCGAGCTTTGCAAGGAATTAGAGGCACTTAACCTCGAGTTAGTAGAACGAGGCACCTTAGCACTATGGAGGTTCAACCAACCTTGGAAGAACAGGTCAAGGCCGCTCGTAAAGGACACCCTGAGTTCATAAATTTAAACACCTCATGGCCAAAGGAAAGGCCTCAAAGATGGTGGAAGACCAACAAGGAATCCTATGGTATGGGAAACGCCTATTTGTTCCCCACCAAAAGGAGCTCAAAGAATTGATTCTAAAAGAAGCCCATAGCTCAAAGATACACCATACACCCAGCAGCACCAAGATGTATCAAGATATGAAGATTCTATATTGGTGGCGCGAATGAAAAGAGACATCGCCGAGTTCGTAGCTTGTTGCGATGTGTGCCAACTGATCAAAGCAGTAACATCGAGACCCGCAGATTGCCGCAACCACTGCAAATCCTCGGTGGAAGTGGGAAGAAATTGGAATGGATTTCATTACAGTCCGCCGAGAACCAAGACCGGATATGATTCCGTATGGGTCATAATCGATGATTAACCAAAGTTGCCCATTTCATCCTGTGAAGACCACCTACAAGGGAGATAAATTAGCCGAGTTATACATGGCTCGTGTTGTATGTCGCATGGAGTACCCAAGAGGATAGTCTCGGATCGAGGTTCTCGCCACCTCGCATTTTGGCTAGTCTACATGATGCACTTGGAACTCACTTAAACTTCAAGACAAGATATCATCCTCGACTGATGGATGGCATGCAAAGGGTAAATCGATTCTTGAAGACATGCTTCGGCTTGTGCTTTAGAGTTTACCGTAGAGACGGGAGAGGTGTCTACCATATGCACTTTGCCTACAACAACAGCTACCAATCCAGCTTTGAAGATGTCCCCGCTTGAAGCACTCTATGGGAGAAAATGCGAACTCCCTTGCATTGGTCGAATCAGAGAAGGTTATATCTTCGGACGATACTCTCAAGCAAGCGTAAGAGAAAGTCGATTGATCTGAGATCGTCTACAAGCTTTGCGACCCGCATGGAAGAGTTATGCCGACAATCGTCGTAGAGGGTTAACTTTTGAAGTTGAGATCATGTATACCTCAAAGTGTCACCCTTCGAGGAATGCGAAGATTTAAAGTGAAAGGCAAGCTTGCGCCAAGATACATAGGCCTGTTCCCAATCACCGCAAGCGTGGAGAGGTAGCATATCAACCGGAATTACCAGAAATTTGTCGATGTCCACAATGTGTTCCATGTTTCTCACTCAAGAAATGCCTCAGAGTACCGTAAGAGCAAGCTCCAATTGAAACCATTGCACTCGTAAAGACTTGTCGATCCGTAACATCCGATCAAGATTCTTGATGTCGTGGAGAAGCAAACAAGGCGCCGATCATCCGCTTATGCAAAGTGCAATGGAGCAACCACTTGGAGAGAGGCCACGGGAGCGTGAAGATCACCGGTTGGATTACCCCTACCGTTTTCCGAGGAGCTCGAATCTCGGTCGAGATTCTTTTAAGGTGGGTAGGTTTTGTAACGCCCAAATCTTGAATCTTTTGCAAGATCTTCAAGAGTGCAAGATCAAGGATGTTCAAACTTCAAAGTTTGCCCAAAATGCTCAAGGATTCGGATTCCCGAAATGCACCAGCTTCTCCCATTTCTCCCTAACCCTAACCCTAGCTCCTCCTAGCCTGGCTCGCCATGCCCTCGCTCCGCTCGGTCCTCGCCTCACGCCTGCCGTGCAAAGACTCCCGGTGGTCGCGCTTTCTTCCTGCCGCTCGCGTCAACGCCCGAAGCCGCGCCTCTCCCGGTTCTCTCCTCTTCACGGGTTGCGCCGCCTCGGCTGCGTCGCCGCATCCGCCCAAGCCCGCCGCCAGCGTCAACGCCTCGGCGGCGTGCCCTCCTCGCCCTTTCCCCGGATCCGAGTCCTCCTCGGCTATAAGAGGCACCGAGCCCTCCGCCGAACCACCCCCTTCTTCCTCCCTCCCCGAGCAAGAAAGCGTGCAAAGAGCGAGAGACTCACCGTAGCCGCCGCCGCCCCGTGCTCTTCTCCTCCGTGCGTCGCTGCCCCTCTCCCGCCGCCGCTTGTCGCCGCTGCCACCGCGCCCCTCCCGAGCTCCTCCTTCCTCCGCGCGCCGCCGCGCCCCATTCCTCCTCTCCTCCCTCTCGCCTAGCCCCCGTCGCCTCTCTCTTTCTTTCCGCTGGCCGAGAGCACTCCCTCGCTTCTTTTGCCGGCCTATGGGCCTGCAGACGCACACACGTGCGCTCGGGCCCGCTTTGCTGGGCACAGTCGAACCGTGGGCGGGCCGGAAAGAAGGCCGTGGGCCACTTTGTCTTTTTCTTTTTTTTGGGTTTTTCTTTTCCCTTTTTCTTTTATTTCAAAAGAGAGGTTTCAAATATTCTTTTCTCCCTCGTTTTAGCTCCAAAAATTGTGAAGTTTGTTTCTAAAAATTTCTAAAATCAAGCTCTTTCTTTTGGTGCTAGTTTGGTTTATTTTGGAGTTCATTTGATGAGGATTGTTATTTATTTAATTTATTTGCTCGTTTATTTCTTTTCCGGTACGGTCGTTCGCGTAGAATTCGGAGAAGCCGAGACCCCACTTCGATCAAGCTCAGGAATATCAAGATCATCTAGCCAGAGACCAAAGTAGTCGACACTTTGATCATATTGAACCTACATTTTATGCAAATTATGCTCTTTAAATATCAAATCGCATGCTTTATTTCCCTTATGCAAATGTATGTTAAATACCCTAAGGTAGTTAAATGCCATGTTGATGCTTTATTATTAATACACCATCCCTTGATAATTGAATTGCCATACACCCTTGTCACCCTAGTAAATATTTGGTAACTATACTAGTATAGGCTATACTTAAGCGCCATGCTAGCCTTGCTTAAGTATCGGGGTATTATCTACCCCATTCATCATCTTTTGAAATGAACATGATTTTGGGCAGTCATTGGGTGTAAATGACTGGGATGGTTATGATGTTGTATTTTTCCTACCTCTTAAAAACCCTAAAGAAATTGCTTGTCACATCTGGGCGGATGGTATGTTGGTGGGTGCTAATGCAGCCCAAGGAATGTTGGTTTGTGGATGGTATGTGGTATGAACCGCCCAGATGGTCCCTAAGGACTTAATCCTGTGATGACCTCCCAATGTAAAACAGTACGACCACATGTCTATAATGGTGTCGACTGCTAAATAATTTGTATCCGTTAGTATGAGTTGCACTGTGCAGATGACCCGCTACGCCATAAGCCTATGTGGCTATGGGTTGGGGTGTACGACTTACTGGTCTATGTGAGCGTAAGTCGTGGGCGCAAGAGGGGGTCCGGGAAAGAGTTGACGGTCTATGTGAGCGTAACTCTTCTCGTGAAACCTTAGCGGTGTAACAAATACCGGTGGATGCATTGTAAAGGCCTTGTGACGATCTCCTGGCTTACATGTCTACTAAACATGTGTATATGTCGATGATTGTCTCTTGTGGGTAAAGTGTACAACCTCTGCAGAGTGTAATGAACTGTTTCAATAGCCGTGCTCACTGGTCAGGGGACGGACATGGAACTTACAAGAGTTAGTTCTGTTTATAAAAACCTTGTGGGCGGGATAAAATGTGATGGGTCGCTGTGACCCTGGTTTTGGTTTTCCCTGGGTGGATGTACCCCAGTGATGTTAAGTGGTGGATGTAACCGCTATTAAAACTAAGCATGAGGTGGAGGTAACCTCTACTGTTATAAATATTGCACAAGTAATCTCTTTAATAAAATGCAATTTGGTTAAAATGCTAAGTGATAGGACTTTTTAATATTGGTACTCAAAATATTGCTTTGTGCAAATAAATAAACCCGAGCCATCCTTGTTAAGCCTTGCATGTATAATATTGCATACTGTGTGTTGGCTCATGAAAGCACGGTAGTTGTGCTCATCCTCGCTCTTTCCCAACCCTCGTAACCCGTGGACCATGGAGACTACGCCTACTACGAGGACCAGACGCCGAGGAGCAAGGACATGAAGAAGAGTAGCATAGTTCAGTAGTCCGAGTCTCGCCACCGTTGGCTCCGTTGGTACTGTGTACATCCTATATTATCCAAGCTCGTGGCTAATATCGGTCGTGACACATGGTACTCCGCCGCTGTCTCGTGGAGAGACTTGCTCTACCCCTTTGCTTCCGCTAACGCATCGAGATTTTGTAATGAACTCATTTGGCCTGATCGGCCCTATTGTAAACTCGACCCGACGTGGTCTATTTGAACTCTAATGCTTGTATTAATGCATGATTTGGTCCACGCGATGTATGAGATGATTCAGCAATGTGTACTGTGAGCGCTATCTACTGATCCAGGGAATCGCGCAGTATTTTCACAGAGGATTCTGGATTACGAAATCCGGGTCCGACACAAATAAATTTGGTAACAAATTCTACAAAGTCATTTATGAACTTTCTATTAGTTTGACAAATAAATATGGTAATTTAAACATACCACAGAGTTTACAAGATTGAGGGACATATCACCTCAACTTTTGGATAGTGGCCTTTGGTAATCAACTAGTTATTGTTGGAATTAGAAACCTTGCTTTCATAGTTACTGTGGTTCTTACCTATGTCCAATTTGGGGTCATCATAATGTTATTCTTACAGCATGATGAGCATTGTTGTATCTCTTGCAGATATTTTCTTTACATGTTACTGGAACACTCAATGCCATCTTATCATCAGAACATAAGCGTGAGATATGTCGTTACATTTACAATCATCAGGCAGGCCAAATATTAGCTTACGTTTCCATTCAAACAAAGCATTTTCCAACAAAACACAAAGTAATGAATTTTTTTATATATGAAACTATAATCCTTGTAGAACGAAGATGGTGGTTGGAGCACACAGGTTTTGAGCCAGAGCACCATGTTTGGCTCATGCTTAAACTATGCTACCTTAAGGCTCCTGGGTGAGGTGCTAGATGGCAAAAATGATGCATTAGCCAAAGGGCGTGCTTGGATTTTATCTCATGGAAGTGCAACCGCGGCACCTCAATGGGCGAAGATATGGCTCTCGGTACGCACTGAAACAAAATAGACATCAGTCTTTTTGGTGCTGTCATGAACAAAGAGAATGAAACTGTCGAAGATTTTTCTAGTTAGACATCATTTTTTTTTTACCGTAGCTGCTTTAGCGTATCTGGCATACCGCAGGAATAACATTGTCAATGACTTGTTCTCTTGTTCTCGGATAGAGTGAGATTAATACAGGCTAACCTTCTTTTTGATCAAAGGTAATCGGTGCATACGATTGGTCGGGAAATAAAGCAATCATTCCTGAATTATGGATGATACCTCATTTTCTTCCATTTCATCCTGGTACATGCTTCATTTCTCATTGTGGCTAGGAGTACCAATTAGACATTTCATAAAGGAAATGTTGCTAATCTGTATTTTTTTTTCTCATTTATATTTCACTATGATGACCCTGCAAGGAAACACTATGTTCTAGTCCTTTGATTAGTATTTAGAGTTTCGCTAGTCCTCGTGGACGAGTTGTCTGTTCCAGAGCTTTTACAAAGCAGATCATATGATAGAAGCAAAAGGAAATTCTTCCTACCGAGAAAACAGAGATGACTAAAGTCAGTTGTACGCGGTCTCTAGATGTTCTACATCCCAATGTCTCTCCAGATAAGCCCGACATCAGAACGAATAATTTGTCCGAACTTCAGGGAGTAATTTCCATGTCTTGTTTATACTCAGGTTTCGTTCCAATTTTTTGACCTGCCAAATTTAGATTTAGCAGTCCATATATAAGGAATAGGTGCAGTCCCAGTTTTCACATAATTGTCGGTTGGGCCCTATAATAATTAAAAGGTTGGTGACCGATCGAGTACCATTGACATTTTCCAGTTAATTATAAAAAAGAAGTTAATTATACATTGTGTTAACAATCTGAATTGTTTTATATGCCAACTTAGTTGATCTTTTTATTTCTTTTTACTGAATTGATTTTTTTGTTTCTAGCAAGATTTTGGTGCTTTGTTCGCATGATTTACATGTCAATGGCTTATCTTTATGGCAAAAAATTTGTTGGGCCCATAACTCCAACTATATTGGAAATAAGAGAGGAGATGTACAACATATCCTACAATGAGATTGATTGGAACAAGGCTCGTGATTCCTGTGCCAAGGTTTGTTACTGCCTATATAAGTGCATAATCATGAATTATGGTTTAGCAGCTACCCCTTCAAAATTTTGGTGCATGATCTTCCTTTAATATGTGGTGCCACGGTATAAGCAGTATTCTAGTGCTACATATATTCTGGTTTAACCATGTTTAAACAGTTTACTTCACTGAACAGCGATAACATTGTTGATGAAAATTTGAGGAAAAAATAGGATATATTAATTTTTTTAGCTTAATAGTTTGTCTTGATTTATTGATGTTTGTTGTATCATAAAGGAAAAAGTCTACATTTGGTCCCTCAACTTTTCTCGGAGTCTAATTTTCACTCAACTTCAACACCTGTGGTCCCTCAACTTTACGTCCCCTAAGTATCGAAACCAATACACATCACATCACAAGACTGGTTTTGTGAGCTGTTTTGGGTGACGTGGCTGCCACCTTATCATTTTCCATGTTGACATGGCATCCACATCATCAATTTCTTCTTCTCTTCCTCCTCCACCCCT
>JAYEVH010000181.1:0-98058 GCA_036346255.1 Ampelocalamus luodianensis | reverse complement strand
AAACTATTGGTGAAAATGCTACTCTAACATATCGAAGGACTTTAGTCGAGTGTATATATATTATCTGGTGATTAGCCCTAGATAGCCTCGCGGTTGGAGCTGAGCTTGAAAGACGAAAATATCGAACAACGGGTGTGGTGAGCTGTGATAGCTAAGAGCGCAGTGCTGGCTTAGCTAAGTTAGATTAGAATTGCGTGGCTGACGAGGCAGCAACAAGTTGAAACTCGATACAAAGAAAATCAGAAATTCGTTTTAAAAGGCCTAATAGAAATTGGACCCATAAACCAGCCCACATCCCAAATTTAGCCCAACTGTGGGCTACAATTTTGCAGTTTAGCCCCATTTCCTTACTACAAATTACAATCAATTACAGAAATTTTACAATAACAACATCCATGCACAGTATTCCATCTTTCAGTAGTGAGCACAGGTGACATGGGAAGGACACCCCTCAGTCATGCCTGCTAATCCATAGTCAAATCCTGTCATTTAGCATAGCTTTCAGCAAATCCATAGTCAATGTTCAGGGGTAGGGGCGGATCTACAGTGTTCTTGCAGGATGCACAGGACACCAGATCCAAAATTCAATTTTCATAGGATATAATCATGTATATGTAGTGTGGACACTTTTAGCCTAACATGAGAGGACACCCCAAACCACAGCCCAGCCGAATATGATCTATCTTGCCTCAGGGACCCCCGGTCATTTTTGTTCTGGATCCACCACTATTCAGGGGTAAATTAGCCTTATCCTTTCAGCAAAGCCATGCGTTTAGGGTGTGTTTGGATGGTTGTATGATGTGGTACCTGTATGAGATGGTTCGGAATATGGCATGGTTCATGCGTTTGGTTGGACGAATAAAACGAAGCTGTCCGGAATGAGGTGATTCAAGTCAAGGGAATATTCTACAGATATGCTGAACCAACTCGTTCGACGAGTTCGGCTGAACCACACGGTACAGGGACGGCCTCGCGTGCACTCACCTCCCTCTTATGCTCTCCTTTCTCTTGCCTCCCGATGCCACTAACTTGCCATCAGGCGTCACACTACCGTGCCATCACACGCCGTCGCCTTGCTCACTTCCCTTTCGGGTGACTTCTTCCTCTCATCCGGCGACACCCTTGTTCATGGTCGCCATCCCCACATGTTGTTCCCGCTTCCCTGGTCAAGCTCCCACCGCCCCTTCCGCATCATATGGTGTTCTACAACGTCACAAGCGTTTTCCCTCAACCAATTTGGTACTTTTGCCACCGGAGCACCGCATCATCGCAGCCTTCTCCACACACGGTTGAATCTGCCTCCACCGTCACCATCCTCTCCCCGATGAGCCATTCTTCAATCCCTCTATACGGGAGCTTCTCCTCACCTCCCTCTTCCTTCCCACCACCCACTCCCACTCTCCCTCCCCACAGCGCCACCCCCACGACGAGCCACTCGCGTCGCCTCAGGCTCCCGCCGTCAGCCCGCCACGACTCCTCCTAGCCGCTGCTGCCACCCACTCTGGTGAGTCCCAACACCTCCCAGATGCCCGTGCTCCACCTACTTTCCTCCCTCTCCCTCCCTTGCTCCACCGCCCCGTCCCGTGCCCCACTCCAGCTGTAGAGCGCCACCTTCGGCCTACCCTGGTGGGTGCCCAACCACGATATCACCACCCGCACGCTCACCTCGGTGCCCCTAACCCATTTGTGACCTCTCCGGTTGTCGACGACGATTCCCCACCAGCGCCAAGCCCCATCCTAACAGCCCTCCCGTGGTCCTTTGTTCTGGCTTCTGAGACAGAGGAGCAACAACAACTCCCCCTTCTCTGTTTGAACACCCTATGATAGTGGGCCCACCAAAATGAGTGATTCCAAATGACCCGCCCAAGGAAGCAATAAGGAAGAAAGGAAGAAAAGAAGAAAAGGATGGAAGAAAAATGGAAAAAGGAGAAAAAAAAAGAAGAAAGAAAAGAAAAAGAAAGAAAGAAAAGAAAAATACTATGGAGGTAATCTCACCCATGTAGTGAGGAGGTTACCGAACCAACCTTATCCCCTCAACCCAACACAATCTCGTACCATCTCATACAACCAACCAAACACATTCGTGTACCATCCCATACAACAAACCAAATAGACTGCTTGTACCATCCCATCTAGGATGATCTCATCCTACTTGTACTATCCCATCCTATTCAACCTCCCACCAACCAAACGCACCCTTAGAGGTGAAGTTGGCAACACAACCATATTTCTCTCATCTATTGCACCACCAGCATTCACAAATAGACACACTCACACTCAAACCCCAACACAACACATAGAAAGCGAACCATGCGATGCAGGATTCGGGAGGTGGAAAGAGGAAAATCAAGCAACTAACAGTTTTGCACACTTCTTGATTTAGTTCATTGAGTTCATAATTTTACCATAGAACTAGATGTCCAAATCATGGTAGGATTCCAGTGAGTTATTGGTTCATTTGGCACTATTTCGTGACGCAATAGAAAATCTAGCCCTCTCGCGAATGAATTGGCAAAAAAGACACCGCGGAACATTCGGCAGCGACATGCCCCGACGTTCGCCGTGTGTAGAAATGGCCTACAAGGCACCAGGCGCGGCGTGCGGGCGAGTGAAAAACACCGCGTATAGTGATTTTCCCACGGCGAGTAGTATTTTCTCTTGTCCATGCATCGTAGTGGCACTATTCATGCTATGTAGTGCACTGCAGCAATGTTTTTGCGACTCCACATGTTGGGTGAGTGGACATGCACTCTGGCGGTGTTTTTGTCGATTCGGCGGCATGCGGACATGCATTGTGCGGTGATTTTTTTGCCGATTTCGTGTGGTGGACACGTGGACATGCCTGTATGCGATGATTTTGTTGATTCCGTGCGGTGGGCATGCGGTAGAGGATCCGGCGGTGGGAGTGCGATGAGAGACGCGTGTAAACTTGCGAGCATGTCGTGATGCTACTTTGCCAGTCGCATGTGAAGGAGCTATTTTTGCTATTATAGCAATAGATTGAGTCACATTGCTTTTCATGACTATTGCACCAGTACATCAACCACATAATCACTACACCAAACCATCACAAACAGATTTAGTAATTGTTAGTGATATGCTCTAAGAGGCAATCATGGAGATGATTGTACCACGTCTATGTTTATGAGTTATAGAATAAATGTTATTCTATTGCTTGGATGAATTATCATTTATAAAGATTAGCAAGTATGTGACTTGTTGGTGAAGCTCTTTAATAGTTGTATGATGTCATTCTAAAAGGATCATTGGTCAGATGTTACTAGTTGGGACACTAGTGACTTATAGGTCAACACATGCATTAATTAATGACAATATTTCATCGGTCATAAATATGGGGATATCGAATCAATAGTGTGAGCACATGTTAGGGAACATGATGTTGGATTGACTCACCTTTAGATACTATTGAGATTTTTATGTTTCTATGTGTCATCAGTTGATCGCAAGCAATGATGATGTATAATCCTTAGACCCGAGATCATCATGGTTTCTTACATGTGCAATGGTAAGCTGGTTGTGACCGATTTTGTAAGGTGTTACGAACTGGTCATGACAAGATGTGAACTAGTCATAAGGAGTTATGAACTAATCGTGAGTGACAAGGATATGGTCACAGATCATATTGTATAAGGTTTGTCCGATTTGATCTTTATGTGTATTTGGGAGTCGCTATGTCTTGCTATGAACCGCTCACAGATTAGTGATTGAAAAAGAGTTTCGGATTACGATCGATTACGCATGAACCTATAGGGTCACACACTTAATGGGTTAGAACAAACTAGTTTGAATTGAATCCGTTATGGGCTCTTTATAAGGAGAGGTGGAGGAGGGGTGTCGGACTTGGATTTAGCCAATCCAGAATCCTCTTTGAAGCCACTACACTATTTTTTGGATCAGTAGATAGTGCTCACAGATACATTACTAAATCATTTCATACATGACATAAACCATACCATTCATTAAATACAAACATCAGAGTTTACATAGACTGCATCAGGTCAAGTTTACAATAGGATCGATCAGGCCAAATGGATACATTACATAAAAAGTAGAAGCGGTAGCGGAAGCAAAAGAGAAAGGCACATCTCGCCATAGGCAAGCGACCGAGGTAACCCTTGTGCAACTGATATTATCCAAGGACTTGGAAATTATGGGTGCACGTAAGCAACGACTTAGTCGACCAGACTGGGGCAAGACTTAGACAACTAGAGCCTAAACTAATCCCCACCGTCCTCTTGGCCATCAACTTCTGGATCCTCGTAGAATGCGTAGTGTCCTTGATCCATGGCTTCTGAGGTATGGGGGAAAGCGAGGGTGAGCACAAACAACCGTGCTCATGAGCCAACACATAAAATGCAATATTTATAAATGCAAGGCTTTAACAAGGATGTCTCGGATTCTTTTATTTGCTAAAGGCAACATTTTCAACTATAATACTTAGAAATTCCTATGACTTAGCATTTTGACCAAATAATATTTTATTAAAAAGAAGTTGTGAAATATTTATAACATGTAGGTTCCATCCACATTACATGGTTTTGTCTACCATATGCTTAATTTTGATTACTACGAGTCGTCCACCTATTTACAACAACTGGGTACATCCACCGGAAAATTCCAAATTCGGGGTACATCCACTCGACGAGTTTTATCCCACCCACAAAGGTTTTTAAAAGAAACTAAATCAAGTAAGTTCCCATGCTCGCCCTTGACCGTGAGCACATTATTCGAGCAGTTTATACTCTGAGAGATGTACACTTTACCCACAAAAGATAATTATCTTGATATGTACACACATTTTCTTAGGCATATGCATCAAGGAGATCATCACAAGGCCTTTACAATGCATCCATCAGTGTAAATTACACCCACCAAGGTTTCACCTGAGGGTGGCTACATCAACCACACCCAGACCCCCTCTTGTGCCACACGGCGGCTTACACCAGCGACACGACCCGTGTTCACGATGGCTTACACCAGTGACACGACTCGTGGGTGTAATACCCCAAATGTATTCGAGAGAGAAGAAATAAATTAGAGACAAGGACCAATTAGAAAAGTGTTTTAACAGGAGATTAGAGGGGGATTTATGCATAATTTCGACAACTTGGGCTATGGGCTTTCACCCACAGACATTTAGGCCCATGAGGGGCTACTAATAAAGAGAGAGGAAACCTAGATGAGTTACTGTAGCACGACGTGCTACAGATACCGCCACCCTTCTGTACCATGAACGATTGCACGCGCCAATTGAGGAAGAAGCGATCACCCGAGATCGATTGGCCAAGAAGAAGGAGATTGCTGGAGGTGGCCAGCTGTTGGAGGAGGAAGAAGGTGAGGGCAGGGACCATCTTTGGGGAGAGTTAAGCTAGTGGGTGCTCTTCGTGCGCGATCGGTTCGTCAAGGGTAACCTCGTTTTCCCCTCGTTTAGATGTGTTAGCGCTTAATTGTTCTTTGCGGTAATTCTGTCGTCTCAGGACAGATTGCATTAGAGGACGTTTTGGTGTGGTTAAGTGCGGATTCAGTCTTGGTCATCTCCTAGAAAGTTGTAGAGGACGTCACTAGCTTTCAATGAAGTGCTAGATCGTATTTTTTGGACCTCTGTAGCAAACGTTATGAATTTATTAGTGCAACTGTTCTGCGAGTCTGTCAGTAGTTTGATAGGTTTTAGTAATCTGACTTGTTCGATCAGATAACGAGAGAATTAGAGGATCTCAGTATAACGAAAGTTGTAGATAATTGTCGTAGCTTTCAGGGAAGCACAAGAACGCGAACTTTGGACGAACGAGCTGAAAGTTATGATCAATTTAGTGTACTGTCCAGAGAACCTGACGTGAAAACGATGTTCTGTTATTTCGCATGTTAGGGATAGTAGATGGCCGAAACAGGAAGGCCCACCAACTAGGTTTAGTTGGGGAATTTGATAACCTTTCAATGAAGTCCAAGAACACCTAATTTGGAGCCCTGTACGAAAAGATATGAATTTTAGAACATGACTGTCCACAGAGGACAAAGCGACATCTAGAAACTGGGGTTGGGTTCGCTAAAGGAACTTTTGTGAGTTCGTGTTTACTTTTATGGTTTGAGTGGTCCTTTATTGCTGTCTTAGCATTTCTTAATTGAATGTTTAGGTGGGGACTGGTTCGGAGGCGGCACCTCTTCCGTCGCTTCGTTCACGCACGGTTGAGGCAAGTGCATCGTTGGTACTTTGTTTGTGATTGCTTGGGCATGAGTATGTGTTTGAAGCATGTTTGTGTCGTAGGGTTGTTGACAAGTATGCTTTATTCATGGATGTTGTTTATTGCCTTTGTTTCTATGATGATGAAAAGAGATGGTGCATATGCATAGTGATATCATGTTGAGGCTGGTCTTGGATGACCAAGCATGCACATCTTTGAGGTCCCGTCATGAATGTGGCGGGCTTGAGGTCCCCACACTTGTGGAGTGTGGGCAGGTCCCCAATACTTGCGGAGTATTGGGCAATTGGTCCACGTGCGTGCGCGCCTGAGCATGGAGTATCTGCGATGAGGTTGCATACTTTGCATTCCGGTAAAATGCAAAAAGAGATAAAGAAAAGGATTCCTTGAGCATTGCATACGCATGTGAATGATTTAATGATGTTCTCCGAATGTGGATGCGGATGTTATGATTTGACTTATGTGACTTTTTATTTATGTACTTGCTGAGTCGTGGACTCACTCTTGCTTTCTTTGTTTAGGTACCCAATTCAAGCGCGAGCATGCATGGGAGGAGTAGCATTATGTTTACACGCACACGGCCATGTGCTTTAATTCTCGGACCATGCCTTAATAAATAAGCTATTGATCAAGGATTTGTCATGATTATATTTACGCATTGGATTAATTGTAATAATGATGATTAGCTTAGTTGGATGCTTGAGGACTTGTTGGTTGATTAGCAAATTCACGAGAACTTATTGATGATCTTGAATATTGCAATGTTTCGTTATAGTTCTCTTTTAAGCTGTTGAAACCCATGTGAAGTGAGAAATACAAAGGAGATTCTAGAATTTTAGTAAATTGTCTAGCTTAGATTTGTGTAAGGTTACCTTAGTAGCATTCGGGCTCATTGTTGAGTTAGGGTGTTACGGTTGGTATCGAAGCGGGTGTAGGTCCGTGGTGATTGGATTTACAACTTAGGCAATTTAAATTACTAACATTTTGTAACGGTTAATGAACTTAAAAACTTGACACACTTGTGCATGATAGGATGGGATGGGTCAAGCATTGCATTTACGCTACATTATATTGTATTGATGATTCTGTTATGAGATAACCTTGTATACTTATAATATGATTCTATGATTAGTATGAGTGATGGTAGCGCATGTTGAGAGGTTGAGGTCGTGGTTGTGGCCACAGGCTTTACCATGTCACGCCATCTTTTGTGGTATGAGAACAGGAAGTAGTTACCTCGGATGTCTTAGTATAGGCGTCGATAGTGAGTATCTTTAGAAATTTGTTAGCTTAGTGAGTTCGAATTTGGTCAACTCTTGTCTAGTAGTGATTGATGAATTTCTTTGGGTCAATGGTTCATTGCGGTTGGTGGGTTTCGTTGAGAAGGATTGATGTGTTTTCATTGGCTTAATTTGACCAGTTAAAGCAATTACTATTTTCCCAAGCTGTTGAGTTAGTATTGCATGTTGGTGGACTTGGTTAGTTGTCAATATTGACCTTTATATTGGAGATTTGTCTTTCTTGTGGAAACATGACCCATTTATTATTTGGATGTTTTTGGTTAATGAAAGTTTCCTCTTGCAAGTCTTTTAGTGTGTGGAAGCTTTGACTCAATAAAGTTTCTTTGGGTATTTTGAGTGTAGAAGTTGAATGGTTCTTGTTTATGAAAGAAAATATTAAACCCTTTAGCAATGTCTTCTCGTGGTTAAGCGAGAGGTTATAATCAAAGAAATTGATGGATATGATATGAGTTATCAAGGTGGAGTGCATGGCGTAGTGCTTGATAAATCCTAACGAGTGTCCACAGGAGTGAAATCGATCAAATTGACGTTGTCCTCTAGTAGTCCTTGATGAGCGTGATCGGAGCATGACCACACTTAATTAGAATCAAAGAGTTATTTAGAAGTGTGGAACATGGTGAAAAGGTTGATTATTAGAATCGTTTAGTTTGCTAAACTTGCTAGATTATTTTGGTCTCAATGGATTAATCTAAGCGTGTTGGAAGAGAAATATAATGATGTGTTCGACCATTGTCTTAATAGATGATAATATAGAATTTTCTTTAATGGGCTATTGTGATCTTATTTAAGCTCGTGGGAATACAAATAGAAAGGACCATCAATTCGTCCATGATTGAATGATCATCAATGATTTATGATAGCCTCTAGATTGGAATTAGTGTATACTAAAGTAGTGAGAGTATTTCGAATAGGAGCGAGGTTGAAATTTAAAGTGATTTATTTACATGTGTTAGTGGGGTTGTATTGTGGTTGCAAGCCCTTGTTAAAGAGGTTTGCATGATGGTGAAATTGTTGGATAATAGCATGTTGTTGATGAAGGGTTTTGGTGTAACCTTTTAGATTGTGTAGTAGGTTCCCTCTAAAATAGAGTGGTTGTTGTAGTGAGAGTGTAAGAATTTGGAATACACTCAATTAAGGATGAGATGATAAAGGGATATGTAACTTTTGGTTAAGCCTTTAGGGACTTTATAAAGGAAGAGTTAGCGTTAACAAACATTGTTAAGTGAATTATTCTTGATGTTAGTAGCATGGTCTACAAGAGATTGTGGCAGCGTTGGAGTGGTGATGATTCTTCTAGAGAGAAAGTAAGTTGATTGCTTTTAAGTAATATTGGATAAATGAAATGTTTGGAGTTTTGCATTCGTGATCCTTTGAGAGTTCATGATTTATGCGATAGATAAAATTAGTTTGAATAATGTGACATTTTGGAAGGTTCTAACTAGTTTCTAAGTGATTAATGTGATTGATTTTAAAGACACTTCATGTTTGGGTTGACAAGTAATGATGTAATAAAGAGAATTGCTTTATTTGTTGTGAAAAATGAGTACCATAAGTATTTGAGGTTGGATTACAATTGAAATCTGTAACTTTTCATCATTCTGACTTAAGAGTTTCTTGGGTTTCCATAGCAATATTTTATTATGATTTATGGAGTTTTTTTAAAAAAAATCTTTCTTGAGGACATGTGCCCTCATTTGTGGACTCATGTTTTGTTTCTGAGATCATTACTATTTGGTTGTTTCTCTTGGTCTCGTGCCTCTCAGAAAATGAGGTTTTCTTGCGTGTTGAGACTTGTATTTGTTTGATTCTTCCCTTTTGAGAAAGGATTTAACCTTCTTGTGTTGCCAAGTCTCATAGAGTGTAAGGATTTAACCTTCTTGTGTTGCCAAGTCTCATAGAGTGTATTATGGTGATTGGTTGGTAGTGAACAAGTTTATGATAGTGGTGAGATTTTGGGAACCAGTCTATGTGAAAAAGCAGAAAAGGTGAATTGGTTTCGACTTATAACTTCTTTGAGAGAATTCTAGGAATGTTTGTCATTGGAATACAATTGATTAGTGCTACAAGTAGGGAACCTATGGCAAATTATAATCCAAGGACTTTTGTTCATGCTAGAATGAGGATTATTGAAAGTATGAGATCTGATAAATTTATTAGAGTATCGTGATTGGATAATTAACTGCGAGGTTGGGTAGATGATTTATCGGGATATGGTTTAATGAGAGGAAATTAGCGAGTAAACTAAACATTACGGCAATTAAAGAGACAACAAGGGTTGTGGAGTTGTTGTCGAGTATGACCCTATGAGAGTTAAATTATTTCCAAGGATATCTTGGTCAAAGAATATATTTATTTATCGGCGTTAGTGATTGAGTATGTTTGAATCTTGATCAATCGATTATGGTTTTGCTGACGTGTATATTGTGGTTGTGTAAATGAATTGGATTGGTGTGGATTAGAAAGTCTAAGATTGGTGAAATAAACCGCCTTGGGGCGATTACTTGATTAGTGAGAATATGGATATTAATGGTGAAGTTATAGTTGAGTGTGTGAAATTTTAGTAAATGAATTTGAGAATTTCCTATCAAATATACTAAAAAAATCCTGATGAGGAGACTTGGAGGTTGATTTTGGGCTTTGCATTTCGTTAGGAACTTGGAGACCCAATATTAAGTGTAGAGGTAGATGGATAGAAGCGAATTTTGAATAGTGTGTTCATCTTTGATAGAATACTTTGGGTAAAGTAAAGGAGTTTGTGTCTTTGAGAATTTGAAGTTGATTATCTTTAATAGAATGAGATGATGTGGTTGTGGGTGAAAATCTTTATTGAGATAATAGAACTTTTTCAAAATAATTCCTTGGTATAGGAGTGGACTAGAAAATCCTTTTGTAGATTAGTAGAGTCCCTCTAAATAAGAAAAGTTGTTCTTTTGGTTTGAGGATCGTTTTAGGATTGTCGAGTTAAGAAAGTAGTTAGTATGATGATTTGGAAACCCATGATTTGGAAAAAGGTTATTTGTTAACATAACATCCAGAAAAGAATGTTTTCTTGAGTAAAGAAGTGCTTTATTGGTTCTTGGTTGAGTTAGGTTTTATGACGGAGAACACATACAATTTGAGTTGACTATATGTTGGCAAGGTGGTTCTTTCCGGTTCGGAAAATAAATGAAGTGTTTGATTGAGCATTGAGTGATTTCTTTTTGGCTTAGGTGGTGTTCATTTGCAAACTAACTTGTGGGAATGTGAAAAGGTTTTCATGAGGAATCTTGATTTTGGATTTGCGTGTTTTGGAGGAAAGTTGGAATGACATGGTGAATCCTTTGTTTTTTTGTTGAATCGCTTATTAAAGTTTGATTAAAATAAATCTTGTTGTGCATCCTGCGTAATGGAGGATCTCCTTATTATGATGAAGAGGTCGTGAGAGATGGAACAAGAGTTCTATATGTTACATGCAAGTTTGGTGGTTTGGACCGAAGAGATAGATAGCCTAACGTATATTTGGTTGTTCTAGAAGTTACGGGGACTTGGAAGAAGCCATTCACTAGGACCGTCTCGAGTTATGGGCGAGGAATATAACGTGTTGGGTGAGCTGGTGTTACGAGAATGCTGGAGCCATTAGAGTGTGAAGATCGTTGGGCCAGGTGACCCACGAGTAAGGCGTGCCCTCGAGTGATATCCGTTTAGTGACTCTTGAAAGGATGGGCGAGTAATAAGGCGTAACACGTCGATTGCATCAAGGTGTCATGGTTCCATAATTTTGAGAGTAAGACGACTTGGGGTTGGAGTCTCACATGCGCGATCGAATCGAAATTATTCACTGCGGTATGTGGTAATGTCGATATGTTCTTAGTGTGGTTATTCTTTGGCGTTAAGTGTGAGCAGAATTGGTCGAATTCCATTTAAGAGGGTAGAATGTAATACCCCAAATGTATTCGAGAGAAGAAATAAATTAGAGACAAGGACCAATTAGAAAAGTGTTTTAACAGGAGATTAGAGGGGATTTATGCATAATTTAGACAACTTGGGCTATGGGCTTTCAGCCCACAGCATTTAGGCCCATGAGGGCTGGCTACTAATAAAGAGAGAGGAAACCTAGATGAGTTACTGTAGTACGACGTGCTACAGATACCGCCGCCCTTCTGATACCATGAGCAGTGCACGCCAATTGGAGGAAGAAGCGATCACGGGAGATCGATTGGCCAAGAAGAAGAGATTGCTGGAGGTGGCCAGCTGTTGGAGGAGGAAGAAGGTGAGGGAGCAGGACCATCTTTGGGGAGAGTTCGCTAGTGGGTGCTCTTCGTGCCCGGCGATCGGTTCGTCAAGGGTAACCTCGTTTTCCCCTCGTTTAGATGTGTTAGCGCTTAATTGTTCTTTGCGGTAATTCTGTCGTCTCAGGACAGATTGCATTAGAGGACGTTTTGGTGTGGTTAAGTGCGGATTCAGTCTTGGTCATCTCCTAGAAAGTTGTAGAGGACGTCACTAGCTTTCAATGAAGTGCTAGATCGTATTTTTGGACCTCTGTAGCAAACGTTATGAATTTATTAGTGCAACTGTTCTGCGAGTCTGTCAGTAGTTTGACAGGTTTTAGTAATCTGACTTGTTCGATCAGATAACGAGAGAATTAGAGGATCTCAGTATAACGAAAGTTGTAGATAATTGTCGTAGCTTTCAGGGAAGCACAAGAACGCGAACTTTGGACGAACAGGCTGAAAGTTATGATCAATTTAGTGTACTGTCCAGAGAACCTGACGTGAAAACGATGTTCTGTTATTTCGCATGTTAGGGATAGTAGATGGCCGAAACAGGAAGGACCACCAACTAGGTTTAGTTGGGGAATTTGATAACCTTTCAATGAAGTCCAAGAACACCTAATTTGGAGCCCTGTACGAAAAGATATGAATTTTAGAACATGACTGTCCACAGAGGACAAGCGACATCTAGAAACTGGGGTTGGGTTAGCTAAAGGAACTTTTGTGAGTTCGTGTTTACTTTTATGGTTTGAGTGGTCCTTTATTGCTGTCTTAGCATTTCTTAATTGAATGTTTAGGTGGGGACTGGTTCGGAGCGGCACCCTCTTCCGTCCTTCGTTCACGCACGGTTGAGGCAAGTGCATCGTTGGTACTTTGTTTGTGATTGCTTGGGCATGAGTATGTGTTTGAAGCATGTTTGTGTCGTAGGGTTGTTGACAAGTATGCTTTATTCATGGATGTTGTTTATTGCCTTTGTTTCTATGATGATGAAAAGAGATGGTGCATATGCATAGTGATATCATGTTGAGGCTGGTCTTGGGATGACCAAGCATGCACATCTTTGAGGTCCCGTCATGAATGTGGCGAGCTTGAGATCCCCACACTTGTGGAGTGTGGGCTTGAGTCCCCAATACTTGCGGGTATTGGGCAATTGGTCCTGTGCGTGCGTGCGCCACGAGCATGGAATATCGGCGACGGTTGCATACTTTGCATTCACGGTAAAATGCAAAAGAGATAAAGAAAAGGATTCCTTGAGCATTGCATACGCATGTGAATGATTTAATGATGTTCTCACGAATGTGGATGCGGATGTTATGATTTGACTTATGTGACTTTTTATTTATGTACTTGCTGAGTGCAGTGGACTCACTCTTGCTTTCTTTCTTTTTTAGGTACCCAATTCAAGCGCGACATGCATGGGAGGAGTAGCATTATGTTTACGCACACGGCCATGTGCTTTAATTCTCGAACCATGCCTTAATAAATAAGCTATTGTTCAAGGATTTGTCATGATTATATTTACGCATTGGATTAATTGTAATAATGATGATTAGCTTAGTTGGATGCTTGAGGACTTGTTGATTGATTAGCAAATTCACGAGAACTTATTGATGATCTTGAATATTGCAATGTTTCGTTATAGTTCTCTTTTAACTGTTGAAACCCATGTGAAGTGAGAAATACAAAGGAGATTCTGCCGAATTTTAGTAAATTGTCTAGCTTAGATTTGTGTAAGGTTACCTTAGTAGCATTCCAGGCTCATTGTTGAGTTAGGGTGTTACAGTGGGTCACTCCAATGGTACAACTCACATTGATGGATACAAATTATTTAGTCAGATCGACACTATTATAGACTTGTGGTTGCACTGTTTTACATTGGGAGGTCGTTAAGGATTAAGTCCTTAAAATCATCTAGGTGGTACATATCACATACCACCAATTCTCGTGCTATTTCCGCACCAACTATTATACCATCCGCCCAGATGTAGGAACATCAAGTTATTAGGGTTTTGAAGAAGCATAAACTAAGTTATCACAAAAATACCAGTCATTTCCCTCCGATGACAGCCTAAACAAGTTTTTATGATTTTAAAGATGATGATTAGGGTATTTAATGCCCTGGTACTTAAGCAAGGCTAGCATAACGCTTAAGTATGACCTATAGCTAGTAAGTTACCAATATAATATATAGGCTGACAAGGATTAAGGGATTCCAATGTCAAAGGATGGTATAATACTAAAGTATCAAATTGGCATTTAACTACCTTAAGATTTGACATACATTTGCATAAGGAACTAAGCATGCAATTTGATAATTTAAAGAATATAAATTTGCATAAAATATAGGTTCAATATGATGAAAGTGTTGACTACGCCTAGGTCAAAAGCAAGTGGGTCTTGAAAGTCTTGAACTTGCTCGAATTGGGGCTCTTAGTGTCCTTGAACTCCACTCAGATGATCACGTCGGAAAACGAACAAACAAGTGAGCAAAACAAATAAATATAAAAGAAAATTCAAATGAACTCCAAATTGAATAAAACCACTACCAACAGAAAGATCTTGAATTTAGAAAATTTTAGAAATAAATTTCATTAAATTTGGAGTTAAAGCAGTGAAGCGGGCTCTTTGAAGTTTAATTTGAAATTAAATCTAGAAAAGAATAGAGGAGAGAAATTTCTCTCACGGACAGTGGGGTTCAACATGCAGTATTTATTTTATTTTAATTTCTAAAGAAAACATTTACTGACAGGTGGGGCCTAGCTGTCATTGGCTCGGCTTACAATAACAGTGCATGGACCCAGGGTCCATGCGCACTGTGCATGGTCCACGGGTGGTTGCACTGTTCACTAAATGCTTCGGGGCCGCGTGTCATTGAGTCACGGGAGATCTAGGATTTAATTACCCCGCACTAAATCTTCTTGGGCCCATAAGTCAGCCAGACATAACAGCAATTAAACCAACCCCCAATCATTAGTATGTCCTAATGACCTAGATTTGGATATTAATGGTGTTATTACAATGGTGGTCCAGTTTGGACAAAATAGAGAAGCTCTTGGGTGTTGGCTTCCTGTGCTTGTCGCCGGCGAGCCTGGCCTTGGGGGTGGCTCGGGATACCCAAAATGGGTTCCCCTCGAGCTCGCACACCTAATGGTGCCGGCGGCGAGGGCCGGGATGGCCTACGACGACTGCGCTATGGCAAAAAGCGGTGATGACGCTATGACTATGGTGGTCATGGCGACCCAGTGGCGCTTCAAGAAAACCAACGAGCGCAAAAGCATCTATGAGGTTCAAGGGACTTACCGGAACAACGAGGAAGGATAGAGGGGGTCGGAGGGTAGCTACCAGTGATGCTCCTCGGCGACGGCGAGGCAGGTGCGGTGGGGAGCTTGCCAGATATGAAGAAGAAGGCCGGTAAGGTTGGGGATGTCTTTGTGACTTCCACTGGTTGCTCCTGGTGTAGCCAATTGGTCCAAGACGCGTCGAAGCTCGATTGGTGATGATGGTGGCGAAAGTGACCAGAGGTGAGGAAGAGAGGGAAAAACTGGCTCTCGGGGGCATAGGAAACGATGGAGCAATGATTGGGTATATGGCGAAGATGAGGGAGATATTTTATAGCCGTGGGGAGGAGGGCGGAGCGGTTGGGAGGCTTTGTGAGCGCAAGGTCCTAAGCGTACGGCGGCGGCGGTGCGACATGCATAGAGAACACGGCGAGGCGCGGGGAGAGGGAGCAAGGGTGGTCCGGGCGAGGGTGCGGAGCAGAGGTGTGCTCTGACGCGGGTGATAAGTATCTCCCTGATTTTATTAAAAACCGTCTATGATAAGTATCTCTCTGATTTTACCACGACTTGAACCGTCTATGATATAACTAAATTCACAGTGCAGGAGGGCGGAAATTTTTGGATGCTTGCGGAGGCGAAATGTTTTGGTCTTTGTCCTTATATATTATAGCCATCGTTGCCTTGTCTTTCATCAATCTCTCCTCTCCCCCTCACGCCGAACTCTAGTTACCACCTCGATTCCTCGGCATGGTTCGGTGAGGAGACATAGCCGATGGCGACGGCGAGGAGGAGGAATCGCGAGGCGCATGTGCGCCACGGGAGGTCGACACGTGTCGCAACCTACTATTTCATGGTGCCTCGGTGGCGGGTGCTTTGTGGCTCGACCAATATCACGGATCTGTTGCCCCATCTTGACCTCGGTGATCACGAAGTTTTGCCACCAAATCCCCATCCAGGTTTCCTTATCACTCTGATTTTCGTCCCCTCCATCCTGTTAGATTTTGTTCTCGGTGAGGACCCTCATCGTGAGTCGGCAAGGAGGTGATTGATTCGAGATGGATGCCTCTACTCGACTTCATCCTCGTCAAAGAGTGAGCCATTGATTGAGAGAGAGAGAGAGTATCTTTTAATTACCTTCTTACAAACTATCAAAGAGCATATGAAAACTCATCCATCAATTGATTGGTTTGGTTCAAAATTCGATTTTTGCAATAGAAAAACTATCACGAGACCGTTTTAAATAAAAAATCGTCTATGATAGTCCATTTTCATGAAGCGGTTATTATTGAGAACGTCGATAAGTTTTTCACAGATGGTTCAAAAATAAATGCGTGATGACCTCATATTATCACAGACCCCATAAAGTCGAGCGGTTGAGCATCTTTGATGGCGATTTTGAATCGTTTGTGATGACCTTTTCTACAGTAGTGCTTGCTGGTTTACATGGTAGAATTTTAAATTTGCGCTAGTGTAGCCTACCCATATCCCAACAGTAATCTATCAAGCACATAGGGTGTAATACCCCAAAAGTATTGAAAGGATTATCGAGAGAAATTAAGTTATTTAAAGAGAAGGACTATTTAGAAATTGAATTTAGGAAGGATCAAATAGAAAATAGTTATTTAGCAGTTAAAGAGGGTTTACTGGTGAAATTTGGACAACTTTGGCGGGGCCTCAGGCCCATTGGTATTTGGCCCAAAGGTGGGAGGTGGTGGCCGACCATAAGGGGGGAAATTAACCATAGTGGCCCATGAGAAAATCAACCACCAACAAAAGGAGGAGGGGAAACCCTAGATTTGCTACAGTAATTCTATGCTACAGGATCACTGCCGCCACTACAGCATGGTACTGTAGCAATCCCTCTCCTCCATGGTGGTGCTCCTCTCCTCCGATGCCTCTTCATTGTGGTGGCCGCCCAAGAAAAAAAGAAGAAGAAGGAAGAAGGGAGAAGGGAAGAAGAGAGGGAAGGGGAAGGTTCGTGGGCTGCATCATGGTCTACAATGGTTCATCAAGGGTAACCCCGGTTTGCCCCCGAATAGATGCATATTTGATTGTTGTAGCAATGTCGGTATTACTGTCTCCTCAGGACAGATCACGTTAGATAGACGTTTTGATGAAGTTAAGTACGGATTCATTCTTGGGCTTCTCCTAGAAAGTTGTAGAGGACGTCAATAGCTTTCAATGAAGTGCTAGATCGTATTTTTTGGACCTCTGTAGCAAAAGTTATGAATTTAATGGTACGACTGTTCTGCAGGTCGGTCAGTATTTTGACAGGTTTTAGTAATCTGACCGGTGGGATCGGTTAAAGGGAGAATTAGAAGATCTTAGTATAACAAAAGTTGTAGGTCATTGTCGTAGCTTTCCGGGAAGCACAAGAACGCAAAATTTGGATAAACGAACTGAAAGTTATGACAGTTTTTGTGTTCTGTCCAGAAAGTCTGACGTGAAATCGATGCTTTGTTAATCAGCTTAGAAAGGATTTTAGATGGCCGAATCAGGGAGGCTCATCAACGAGGTTTAGTTGGGGAATTTGATAACCTTTCAATGAAGTCCAAGAACACCTAATTTGGACCTCTTTACGAAAAGATATGAATTTTAGAACTTGACTATTTACAAAGGGCACAGATCAGCATTTAGGGAATTGGAGTCGGGATCGCGTTGCAAGCTACTGCTAGGTTGTGTTTGCTTTTATAATTCATGTGGATCATTACTATGGTCTTAGTTTATGTTCTTAATGATTTAGGTGGGGACTGGTGCGGAGGCAACACCGTCTTCCGTCCTCCGTTCTCACGGTTAAGGCAAGTGCATTGTTTGTTACTTGGTTGTGATTGATTGACCATGTTTGTGTGTTTTCGATATATGATAGTGTAGCAAGAATGCTAGCATGATGATTGTCTTGAGAACGGTGGTTGTCCCAAGTATGACTATGCTCTATTACTGCATGATGTTGTTGTCTTTTGGTAAATTGATGATGAATAAAAGTTGAGCATGTGCATATTGAAATCATGTTGAGGCTTGGTCCCGTGGTGACCAAGTATGTTTTCCTTTGAGATCCCCGTCATGAAAGTGGCAGGCCTGAGATCCCCACACTCGAGGAGTGTGGGCTTGAGGTCCCCATTACTTGCGGAGCTGGCGAGCACAGGCATGGGTATGCAGCGACGGTTGCATATTTTGCATTACCGGTAAAATGCAAAAAGAGATAACGAGAAAGGATCCTTGAGCACTGCATTTGCATGTGAGATGTTTTATTGATGCGTTTTTATCTATAGATGTTGAAGTTATAACTTTTATTTTGTACTTGCTGAGTCTGTGGGCTCACTCTTGCTTTTATTGTTGTTTTAGGTACCGATCCAAGAACGACATGCATAGGGAAGTAGATTGATAGTCACACACACACATCACCATGAACCAAACAAAGTTGAATGAACTTGGATCGTGTTTTAATAATTGGGCGAGTTGCTCAAAGGTTTTGTTAGTTTTATTTTGTCACATGCAGTGGATTAAGTGTAATAATGATGAGTAGTGGAATTTTATTCTCCTTTGGTTCCGTTAGTGACTTAGCATGTTATAATTACTTATTGATGTCTCTGGATGATGGCTTAGTTAATTATGAATTATCTGTATGTTGGAACCTCTGTGTAATTAACTTTACAAGGGAGGTTCTGCCGAAATTTACTAAAATTACCTTGGTTAGAATTATTAGGGTTTGTTCAGTAGCATTCCAGGCTCATGTCGGGTTGGGGTGTTACATAGGGCTTGTTTGGTTGGTGCCCTGGGCTCTGTGCCTGGGAAAAGGTGGTGCCTGGAGGTAGTCTAAAAAGTAGATAAATTTTTCCTGGCTAGGCAAGCCTGGCGATATGGTGTTTGGTTGGTGACCTAGGCATGAAGAGGTCAAACCATGTGCTAAGTGCCATTAGCAAGCTGTTATGCCATGGCCTGGAGCTCAGGCGTTGAAATTTGGTCGCCTAGCTTAGGCTAACTTACTTGCCGGAAGTATCCAGGCCAAGTGGGTTGTTGCATCGCTAGCTTGGCTATCAAACGAGCCACCGGCAGAATCCTAGCGGCCTCCCAACGAGGCACATCAGCGCTAGGATGCAATCCAAATAGGCCCATAGTGAAGTTGTCATCTTCACCAACACAGAACCAACATGATTAATCACCAGACTTAATTAGGCAATATTAGTAGTAGATGGGAGCGATCAAGAAAAGAGAGGACATGGGTCACGCGGCTACACTGGCAACACGCGGGAGCCGCTGTGAGCCGATCTGGCTCGGAAACAAATCCTTTGACATTAAGTGATAATGGCATGGTGCCATTATCACTATGGATCATTCGACCAGAAAAGATCGTGGAAGATTGGTCCTACACTGTAGCAAATACTATAGCAGCATTGTATCAAACATTGTAGCAGTTGATCCGCGCTGTTCTTCTTGAATTAGATGGCTCAGTTTGTCCCAATGTCACGGTACTGTGCTCCTCTGCCATTGCCAATGCAATGGCAAAGGATGTGATTCCGTCTGGCTCAGGTAGAACTACTGGGCATGCCATGCATGTTGAGCAAGGCAATAGGGTAGATTTTTTCAAGGTAAATGCTCAATCTTTGCGCCGGATGGCATGGGATCGTCGAGGGTAGCGAGGTGGAGACAAAGAGGCAGACAGTGGCACTTTGTATAATTTATTTGTCACTTTTGCCAAAAAAAACTTGTTTTGATTGTAGCACAAAAGCATTATATAACTCATTATAAAATCTTGTTTAATTAGTTCTTATCATGCATAAAAATGTAGTTTACTACTCCTAAGAGTACAGAACGATGAAAGGAGCAAAATTTCGGTGAAGCTAGAGAATTAATGAGTACTCAAAATACTATCCAAACCTTTCATGCATTTTGAGTAGCTCGATGAACTCAAATGGAAAGAGCCATGATTACAAAGTTGTAGACCTTGTTGTTTTTTTTAACAAGGATAAACCCAGCTTTTATAAAAGCTAATCACCAGTTTTACAAGCCAAGACAGAAAAAAGGGAAAAAAGCTGGGGAAACCAGCTAGCAAGCTAAGCAAACAGGATAACCAAAAGCTGACTGACAACAACCACAACCAAACAAACTCAAATCATTCAAGGGAAACAACTACTAAACCAATAACAAACTAAGAGACATCATCTAGGTCTGTCTTGAGGCACAAAAGCCTTCAATCAGTTCCCGGTCTGCTCTAGATCGATCTACAAGCTTCCACCGATCAATTTTTGTGAGGAGGACTTGCCAACGCTGCAAGTAAGATATAAGTTTGAACATGACTTCAATTGGGAATTTAGAGAAAATCCTCTCAATAGCCCCTTTGTTCCTAATTTTCCAAAGAGTCCAGGCATGAGCTGCAAAACTGAGAAGATCAAAGTTATATTCATTAGCACCCCTCTTATTAAACCACCCTACATGAAGATTATCAAGGGATTCTGGGACTCTTTCCCAAAGTAAAACCTCTTTTATACAAGACTAAGCAAATTTTGCCATTACGAAACGAAACAACACATGATTAGCATCCTCGATAACCCCACATAGAACACAATTAGCATCTCCTTTCCAACCTCTCAATCTAAGTTGCTCTACTGTCTGAATCCAATCCTAAAAGGTCTACCACAAGAAGATTTTTCACCTTCAGAGGAATTCTGCTACTCCACAACCTCTGGAACTTCCAACTAGTCACCCCACCATAAGCAGAATGTCTATATAATGATTTGACTGAAAATTGCCCAGAATTATTTAGACACCACCTCATTCTATCTCTGCCATCTGTTAAAACCACCCCATTCAACAGATGTTTCATGCTATCCCAATGAAGTTTCTCCTCGCTCCCAAAATTTTTGACAAAATGAATGTCCCAAGCCCCTTCCACCCAGCAATTAGCCACACAAATCTCAGGATCCCCACATATCCTGAAAAGTTTATCAATCCTAACTTTCAGTGGGGTAGTGATGAATCCACACATCTCTCTAGAAAGATATAGATTTGCCATTTCCTAAAACATGATTCACACCCCCGAAGAAATAAATTGTAGACCTCGTTGAAAAATACAAAATTGTTCACTTAAATTGGACTATGAATGAGGAAGTTACAACCTTTGAAACATGAGCTACATTGGCAGATCAAATACTCTTCTAGAGAACCCCATTTCACAAGATTTTGTTTCGCGGTGAGGCGAAGCCTCTTGATGAGGAGAGTTGTTTGTACGATTTTTAGAGCTTTCCGACACTACCTTTGAGCCCTGATGGCCATTCAAACCTAAAAATAGTGGTCTCACATGATTAAGAATGTATTATGGGTCAAGGTTCCCTATAAAATCCTTCCACCATTGTAGCCCGTGTTGGTACCCAACATTCACATGTTTTCTCGATTATCTATTCTCCATATTTTATGATATGACAATGACAACATTATGATTTATCACCGCTAACCACCCTCGATGAGAAATATTTTGTTTGGAACCTTGTTTTGTAGAAAGCGCTTGAAATCATGCCAAATTACGTCAAATTGCGAAAGATCAATTTTTGGAATTCATCAAGACACCTTTCAGAAGACAACCGATTTGGCCCCACAACCCAAGGTCTGCGCACTTGGCGCGCCCACCCATAGCAAACCCGGCGACGACTTCTGCAATTCACCAATTGGGTCCCCTTGCTTCCAAATGCCTCCAACCACATCTCGTTCGGAGAAATTCATAAAAGGAAAAATCAGAGAAAGGAAAGAAGAGGGAATTCAGAAGGGAAACAGAATCAAATCTGAAAGGGGACACAAATCAGAGAAAGGGGGAAGGTTCCAGAGCTGAGGGACTAGAGTCCATGTCAACACCGCCATTTGGCACCCACCTGCGCCACGATGGGCGCCGGTCCCTATATATACCTGGCACTTCCCCCCTAGTGAGGGCATACATGTTTTGAAGTCCAAATTGCAAAATCCGTTGGAAAGTCAAGATTTCGAGGGCTCTAGTTGACTAGGCCAGGATTAATCGAGTTCTAACCCGGTAATTAGTGCTAGTTGGGATTAGATCATCCAAGCCCTTCTAATAGCCAAATGATGCTATGGTTCTAGAGCTTTTCTTCCTCGTCTCGTTGAGCTATGTGTGAGTAGTTCACTTTCTTCCCTTGGGTGTGTAGATGTTGCTGTAATTCTTGGCTTATGGATTGAACTATATTATTAGTACTTTTTTATGCTTTAGTTGTGTCAACTTGATATTATGTTTCTTGCTTAGTTGATAATTAGCCATGGACTGTTATTGATTGCTTAGCTGTAGATGTAAATATCTATTAGGCCGATCTATGTATGTAGTGCAAGTATTGCCAGTGGTGATTAAGGTGATGAACTCATAATAGGGGTGAAACTTTGAAAGAGTTGGTGTAGATTTGTAGGGTGAGAGCACCCTAGTATGAGAAGTGCTAATTGTTATTAGATCAATGTAGTCATGAATTACAGTAAGTGGACCTAGCCGAGGGGAGGATCTCTAAGTTTAATAACCTTGCTTATTCTCTTTTAGTTTATTAAATCATCTCTTTGATCATCGCTTTAGTTAGTAGTAATCTATTCTAAGTAGTAAATTTATCCTTCGCTTCCCTGAAGATTTCGATACCTTCGAATACATATGACTTTTGCTTGTGATTTTAATTTGTATGTGTATCTAGTGTCAATAGCTAGCCCTAATTTTCACCACTCTATCATCGTAACATTCTCCACTGGAGAATAAGAAAAGAGGGCACCGACACCACCAGCATGGTCTCTCTCCATCTCCTCCATCACCATAGGCAACTTCTGAAGCATTCCTCTGCCGCTCCTCTCCATTAGTTTGTACTTTTAATTTTGTTTTCTCTTTTATTTTTATAATTCATGAGCTTATTTCATAAATCCATAAATTGTTTCATTTTATTTAATTTGTTGCTTTCTTTCATTTATGCATGTCATATGTGATAGATTTGTCCTTAGACTGACGACAATCCAGAGTGGCAATCAAAGCAAACCATGTTCTTGTTTATGTACGGGTTTAGGCGTGGGAGATTTGTTCGAAATTTTAAAAATGCTCATAGAGATTTCTCATCCTAAGGTTTCATTCGGCATGTTTCTCGACTTGGCGAGCACAAGCGCACACAGGGAAGCTTGCGCGTCGATCTGTACCGTAAATAAAAGAAGAACAAAAATTATATTCTGTTGAGATTTTGGTAGTCGTCACGTTACTGACTCGTAGATCAATCCATACAAGACCAATAACATGAACACAATAGGAGCAATATGGACATAAGTGTATAGAGGATCCAAGATCTTTATTCATCTATCATGTACATAGGGGGGTACTCATATTTATAGCCCACAGGGGTGAAAGCTCTCCAGGGGCGGTTTAGTCTTTTGCCTATAATTATGTTTCGTAACACTCCCCCTTGGGCAGTAGACAATGATATGCAAATATCTCATCAAAAACTTATTCCAAAAACCCATTGGAAAAAAAGGAATGAAGAAAAGAGTAAATTATATTCGTAAGTTGCATTACACTTGTTTTGTTGCCTCACTAAAAACCTTCATATGAGAAAATTTTAGGAAAACTCACCAAGAAAAGAGTACAATGTTTAATCCTCGGGATCCAATCTTCAAGATTTTAGATAAATCCTCAGGATTTAATAAGGGTCATGATTTAGGGATTTACTCCCACTGAGCTCTTCAACTCTTTAAAAATAGTCTCATTCTAATGCTATGAATGCATCTTTAGAAACCAGATGTAGATAGAGATTTAATGAATAAATCAACTGGATGTTCACAATACTTTATTTGCAGGATCTTTACCTCACTACTTCTGGATTTCATGAGAATAAAAAATTTAGGAATAGCAACCAAAGTCTGCTTAGATGACCGCTAAGAGATGGTTGCACTTCCTACAAAGTAATCTAAATCTATTATGGGACTTTACATTATAGATATTTGACAGATAGTCAGCATATCTTCATGATTTAGTAATGATCATCGAGATTTATGCGTGATCTTCATGATCTTTGCATTATCAACCAAGCGGATCTAAAGCTGTTAAGTGGTAAAACCTTTAAGGTGAATTTAATCATTAATCATCATTATCAACACCTTTTAGGCTTGACTAAGATTTTTAAAATCTCAAGTATGATGATCGATGATTAACATATGCCCCGAAGATAATTTTATTTGAAGTCTTGTTGCTCTAATGCCTTTCATACATTTTCAAAAATAAATATAGGCAAGTATGTTGTGATCAAATCAACTGGATTACCACAATGTAGAGTCTTACATACAGATATCCTATTACTCATTTGGAGATTTTAGGATAAATATTATTCGGGAGTAACATGCTTAACTTATCAAATACCACTATTTGATTATGCAACACAAGTAGATTATCCTTACAGAGGATATGAGGTAATACTAGTTGCAAAGTTGTATGCCTTCTAGACACGATTTATCAAAGTATTTGGTCTTAATATTTTGTAACTATATACGGATGGTTAAAGTTACAACGAATAGTCTGTTATGGAAAACTATAAAGTATAATTGTACCATTCTAGAGTAAAATATAACCATACTTAGTTTTGGATTTTAGGGGATTAATTGCCAATATCACCAATGTATGCCATACCTTCATGGTACTAGAGAAACCATTATTCCACTAACTTTTGGTGGAAGATGCACTTTATAAGTGCTTGTGTGGCACACTACGGTTTTTAGGTTTCTTATTTCATTTTAGTCTGATGGGTTCTTGTCTACTTCAAGGGATCATATATTTATTGGTGTGATTAACAGATCATTGGTAAAATAATTTCCCTTTGGGAGATGTTTTTACTATAGGTAAGAGACTATTTAGTATGAGTTTTATATATATTATAATTTTGTTTTCTTTTTACTAGGAATTTTGTGTCCTTTGAGGATCATATCAAGGATTTTGAACCCATTGATTGCATATTTTGTTTATGCCATTTAAAGAATTATTATGCCACAAAATATTATATCACTCATAATAGGAAGTAGCGGTTTCTCTGAGGACCTTTGAATCATAGATTTCACCACTTCATTATCTTCATAATGACCCATCAAGTCTGAACTATCTGGTTCCAATACTTTTATTTAACAATTTTGGTTCAACCTTATATGCTTTTATTATGTGACCTGATATGAATGTTTCAAGCACTCGGCCATGGACTTTGGTTTCGGATCCGTGTTCTTATTAGGGAAACTTTAGCAATTGTAGAGGCAAAGTGATTATCGATAGTTTTCTTCCCATATCATCTAAATTGAGGGTATCTCAGTGTTAATCATATCTTTGTTATTTTCCAAACAAAATATTCTTGGTCATTCTGCATTCCTAACAGTGTAATATGTGCACATCAAGTTGCTGGGGCTTTCATCTTCATGATGAACCTCTTCATGAGGTATTTCACCTTCAAGATGAGTTCTCGTCAAGAGAGTTAAAGGAATGATTAATAATTGTTTTGACTAGTGTCATTATACCTTAGAACCGCAGGCGCCCCCATAGATTTTAGATCAAGAACCAATAAGATAATTTCGCAAAGGTGGATATATTATTCAACCCGCGGTATTCCACTCTTAGCGACGTATTTACTACAAGTAAACACTGTGGTAACTGCTCTATAATTGGAAAGTATTTGGTAGGCTCCCCGCTTCTAGCGCATAGGAGTATAAACTAAACCTTAAATTTAGCTTAACTAATACGTGTATCTTCATACTAAAGATCTTTTTCTTTTGGAAAATACAACGACATTCAAACTTTTTGGGCATTTCTCTCCCCTAATACCGAGATTCGATCTTTATTAATAGCATATCACAAAATTACCCTATCATGGGTATAAGCATATCACAGAATTACCCTATCATGGGTATATGATTGATTGAATTTCAGATCCAACATGGGTATAAGCTCTTAAGACCAAATCATAGGAACCACTTAAGAACCAATAAAATCTTTCAACCCGTCTCTTTGCTCGAAACAAACTCAATTACCACAAAACTCATGAGGTCCAAAGATAACAAACGCAAAACTCGAAACACTTTCACTAAAATAGTATCATGCAACTGATCAATTTCTTTTTTTCTTATAATTCGTTCAACATTATCATCACAGCCACAGTCTGACAATCACACTAATCAACGAAATAATATGTTATTAGCAAGAATCATCATAATCTCTTATCTAAAATTCATCATGTACTAAATACAACAACATTTCGCATTCGTCAATTCACTTCTATGGATACTAGTTAAGAATAAACTGCTTGGACAAAGCCAATAACCCAAATCTGATAACTTATCTCATAACGGTTAATTCATTTAATTAACACCTCTTACTTAAGCATGACAAGACACCACTTAAATGTTTTAACACAATATTTCAGAAAAAGAGGTATTAAATTCCACAATTGAAAGAATTCAAAAGAAATACATCAAGCCAAAGCTTTCACATGATAAAGAACTTGTAACAAAAAACTTTCAGTATCCAGAATACCAAGCGAATAAATGATTCACATTCTCCAACAAGAAGGGCAGAACTCCCAAGAAAAGATAAATTTCACCGATAACTAACGTTCCCAAGAAACAACATTAGACCAGCAGTCAGGAGAACAAGTAGTCGATATAATGAATCAAGAAAGATCAATGGAAACTCATCAGAAGAAATGTAAAACACTAACTCCAGAATACTTCATCAATCGCAACTAACACCAGAACTGGCTACATTCAGAAACAAGGAAGAGAATAATATTTTCTAAAGAAACTCACCCTCAACACTCAACTATGGTATTCGGTGTAGATACTACTCTATTCTGTTACCACGAACGGTGGTGTAATCTGACAAACCCAGGGCCACCACCACGACCTCAACCTCTCAACGTCACCCATAGCCAATAATCAATATGAATATAGAATATCATCTCATAGCAATCACACAAATAAATTCATAGGTATAGAGGATCATATCATATCATAGATTAACAACAAGAAAGATAGTACAGAAACAATTCAACAATTGCTCAACAAATGAAACATAACAATAGAAATGCGGAAATAATGGATTTCCCAACCCAACCTACTGTGCATAGTGTGTCATTTTAATAACTTAATTACCACAGACCTAAAGCACGCTCGATACCATTGTAACACCACGGCTGTTCGGAAGCCAAAATGTTACCCAAAAGCCTAATCTATAACAATTACTGCAGCAGATTTCAACAAAACTCATCGACTAAAAATAAAATGTTCAACATTGTTTTAGAGCCTAATGATTATTAACACTATATCCAACAACAGTTCACGAATTCTGAATAATTAAGTCTAATGCATCCATGAAGGTAAACATGATGATCGAATGTTTAGGGACAATTGCAGTTAACTAATCAACCTTAGCAAGTAGAATAAAGAAATGTCATCCACATCTAAGTTTTTTTATTACAATCAGTCACTTAATAAAAGAAGAACATAATCTAGTTCTTTTATTGGAGTAGGTGTAAGGTTGGGTGAATGAGTGGTGCATGACTACTCCGCCAAGAGAAACATCTTCATTGATCACCTAAAATAAATAAACGAAGCAAGAGTGAGTCGAGGACTCAAGCAAGTACATGAAATAAATTAACATACAACTAGTAATGACAAGACAACCTTTTCACAATTTACGTACATACCACAAGCGAATATTTGGGAATGCATGAAATGAATGAATGTAATCGAAGGATGGATGCACACATGCATATATCGGTATAGCTAGTGACACACCCGTCGGTGTTCACTTAAGCCCGTATTTATCGAAACACGGGGATCCAAAATACCGTATGAAGAACGTTTCATACGGGTGTCCAAAACTGCCCACATTGGAATGGTGGGACTTCACTTGCCCAAACTGGAATTGATGGGACTTTAGACTCCACTCCCGTGGACGGAACATGAACATGGATGCATGAATAAACTTATGAATAATGACTAATATCATCTCCACACATATGAAAAGGCATACGCAAAGAACATAATCATCAGAACCTCTTGAATACTATAATCTCCACTCCCGTGGATATTCCACTCCCGTGGACGGAACATGAACATTGAGCTTCTCACATAACAAACAAAACACAATACTAATCATCGAGCATCCAGTATTTACAAATCACACAAAAGTCATTGTACTTGCCTTCCGCGATGCGACGCGTTAACAGACAACGATGATGCTCCCAAGCCCGTAGCCTCGCTGCCTAAACAATTAAATAAATGAAATAAGAACAACATGGTACTTGACATGTCCTAACATCCTACAATACCCTCTTGCACACCCAAGACATAGTCATAAACCCAAATCTGAAATTCCGGCAGCACCATGGAATCGCATCTGGACAGCAGCACGGTAATGAGCATAACTATTGACCTGGGACTCCAAACGAGGTGAGCCCAGATCCTACATGAGCTTAACGAACATATCTACAACTTTCTAGTTGACGAGATAACCCAATTCGGCCAATTTAATTTGCTAATAGTCAAATGAAACAGCAGAACAGAAGCTGTCGGAACAACTAGGACAGCAATAATAAAACATCCATAACTTTTGATCTACAACTCCGAATGAAGAATTCTTTAACAATCTGAAAAGGTTATGAAATTATCTACAATAACCTAGTTGGGTGAAAACCCTGAATCATCCATTAACATAAACATATTTTAGAAGACAACTTACAAGGTAATTCTCGTCAGAATTCTGGACAGCAGAAACTAAAACGATCATAACTTTTGATCCGTATGTCGGAATCAGGTGTTCTTGGCGGCCACCGAAAGCTAAGAACATTATCTAAATATCTCTAGGAGATCAAAACTTCAAATTCAGCCTTTTAGAACCCGAAACATACCACGCAACATACTGGACAGATTCGAATTTACCGCAGACAGACTTTGATCCAATCAAATTTAATCGGTTTCACTTCTACGACTAATCAAACAACAACAACCGGCAATCGTTACCCTTGGAGACACACGTGCCCGCTGAAATCCCCCTGCTAGATGCTCATCTCCCCTTCTTCTCCTCTCTCCCTCCACCTTTCTCCTTGGCCGACGACAATGGGAGAGCACCACCAGAGAGACAGCGGAGTGCAAGGAAGAGGGTGTGTCTTGTAGCAACAACATGTGGTGGCGAACACACTGTAGCAATGCGTGCTACAGTGGTGGGCTAGGGTTTCCCCCTCCTTTTATTAGTGGTCGGCCCCTTATGGGCCTCTTAGGCCAAAGCCCGAAGCCCGGGTTGTCAAAGAATTGCAGATTTTCCCTTCTCTAAAGTCTAATTTCTCTTTTCACTACTTCCTTCATTACAATAAGTTGGAGTATTACAGAAAAACCCCTTTTTCATTTACTCTCCTTCCTTAGAAACATTCGGGGTATTACAATTTGCCCCTCCTAACATAACAGTAGAGATATCTCTGGGCCCCTCGATGTGGTCGGATAAAGAAAGTGCATGGCTATGCCACTGGTGGTCGAAGAGTTCGACCACATGAAGTTATTCGACACTTGATCGAGAAAGTATTAAACAGTCCATGGATGACATAATATCTTACTTGGAGTCTAACTAGATATCGTGAGGCAAAGGAAAAATACATGAGTAGATCCTTTAGTTTGACCAGATATGAACTGATCGTATGGAGATACGAGCTGATCGTAGACTGGTCGAATATAGTCACGAACTAGTCGTATGCAGATATGAGCTGGTCGTAGACTGGTCGAACATAGTTATGAGCTAGTCGTAGACTGGTCGAACATAGTCACGAACTGGTCGTATGCAGATACAAGCTGGTCGTAGACTGGTTCAACATAATCACTAACTGGTCGTAAGGAGTTATGAACTGGTCGTAACTAAATATAGGCTAGTCGTGACTAGATACGAGTGGTCGTAAGTGATAAGGACACAGTCGTAGATCATATTGCATTAAGGTTTGTTCGATATAATTTGTGTGCATTCGAAATTGTTATGTCCTGCTAGGTACCACTGACGACTCATGGTCGGAAAAGGTTTTCGAGTCACAACCGATTACGCATGAACCTATAGGGTCACACACTTAACGGGTTGGAATAAACCAATACGGATGCGATTTGCCAAGCGTGTTGAGATAGGATCCATCACGGGCAATATATAGAGAGATGCTTGAGGTGTTTGGAGAGAACGGCGAGGCAGAGGAGATGAGCGTAATAGAAAAGACACAAAAGTCGTGAGTTAAGTTGTTCTTCAAAACCCTAGCCGCTATCTTCTTGAGAGAGCCTTCCCATGCGACTTGGTGCTAGCACAACGATGTACAGTGTTTCTTCCCCGGATGTGTGGATACCGTAGAGGTGCTACTGTGTTATTGCGCTTGAGGACGATCCACAGTCTTGGCGAGGAACTAGATTGGTTCCTGGAGGAGAAAATCGCTGCTGAGAACGATTGACTACGCTGGACGATCGACTACAGTGAACGATCGATTACGACCACTACATCGACGCGCTCTTTATTGGACCAGGCTGCTCCAACTCTTCTTCCACTGCACTATGTGGCTGATGGTAATGTTCTATGATCTCTTGCTTGTATGGCATCCTGGATTATGTAGTAGAATTCTTGAATTATCAGCTAGCGTAGCCTACCCGTATCCCAACAATTACTCATACCATATTTTAAATAATTTGGATCGTTAAACCTCAAGTTTATAATTATGCAGTATATTTTCTTGTGGTCATAAGCAGTGTGATCTAACAGCATAAAACTATAGGATGCTGTTTAGGAACATAAATATAATATTGGAACATAAATATTTGATCATAGTTTATCTGCACAGAAATACTAGATTTTCTTCTAGACTTCAAATCTAATCGAATCACCCAAATAGTATAACTATTCGATAGGAATATTTATTGTTCAACAGGAACACCAAATTTAATTAAGGGTGATAAACTATATGCTTTATTTTAATTTGTAATACCAGAATCAATATGGCCAAATTTAGATCATTCAGGATCAACAAATCCAATAGATCATTATATTTTATTTCGGGAGCTATATTTGCTTCAAGTAAGTGATATTACTTATGGTGGTGATGCAGTTGCATACTACACTTATCAATTTGTGCATGTATCATTTTCAATAAGTGTAGCATGCTTCGGTGCATAGTCGAACATGGCAAATGTGCGACTGCGTCAAGCAATCTTCGATTTGTTGTGTGCATTCTTGCTTGTTGGTGGTTAACATATTGTTGAAAATACAAATCAATTGACCTTCGTGGGCAACAATTATTGTGGTTGCCAACAGCATGAGTATTGGTAATAGCGTAAATGCTATTTTTTTATATCGACTGGATAAGGATAATAATCATGCAATTTACTTTAATTGTCTCCCAAAATAAACTAGATTAATTTATTGCTTCAGGCTAATTTGCTTCTGGCTTTGACCTATGATATCCCACTGTGCCTACCATGACTCTTGTTTTGAATAATTTTCTATGCCTCTTAATTTTGAATAATTTTCTATGCTTCTTAACTTTCAATATCCCACATATATCCAATTTCCTCCCTCTTTTCATACCAACTGTAAAATCCTAAGTGATAGCGTGTGAATTAGGCATTTGCTTGAAATTAACTCGGAGTTAAAGATTTGTAATCATAGTTCAACAGGAGTACAATTTTGTTGGCGTGAAACTAATATATACTCTGTAATATTCTGCTTACAAATTTCTTCAATTAAGAAATCAGTGGTGGAGGATAATGTTATATAGACTCTAAGTCTTAGGGCTAAAATTTTTGTATTTAGTTGAGGAATATGTTATTTTCTAGCCAAAGTGATTCATTAGAGATCAACGTATGACTAGGCTTGGTCCGGTGCTACTGCGAAAAAGTTTTTCTTTTGCCATCTGGGCATCCGTGCACTATAAGCTAGTGAATTAAGGCTTATTATATATCAAGAGCACATGTACAACATTTTGTTAAGGAAGCATGGCAGTGTATTTTCAATTTTCAAGCATACGATTTACAAATTAATTCCATGTAAAATCAGTTTACTATAGGTAAGGTATGCTACTGGCAATATGATCTATTAAACATATTAACCTACCAAAAAATCAGTTCTGAGGGGTTGTTATGCAAGAATATATAAAAATATCCAAAATCTGCTGTAAATTTCCCAAACTCCAAGTTTTTTTTTGCAAAATTTCCTTATCCGCGAAGGTTCCTTGTAATTTTCAGAGCTTCAAGGGTCTATTTGCAAATTTTTGATACTTTTCATTTTTTGGGGTTATTTTTTGTGATTTTTTCTTTTTTTTTCTTTTTTTTTTCTTCCGAATGTGTGCTGGACTAGCCCATTTCGCAGCCGGTCTGCTACGGCAAGTCAAATGGGACAAGGCCCAGCCGCTGGCGGTTTGTTGGTGCGGGGTGTGAGCCAGCGCTTGGCGCGGCGCGGAGCACGCAACGGCGACGACAGCGGCGCGTCGTTAGGCCGGCGAGGGGCGCGCGGCGATTGGTGGGAGCACGGCGGCATGTGGTCGCCGGCGGGCGACGCGGAGGCTGCGGGCTAGTGGGGCGGTGGCAACGCGGAGGTGGCGTGCGGCGGCACACGCCCGGCGTGGCGGCGTGGGAGCATGTTGGCGGCGTGACCATGGCGCCGCAGCTCGGCCGTCTCGTGGCTGCACGATCGCAAACACGCGCGGCGGCGGCTAGCGGAGCCGGTGTGATCCGTGCCAGCGGGTGCGTGAGGACGCAATGGCGTCGGTGGCACGCGGCGTAGCTACGGGCTGGCACGACGAGCGGCGTGGCTCGGCCGGTGGGGGCAGCCTCAGGCGCTCGTGGCGTAGCACGGCGCACGGCAGTTCAGTGCCAGATTTTCGGTGATGGCGCATAGGAACGAAAACCATCCAAAATAAGTTTAGTCTTTTGACCCTTATTAGTTTTCATAACGTATTCAAGCAACCAGTGATACCATTCCAAATGCTAGATGACAAATCCCTATTTGCAGGCTCGCACAGCGTCATTCTCGGAGTCATCGCTTCCGTCCTGATCCATCACCTGGGCTGGAAGTCGAAACTTTTTACTGAGTCTCACTTCCTTGAGGTTGAACCATTTTTTACTCTACCACTAGCAGTACTCCTACGTCTGTTGGTACCTATGTACGTGAGAGCCAAACGACAGTATGCTCCGTGACTTTTTATCTAACAGAATAAATTTGGTAAAACAACGCTACTATTACTAAAACTATACTTTTAAGCACTTATATAATAGAACCACACTTATATTGACAAAACGTTTGACAAAGCCACACTGGGAAGTTCTATCCAAGGGAATTGACAACCTGGGCCCACCGGTCAGACGCACAAACTATTGACGGAACCATTTTGCCAACATGGCTCAATTTGGCATGCTAGACAGAATCGACACATCATATGCCAGTGTGGAGCGGTGCGGTTGAGCCAGCCCCGTCTGGGTTCCTTCTCCTGGGAAGCATCGAGGGCATCCCACACGCGCAAACGGGGCACGCGGGGAGAAGGCGACGCGGGGCGCAGAAGGTAGAACTGGCGCGAAGGGGGCGCACACGAGCAGAATTTGTTGGATCACATTATCCGTGATCCTCACGTCTGCCATCCTACCGGCCGGGCTTCTCCCAACCGACTTGGAGTCTTCCTGTTATGGAATGTAATCAATGCAATCTTTCTGTTATGGCTTGTAATCTCCTCATTAGGTAAGATTCTCATGTAATCTCTTATTGCTTTGCTTAGCCTTGGCCGGCTGGTACTTTCTATGCTGCCGCACCTTCCTAGCAAGGGCCACCGCACATTGTATACAGGGACTGTCTAGTTATCAGTTGCCTGAAATTTTATTATTTATCAGTCACTTTTTTTAACCTTTAGATTTTCATCCAATGGCAAGGAAAAATTCGGTGCAAATGCATGACAAAAACAGATCTGGGCTACAGTTCTCTCTTAACGGGTCCGAATTTCAGAATTAGTACCCGTTTTTTGGCCCGTTACTTTGTGGGCTGTTTTTTTTTGTGTGGGTTGTTTCTTGAAAATTTGGTATACTCTATCAGCTTTTTCGTCTCTCGTCTCTGTACTGTTGTTGTGGGCACCAGGCACAAGGCCTGTGATCTGCTGTGGGCTTTTTGCTGTCGAAATTTAGTTTTTTTGTGGGCTGTTTTTTGTTCTCGGATTTGCTGGGCTTTTTTGTTTGCGTTTTTTTTTTTTCTCAAGGTCAACACCTAGAAAGAAATTGCATTATGTTAATATCTCTTGGTGAACCTAAAGAAGGTCAAATAGCAAATGACAACAGATATAAAAAAAAATTACATTCTGTTAATATAGAAACATAATATAGAAAGAAAAAAATCTATCCTAGACAAAAAAAAAATCATATACTTGGTGAACCCTACAGAGTACCGAAGCAAAGGGAACCTAAACAAGGTTAAATAGAAAATGACAATAGATATAAAAAAATTGCATTCTATTAATATAGAAACATAATATAGAAAGTAAAAAAATTCTATCCTAGACAAAAAGTCCTATACTTGGTGAACCCTACAGAGTACAGAAACAGCCAGAGGTCAATAACCCTACATGGGTTGGTTGTTGAGCTTGAGAATTTGGCCCTTTAAGGTCTGTTTTCTCTGGTTGTTTCTTTTGTGTTTTTCCAATTGGCTTCTAATTATGTTTCTATTCTATTAACGGGCCACAAAAAAATATAGATAGATCTGTTAAAGCTCACTTTGTTGTATGTGAGTGGTTTGTTTCACAACATATGACATCAAATAAGACAAACTAATGCAGACTAATTCACAGGAAGAAAAAAATATCAAATATTACTTTTTATCCAAAACAATGCAAATTCTTCAACCAATAAAATATCTTTGTCATGTTCTGTGAGGACCCCGGTTTATTCGACTTGTAATGCTTAGCCTTCCATTGACCCTAGCATTACAATTCAAATAAACCAAGCCTCGAATATGTATACTTCAAATCACGATATACACACCCCGTTACAAAATCATGTATCAATTCCATGCAACAAGAGGTTACAATAACAAAACTTCATAATATACAACAGATTGAACTTACAAGATAAAATAACAAACCACACAGCGGAAGCAAAAGCCATAAGATGGCGATAAATAAAAGAGCCAATTAGTGTGCCTTTACCCACAAGGCAACCAACCGGGCCGCCAAGCTAGTCGTCAAACCCGAAGCGCATCTCACAAAAGGGAAGCCCTTGGGGCTCACCTTCTTTCTCTGCAACAAAATATTAAGCAAAGCATATGAGTACAAAAATTGTTTTGTACTACAAGACAACGTGTGGACTAGCGACCTATACATATGCTACATGCGAGCTTATGCAGTGGAGGCCATATGTTTCATTTATGTAAAGCCAACTTTATTTGCAATAAGGTAATACAGTTTAAAGGCAAGTTTGCAATTCATTTTTACTGTTGAAATAACTACGAATTAAAGATAGATACAAGTAACCACCTAGAAGTGACTATCCCAATAGCCACCACAACATAGCACGAATCCCTGATTCGTACCAACCGTCAAGTTTTAATTTAAAAGGTTGTAGTCTAACTCTTGAAAAGCTTACCCAAGCGTGTCCATAACCTAGGGCGAGGCTATTCGAATAGTTTTAACCTGCGGGGTGTACCATGTGCCACACTTGATCGCCTTTAAGCCAAAGCACACTTCGAAGGTATCTTTGTACGGCTAAGTCCTACGAGACACTTTCCAATATTGTGTATTAACTACGAGCCGCTCGTATGGATAGAAATCCATACGCTTACATGGTAAAGCCGAAAAGACAACTACCCACTCAGGATAAAGCTTTTGGGACAACTACCATGCTCCCAACACCATCCCTCCTGCGACCTCCTACGACCCGGAGCCAATACACGCCAAAGTACTAAGTCAAGAGAGGTCCCATACCCTCTAGTGTGGTTAGCACGCAAAATGCCTGGATAAAAATTCACTCACAAGATGTTCGGTCCTTAATTGACCTGGGCACCATTCCAGTCACACCCAACAGATCACACCAACATACCGTTGTGCCCAAGTCTAAATTGTTTTTGTTTTTGTTTTCATTTTTAGTTTTGTAATTAAACATAGCACAAGCTGGAACATAAGAACAATAATAATTTTATGTGATCAACATCATCGACTACCAATACTACCGTTAACTAAGCATGGCTAAGCAACTGGACTCGTAATCTACTAAGTGACAAGAGTTCATCCAACGAACTCTAATCACAGCTAATACCTATGCTCAGGTAGTAGAGAATAGGCATTTACCTACAGGTTATGCATCTAAAGGATTAACTAACCAATTTTAACATAAATTATGCGATGCATACATACAGTTGAAACAAAATATTAGACTTTAAAATACTGGGATTAATATGATCAAACTGCTTGCCTTTGCCTTGCTAGAGATATTTGACTTGCTGCAGAGGATCACTCTCGCATACAATAGAATCGTCAAAACCTATCGAAAGAATCGAGAAGAACCAATAAGAAAGAATAACACCGAAAATTCAAAAAGTAACCGAAAATTAATAACACAGAAAATAGATTATGATTCTAGATAAATTTAAAGACACAAAATTATAGAACTTGGAGATGATTTGAATTGGTTAAGTAATTGTGAAGTTTACCCAATTTCAAGTTGTAAACAATTTATTTTGGATTTTTAACTAGGGGCAATACTCTTAATACTTTATGCGAAGACCATACCAAAGATTGCTAATCTTAATGCTTTACCACTAGGTACTATGTAACATGTTGACCTAGTGCTACTGTTGGTTAAGTGCTCAAAGTCTAAAATAACACAAGGATTACTAACTACTAGACTTAGCAAAAGATAGCCTACTGCCATTTTATAAGCTTCGGATTATCTTCCATGCTTAACACCTCCAACAGAACTTAAAAGCTTCTAACCCAACTTCATACAACACTCGAACTTTACTAAGATAGTTTCTTAGAGTAGTTAAAAAGGCAACCATCACAATGGTTAACAGAAGAACGGTTGGCTTAGCAAGAGGGCTAACTGACAATACAATCTTTTACCTAAACACCTCCTCTACTCAAATTTCATAAAAGAGATTTTGCTGTTTTTGCCAAAATGGGTAGCTTCAGATGACCTAAAAGATATCTACAACCAACTCTGCAAGCACAAGCATTAGGATTGACAAAAACTGACAACAGCTTAATACTATTCCTGATTCTAGAGGAAAATTCAGAGCAAAAGTGTTTGTTACTAAGCCTTCTCACTAATTCAAATTTCCATTTGTTAAATAAGGTTTTGAGTGATTTAAAATCTAGACACAACATTAAGCACTAAACCTCCCCTATCTGGACAAACCAACAGAACATTTTTCAAAGAGAAGAAGCTGCCAACACAACTTCTCCTAAATTAAATTTTCGAATTGCTAAGCACAAGCTTGAGAGATCTAAGTAGTTCATCACTAAACTTAGCTAGCTAAATCACCAAATGTCCTGACTACTTACATTGGAAAGCCACTAACCTGTTGTCAGTTCTACACACACTCAGACTTCCCTCTCTATTTATACAACCTACAAGCCAAACTTATCTAAACTGAAATGTTGCTACTAAACTATCTTCAATTATCAACTTCAAATTAGTTAAAGCATTTGAGTGAGCTAATGGACATTCACAAGATTGATTAGCAGTATAGGGTTTGGTTTAAGAGAGGCCTACTTGTCATAGAGAGTGAGAGAGAGAGCAGAGAGGAGAAACTCCTTCTGGGAAGAAAGCGAGGAGCCGAGCGGCGCGCGCGGCGGCTCTGCCGCGGCGAGGCCGGAGGCGCGGCGGCGTGAAATGGGTTCTTTGGTGAGAGAGAAGCCAGGAGGAAGCGTGGGGCCGGGGCGGCACCGAGTAGCGGGCGGCAGCGGGAGCGGGCGGGTGCGGCGGCTCTGCGGGGCGGCAGCGGCCGAGAGGAGAGGAAGGAGGCGAGCATGGGCTTGAAGGAGGTGGTAGGAAGCTCACCATGCGATCGGTGGAGGCGGGGGTTACTGAGCGGGGCGGCGGCAGAACGAGGCGGCCGAGGTGGCTCGGTGGCGCGGCCTAAGCGGCGGGAGGCTCGGCGGCGGTTGGGAGGTGTCGTGGTGGCGGCGCGGTGCTCCAAGAGGAAGGAATCGGAGGTGGGAGCTCGGGCGCGACTCGAGTGGTGCGACCATGGTGGCGTGGCCGGACTGGAGAAGAGAGCGCGGTGGCGCGCGGGTGAGGAGGAGGGCAACTGGGAGAGCATAAGCACGAGGAGTGTCGGAAACTTCGCTGGGCAAGCCGTGGAGGTGGGCGGCGAAGGTGGTGGCGGCGGCGTTCTGGCGGCGAGGATGATGGCGTCGCGGGGCGCGGCCGGTGAGCCAGCGCCGCCGGTAGTTGGGAAGGTTGAGAGATGCTCGGTGCTCGAGCGGTAACCGTGGCGAGGCCGGTTGCGGTATGCGATATAAGCCGTGGCGAAGCGGCCGGTCGGCGGAGGAAAGCGGGGTGAGCGGTGGGGCGGGAGGCGATGGGAAAGCAAAGGGGCTCGGTAGCGAGAGGATGCCACTTTGTAGGCGGCGGGCGGGCGACGATGGTGGCGATGCACTCGGCGAGCTACGACATGCGCAGCGTCGCGAGCGAGGCGATGCGGTGGCGCATGGCGGCGAGCGCGTGTGCGTTGAGTGGAGGAGAAGACGGCGAGTGGGGTCGGGCGATCGGCGGCGAAGAGGGTAAGGTGGTGCGGTGGAGACGAGTTGGCTCGGGTCGGTCGGACGAGGAACGATACTCGGGTTTGGATTAGGATTTAATTTTGACCGAAAATATGCAAGTTTGACTTAGCCGATTGAAATAGAAATAAAATTCAAAAATTACGAAAATTTTTGTGGGCACTCGAGGTTCACAAGGATTTAGGAAAAATAATTTTAAACATTTTATGTATTAAAATTGGTTAGAATTAAATTACTTTCAAATCTGCATTAGTGATTTGATTTGAATTTTGGTGAAGTCAAAATCACTTCTAAAAATTTGGTAAAAATAATTAAAATTCAAGATAAATAATCTAGTATTTGAATAACTTATTTTTTGGAAACTTTCATTCACATATTTCTCTGGAATTCAAATAGCAATGGAATTTAAGTTTAAAATTTTGAAATTTCAACACAAACTTTAATACAAACAACAAAAGTTTAAAATTGTGCACAAGTTTGTAGCAAACCAAGAGCATGACCAAGATATAAAACAAAAGTTTTTAATCTTTAATACTTTTATACCTTTGAAATACAAACCCTAATTTTGGGGTTGTTACATGTTCTTTTGCCAAAAAAGATCCATCACATGTTCTGATATAATTCATTCCCATGTTCTTCTACCAAAAAATATTACCAGGACTTGTTCACGATCTACTAGAGACCTTTCCGATGGATGTTGGCAAGTAGCACATGCAACAAGGTATATTGATGCTTCTCTTATTGTAACCATAAGCAAAAGGACAAAAACAAATTAAATTTCTAACATTAAGAAAATATAACCAATTATTTATGAACCCTTACGAAGGACTAAGACATACACAGCAACTAAAACATACACATAAGATCTAATACTGGCATAGACAGTTTGATGCTTTCTTATACCGTTTTGTAACAAATCATGGACACAGAGTGATAAATATTAAAAATTGCACCAAATTTGAACCAAATTTGCACAATACATAGCGCTGAAAGTTTAGTTAAAATTATATGCAAGTTTTCATACTAACAAAGAAAGTTACATTCTAGGCTAACACAACAAACAATTCATAAAACATATGGGCAGAAACCTAATCTAACTAAACGTACCGAGAGAAAAGCAAGTATTTAATCGTTCACAAATAAACTTAGGATGGATTCAAATACAAGAGCTCTCATCTTGACAGTAATAAAATCTACATAAGATATTTGTGATCTGAACTATGAAATTGACATTCACAAAAAAATATTCTAATCAAGAACAAAAAATAAAAGTCACCCCCAACATCTGTGATCTGCATAAAATAATTTGTTTTGGCTTCCAATAAAAAAGTTGCAAGCAAACTAATCCAAGTAAGCAATAAGTCTAACGATGCCGCAGTTTCCATTGCCCAATTGTGTATCTCCACTTCCTCTCCTGCAACGAAAATATAAAGCAAACTAATCCTAAGTATTGTTGTTAACAAGCCCACAATAGAAGCTGAAATATCTATGGAAATCAAACCCTGGCACTTACTGCTAACAATAGAAACACATCAAACAGAAATAACTACTACTTGATTAGGCAAAAATTCTTTTTAATAAGATTGATAATTACTACATCTGACTTGCTTGCATCTCTATAACATTCTAATAAGAACCATTAGTGTCAATTGATTTTCATATATAATTCTGAAATTTTAAATAAGCAATTGGTCCTTGCAAAGAAAAAGGTCTTGTAGAAATCCCTTTCGTTAACAATTACAAAATACTGAAATGCAATACCAAGCAGTCATGTACAACTTTCCTAAGATCCTTTGTTTAAGTAAATCCCTTTTGTTTATGACATAACAAAAGACAAAACAAATGACATATACAAAAGTTTTGCTTGGCATATTGCTGTTGATGCAACACAAGGAGACAAAATATAACTTGGCCAATAGAGATTTTAACATACCTTTCTTTATGGAAGTTTTTGTTATGGGTGCTTGCCATATTTAGAAGCAAATAAATGGAATGGTTTTTTAAAGCACTCAAGCAAATCTGCAAGCTGCTTTTTAAAACAAGAAGTCACTCTACATGTTCATAGATTGAAGGGGGCTCTAAAATCTAAAAATTTCAGCTGGCTAGACTCTCTTAGTTGATTATCTCTTCCTTGTTGGGAGATGTACATCTTTTTCCCCTTGTTCTTGTACAGACTTTCTTCCTTAATTTATAATTTTTTTACTGTGGAGACTTCCCTTACAGTATTCCTTCAACAAAAAAGTCCAGTGGAGACAAGAGCACTGCAAAAATCCACAAAAGGATAGTTTGACGTTGCTGATCTATAAATATAACAAAAACACTTGTACACAATAATTCATGGTAGGTCTCAAAATTACACAAAAGCTTTTATGGAATTGCACGTCACAAAGCAACACAATTTTAGCTGAAATATTATGCAATATTTAATATGGGAAACTTCTGTACAAAACTAGAAATAGTAATTACATTAAATTATTTATGCATATTGTTCAGTACTTTTGTGCATTATACAAAGACAAAAAAAATTACAACTCCATTATAAATAAATTACAATAAATTATTTATGTAATTTTGGTTCTTGGTCACTGTAATTATTCTTGAAAGTCTTAATAACTCATATTTCCATCACATGATTCAAAATATTGCAACATAGTCACAATGATTAGTGAATGGCCAATGAAAAGGACTCGAAACCACCTCAACCAAAATTGACAAGAAGAGGGGAAGCCTTATAGCCTTTGAAACAACAAAGGAGGATAGCACGAACTAATAAAAAGAGAAGCTAAAACCCAGCTCAAACCAATTACAACTAATAAAAAGAGAAGTTCAGTGAGAAGGATAATTTTTGGGACTTACTAATGGATAATTTTTGGGACTTACTAATGACAGGGAGGTCCATTTCAAGACCCACAAGCTCAAGCAGCTTAAAGCCATCCATGTCTGGCATGTGGACATCACTGATAACTAGATCAAACATGTTACATGTCCCTGTTTTCCCGTAGCATCTTCAGTACGATAACAGCCTGATTCGTTGTTATCACTGGAAACACAACACAAATTACTCTTTCAAGTGAGTAGCTGTAGAATAAATAGGAAGCATACTGTACATTTTGCATCACAAAAAATCATCCTAAAGCCCAAAAACAATGCAGCGTGCATTTATATGATAAATAGTGAAATAATAAATTCAGATCGTATAATCGAATGAATGTAATTGATCTAGAGGTACACACCCCTGTAGCTACAGGCAGCATTTATATATGATAAGTACATAAAATCTACTTGTGACAACTACCAGCAGCATTTTTAGTGTATGTCCTAGACATTGAGGATTAGGCAAAATTATGAAACAGAATATCTACTAGCGATAACAATGACTACTCGTAAGATAGTTGGCTCCGAAACAAAATCACAACTCTGAGCTGAAATAAGTTCTTACCATGATACTGGCAGCACAACAGGAGGGTCTCGAGCACCTTGAGGCACACCAGGTCGTCGTCCACGGCAAGGACCCGCATGCCGACGGGGAAGTTGGGAACTGGTCCCTCCCCCTCGCCACCACACCCGTTCTCTCCTCCGGCCTCATGCAGACCTCCAAAAGAGCCTCCCCAACTTGAGCCAATTCAGAGCAAGAAAGCCAAGAAACCATGCCAAGAATAGGCTATTATTCCCAGCAAAACACCAATCAAGACGGTTCCTCACAGGAAGCAAGAAACGAAGCCAACAAGACAACTTATTGGTGGCAATAGTCCAATCAAGAAATCAGGAACCCAAATTGAGCCAATCACAGGAGGCTAACAGCACCAGCACCAACAAGGAGCGAGATGTGGACAGGGGAGATGGCTTCAAGGCCTCCCAATCCCCAGCAAGGAAAGGAAAGAAAAGCAAAGCAAAGCCATTCCAGACAGCACCTTGCCGAACACAACATGCTTCCTATCCAACCTATAGCCTAAAAAAACAGTGGTGACATAAAAACAACTAGATGACATACCACCAAAAAAATCTACTAAAACTCCATACCCGTACTGCACATACCCAAGTAAAACTAACCTAAAATTACAAAGCAATCAATATGGGACAGTAATATATCGCCAAATTAACTAAACTTCCAAAACCCTAGAACAAATCAAGTACAAATTGAAGCACCCCAAATAGATTGCGATTCCACAAATCACCTAGATCTCATCTAGATAGAAGCAATTTCACAGCACTACAAATACATGAAAGGAAGCCCAAAATTTGAGCAAAAAAGCCACACATCAAACACTCAAATCGATACAACTCAAACCAAACAAGCTCCAGTGACGAAACCAACAGCACTAATGACGAGAGCGCTCACCTCTGGTTCCCTCATCGTCGCAAATCGCGGCCGCTCATCGCTGCTCGTCGCCTTGCTACCTCCTCTCTATCTCATCCCTCTTGGTTGGAGAATGGAGACAGACAAAAGGGGAAATGAACTGTGACGATTGTACACAATGTGAGAGGGGAGCTGTCTAAAAACTAACGGGTCGGGTTTGCACACAAGAACCCAATAGTAGAACGGGGCCATTAATCCGACACAGGTACATACGAATCTCAAAGCAAAAATCGACGGTACAAAAATCGATTGAAAGATTAGAAAATTTCAGTCGCCTAAAAATAAGCAAATCCGTTGTATATATGGTCACCGTGGCCATCAATCAATCCAAGCGCTGAGATATTCTCGTCATCATGGTATCAGAGCGGTGTTATTCCTGAACGTCGTTTTCTTTTTCTCCCACCACCCCTCCCATGCTCCTCTGGTTCACCCACCATGGGTGAACTCATCCCTCCCGAGCAGGCTGCCAAGGCAGCCCTTTGGACGCAAGCCGTCACAATGACAAGCATCAAAACGCTCGTTCCTATCATGCTTGATCTTCTCGCATCCAACTGCTCCAAGTCGCGTGGCCTATTTCTCGTCGCCCTACGCAAATATGCGCTTGACGATCATGTCAAACCTGGCGAGACCTCCTCCACCGATGCCACCTGGCAACGCATGGATGCCACCGTCCTCTCCTGGATATACGTCTCCATCTCCTCTGACATTCTCAAAATTGTGATGGTCACCGATGCCGTTGCCTTCACTGTTTGGAAAAGCATCCAAGGCTTGTTTCAAAACAACGAGAGTCACGCTGTAACATACCGATTTTCAGTAGTTTTTGAAGTTTTTCAAAATTAAAAATAACCATTCGGTTTTGTCAAATTTCTAAAGCTTAACTAGAAATTTTTAAAGTTGAAAGAGATTTAACATGAACTAATCAAACTTCAACTAATTCAAGTTGGTTTATCTCGAGTTATTGGAGTTCTCCGGTTTGGTTTTTCCTTTTCTCCCACTCAACCCGTGCGTCTGAACATTCCTCTCTTTGTAAACCATTCGATCTTAATCGAACGGCTCAGCCTCTTTTGTACCTTCAGCGGTCCGAATGTTCCTCCCTTTGTGAATCGTCCGATCTTAATAGAACAACCACCTTCGCCAACCCCTCCTCCGCAGGACCTCCCTTTTTTGCAAAGACCACCCCCGTAGCCGCAACCGCCTTTTGTAAAGACCACCATCTCGGTCTAGACCACCCAGTTGGTCACAACCTCCTCTTTTGCAAAGATCACACTCTTTGATCGCAACTGTCCTTTTTGCAAAGATGATCCTCTTTAGTCGCAACTTCCCTTTTTGCAAAGATGATCTTCTCGGTCGCAACCACTTTTGCAAAGACCACCCTCTCGGTCGCGATCTTCCTTTTTTCAAGGACCTCCTCCTCGGGACCTCCCTCTTACTTTTGACCAAGCCCCACCTGTCAGCCCCTCTGCTCACCTTCTTCTTCTTCTCATCGCATCATTACTGTCGTGCAAGTCTTTGCGCATGAAATACTGTTGTATCGTATTAAATGTTGTCGCCTCAGTTGTGATCGTTCTCTCTTTGGTCTCCTCCCCTACCTGCCCCAATAATCTCCCACACTTGCCAGCATAGAGCTCTGGTCGTGCACCTATGCCATGTCGTGATTTATCTTGTCACTCGATCATCCTCCCTCCTCTATAAACAAAACAATAGGGAGCCCCTTGCCCTCTTGTTTGCCCTCAGCTCCCAAGCTCTCTCTCATTTCCCTCCTGACCTTCTTGTTCAAGCTCCCTCTTAAGTAGTTCACCTTTCTATCTTTACCTTACTTCTGTATCTTTCTTTTGGCTCTGGTTTGGTATTTTTATTAGAGTTTTTGTAGCTTTATTTTCTTATTTGGCCTTGTTCGCACGTGTAAATTCTGGCTTCTCCGAAGAGTTTGTGGACCGCGACCTCAACCGAAGCTTTCCAACCCTTCAACAAAGACAAGTCGTAGACTTTTGATCATATTGAACCCATTTTTAAAAAAGTATATTATTTTATATCAACATGCATGGCTAGTTGTATAAAAATAATTTAGGAGATAGCTAAACCCCTACTTGACAGTATGACTCCTTGAATAATTTTGTTCGACATGTTGACATGCATCCTTGGTCGGCGTAGGATGGGTATTCTTAGTTGGACATTATTGTTATACCAACTTGGGTGCGTATTATGCTCAGACATGCTTTAGTTATGTGATGTCTCTCGATCACTTGAATCTTTGATGTTAAACTTGACTAATGTTATATGGAATTGTGGCGCGACCACTGTTGTTAAAAGTTATTGTGCTAGTGGCAAGGGCCGCCACTTGGTCAGGTTGAACCAAAAGCTGTTTTCCTACTCAGGTGAGTGATCGCGCAGTGGGGGATGTCTTTGGGATGTAGTTGTCTCGCCTGAGTAGTCACTAAGGACTTAACTTTGTGCACCATTGATCTGGGCCAAACCGTGCAACCACATGTTCAGGATGGGGTGGACCTAGCCAACTAACTAGCAATGCTTTAGCTCGGTTCTATTTTGATGAAAGTGTGAACCCTGGGATTGACATTCACACTTAGCGCAAGAGGGGGCCGGTCGACTGGGGGTGTGGTTTTTGTGGGGTGAATGTTGGGAGTTGTGAAAACCAATCGGAGATGAAACCTTAGTGAACAGAACCGGATCAAAACAGAGCTTCGTAAAGGCCTTGTGATAATCTCTTAGTGGCACACCTCAAAAGTGTGTGAGCTGACAGTAAAAGATGACTATCTCTTATGAGTAAAGCTGTACGATCTCTACATATTGTAAAACTATTCGAATAGCCGTGTCCCCGGTTATGGACAATACTTGGTGATTTCACACGAGAGATAGATTTTTTTCCAAAAAGAGGTCATGATTGGTTTTGAGTAGCGACCTGGTCGTGGGGTGCGACTTGGTCGTGGGAGTGACTGCTCGTGGGTGTTTCCGAGTGGTCTGGGAGGTGGTCGTGAGTGCTCACGGATGGTCGTGGGTGCTCACGAGTTGTTTTAAAGAACCTTGCTTACTTATGTACTACTCTTTCAACTGGTGTCTTGTAATCTACTTATTGTAATTGTTATCAATACTACTTTCTACAAAATAACCATACAGACTATCCTTGCCAAGCCATGCATGAATATTAACTGCATAGCATTTCTCTACGACTTGCTGGGTACATTCAACGTACTCATAGCTTTATGCCCTCTGGTTAATCAGTCACCGAAGAGGACCCAGGGAGCTCCGAGCTCTATGAAGAGGAGTTCTACAAGGACCAAGTGATCTAGAGGACGTCCTCCACTCGATAGCCTGTGGGTGAGTCGAATGGCTTCCACGAGTTGCTTGTTTCGCTGCTCTCTTTTGTTGTAAGCCCGTGCGGCAGACCTTGTACAAACCTTGACCATAAGGTCTTTTGCTATTAATATTGATTGTCTGCTTCGTCTTTAAGTTTGTTGTATGGATATGATTTCACCTATGTTGTAACTGTGCGAGCTAGCGACTGATCTTGGAACTAGTTCAGAAAACACAGAGGGTCCCAGGGTTGCATTACTCGGGGTCCCGACACACGCTCTCTACCCTGAGGCCGAATTTCGATGTCTCATGTAGGGGGACATGTCAATCACTGACTACTACCGCAAGTTGAAGAATTTGGATGATGCCCTCGGTGATGTCGATCAAGCGGTCAACAACAAGACTCTCATCCTCAACACTCTTCGTGGTTTAAACGCGAAGTACGACGTCTTGCGTACTGTCTTGCCAATGCAAAAGCCGTTCCCCACCTTCATCGAGGCGCGCTCCACCCTTCTCCTTGAGGAAATCAAGGACAAGGCCTCCGCCAGCATCCCCACCGCTCTTGTCGCCCAAGCCAATCCCAATGGCGCTAACAAGAATTTTAGCGGTGGTTGTGGATCCGGTTACACCAGCCCCAACAACGCTTCCTGCAGCAATGGTATGGGGTATGGCAATGGCAACGACTCCAACAACAACCCCCACGGTAATCACCGTCGCAACTGTGGCAACAGTAGTGGCAATGGCTGTGGCACTAGCGGTCGTGGCAACTCGCCATGGCCATCTTTCTTTAACCCATGGATAGGTACTGTACAGGTGTGGCCTAATCGCTGGCCTCCCACTGGAACAGTTGCCTCCAGCCTCCTTGGCGCTCATCCTCCCTCCACGCCCCGCGGAGCCTTCACCACATCCCTACCACCGGTTGCCGGGTAGGCTGCCACACCCACACCTTGGCTTCCATGGCAGCCTACCGCACCGCAGTGGTAGCCCGCCATGCCAGCCATCGGTGCGCAAGGCAGCTCAGCGTCACTATGAGACTCCGATTTATTTAGTTTGTAATGCTTAGTCTTCCATTGAATCTAGCATCATAAACAAAATACACCGTGCCCCGGGAAAATGTATACTTCCCAGAATTGCAGTATACACACCCTTTTACAAAACATTGCATCAATTCCATACAACCCATATAACTGAAGCTTAGACTTTACAAGCAAAAAACATACAAAATATTTATTACAAAAGAGAGGCCAACCGGCCAAGAACTTAAAAGAACAGCGGAAGCAAAATGCCATAAGATGGCTATGAACAAGAGCCAATTGGTTTGCCATACACCCACAAGGCAATCCGACTGGGCCGCCAAGCTAGTCGTCCACACCGCAGCAAAACTCACAAAAGTCGATCCCTTGGGGATCAACCTCCTCTGCAACAAATAAGCAAAGCAAATGAGTACAAAACTGTACTCGCAAGACTTACGAGTAACAAACCTAGATACTACTACATGCAGGCTTAATCAAAGGAGAAGGCTCAAGGTTCATTTTCAGCATAAAATATATTTTATTTGCAATAGATAATATGTTAAAGGCAGTTTGAACAATCTGAATTTTATTTGCATAAATAACAACGTGACAATAAGTAATAACATAACCACCACCTGGAGATGACTAACCCAATAGTCATCACAACAATAGCACAAATTACCCATTTGTACCACCCATGTCAAGTTTTAATTTAAAAGGTTGTAGTCTAGTTCTCACGGGGCGTATCCGAGCGTGTCCATAACCTAGGACGAGGCTATTCAAAAAGTTTTAACCCTGCAGGGGTGTACAAATGTACCCACACTTCAGGCCGCCTTTTTTCCACAATAAGCACACTTCCAAAGGTATGCCGGTACGGCTAAGTCCTACGAGATGTTTTCAATATTGTGTATCAACTACGAGCCGCTCGTATGGGTAGGAACCCATACGCTTACATTGTAAAGCCGAAAGTCAACTACCCTATAGGGGTAAAGCTGTTCGGACAACTACAATGCTCCCAACACCATCCCTCCTGCGACTCATAGTTAACACACGCCAAAGTACTAAGTCAAGAGAGGTCCCATTTCCCTCTAATGTGGTTAGCACGCAAAATGCTCAGTACGATGGCGCAAGTAACTCGGTCCTTAATGACTCGGGCACCATTCTAGTCACACCCAAAAGCACACCAACATACCATTGTGTCCAAGTCCAAATCATTTTGTTTTCATTTTTAGTTTTCACAAATAAACATAGCACAAAGGCTAAATTATAAAGTTATAATAAGTTTGTGTGATCAAGGTTATCGACTAAGTCGATAACCGCCCAATTCTACCGGTAACTAAGCATTGCTAAGCATCATATCGCAAAGATACTAAAAAGATCATAAATCATCCACCGGGCTCTAATTCACCAGTGAGGATAATAACCTATGGTAGTGGCAGGGGTGAATAATTTCAGGGCAACAATGCAATAGGATTAACTACCTCTAATTGACAAAATAAATCTTGACACAAAGAAGCATGCATACTTAGTTTTTACAAACAAGATATTAGACTTTAAAAGTAATAGGAGCAATATGATCAAATTATGCTACATCTGCTTGCCTTGTTGAAGATCACTGGTTTGCTGCAGAGGATCACTCACGCAATCAACACAATCGTCGGAAGCTATCGAAAGAACGAGAAAATCCAATAAAGACGAAGAACACCGAAAGAAACTCAAAAGTCAAAGTCATCCAAAATCCATAAAATTTATACAACAGGTAGACCATGATTTTAAATGAATTTAGCAAAAAGAATCATTCGATTTGGATTAAGGATGCAAAAGTTATAGCCTAATTATGTTCAGTCTGCCAGAAAATCAAAATTAATTACTATATGTTACTGTTCATGGCATAATTTTCCAAAAAGAATTTGAACTTGAAATTTTATGGTAGGTAGATATTGACATCTTAAGGTTAGCAAAACTGAGTTTACTTCATTTGGAGTTACTATGAGTTTGTTATGATTTTTCTAAGTTGTAAAACTAGTGTACCATTAATTTAAGTGGCACAAACCACATTAAAACCTATTCTACACTAAAGTACATCACCAGAGGATTTTAACAAAGTTTAGTTTGCTCAGTTTGGAAATACAGAGAAAAAGTTATGTATTTTACAAATTTTGAAGTAATTTCTAAGCATCATTTCATGTTAAGCCTCTAATACCACATATATCATTTTCTAGTACAGAACAGTGCCCAAATACATTCTCAAGTTAAAGTTCATGTCATTATAGAGCTAACACAATTTGAATGACTCTAAAAGGAGTTAAAATGAGATAGTTATGCACTTTTGAATTTAAAACACTTAAATACTTTGAAAATCAGAACTCTCGGTGTGGTCCAACTGAACTGATAAAATTGGGGAGGTCGGATCCGTCGATATTGCATCCAACGGCTCCAGAGCACAGGAGCATAGCGCACCAGCGCGGCGCGCACTGGGGAGGTCTTGACCGTCAGATCAGGATCTGGCGGTCCAGAGCTCCACGAGGAAGTCCTAAGGGTAAGCCCTAAGAGAGGAGGTCTGGATGGTGGGATCTGAGAGAGGGGGTGATGAGGACATCCCTAACTTGGATACAACCGCGCCTACACACACAGCTGATCCACAACAAATGTTACAAGGACCAATTACTCGAGCTCGTGCTCGCCAATTTAATCACCAAGTGAATTCGTTCATAGATTTATATATTACTGATAATAGATCGCTACCTAATGCAATTGATTTAATTGTGCTTAGGAACATGGAAAAGGACCAAGGATAGGTATGTGGAGTCATGGACAAGCATAGGAAGCATAATGGAGGTCATCACGTCACTTTGGGTCCGAGCCAAGTAAGAGTTCGAGTTGGGCTCGTTCTGGATTCGAGTTCAGACTGCTGCGACAGCACTAAGTTCAAACGGCCGTAACTTCTTCATACGGACTCCGTTTGGGACGTTCTTGGACTTCATTGAAAGCTTATCAAGTCTACTTTCTAATGGATCTAATCTCAGCTTCAAATTCCAATCGAGCCGGTCACAATAAACAAAAAAATGCACGTCTATTTTTTTGTCCGAGTCAAAAAGGGTGCTGCGCCACCTCCTCTTGAGCCCATGGGCGTTGTAACCCTAGGGGCGTGCGTCCACTTCCCTGGCCGCCACCTCTGTTCGTCTTCCAATATAGGAGCCACCGTTCCCTTGGATAGAACGGGGATTTCGTTGAGTTTAGGTTTAGCCATTGTGCAAACTTTTGTTCTTCAGTTGTGTCGGACGATCACCTGTCAAGACAGCCTTCGGGATCCCACAGTTGTTTTTCAATACCATCTATACTACAATTTCTATTTGCAATATCAGATTATCTATATTTTATTCTTGCTAGTTCTTCGAATGCTCGCAGGAATTGAACCTCGTGTTCAGGTTGATCACGTTTCCAGCACGGTCAATAACGTCGCGGAGTTGGTTCAACGATTGCTATGGCGCAAACGTCGTCGTACGGTTGTAGTCGGATCGTGAGCATGGTAGTTAGGATCGCAATCCTACTCTTAGAGTCTTACGATTTTACGAACCCACGACAGCCTGTCGATCCGAGTCTCACTGTCGATCCGATCCTACTCAAGGTAGTTAGGATCGCAATCTTACTCTTAGAGTCTTACGGTTCTCTGAACCCACGACAACTTATCGATCCTACTTGTAGAGACTTAGGGCAATTGTTTTAGAGGCAGAGCTTTCTTTGATATTTTATTTTAGAGCAAAATTTGTTGATATTAATTTCTAAGAATGAAACTATAAATAAACAAGGAGCATGCAAAATATTATATCGGTGTGGTAATCTTTGTTCTCCTCAGAGTTGAACTATATCACCCATCATGTCGAACCATTATGCTTTTCATTTGTGTGATAAGAAGTGTTTTGCCCCTTTTTTGGTAATAAGTAAGCGGTAAACCTTATAAGAACCATACAAACTTATAGTATAGATGGTAAATATGTGTATGTTTACAAATCCGTAGAATCGCCGATTCTACGATTCGATACTACGATTCGATCCTACCGGAGGCAAATCGATCCGACTCGGGATCTCGACTCTGACTACCTTGATCGTGAGAGTCACCTCCACCAAAATCGATAGTTATCAATCTCATCGAAACATCGGGAACCCTGTCTCCATCAGGGGGGGTCCTGGCGGCTAAGATTTTTCGAAGGAGGTCTTAACTGCCAAGATCTACACCGATAGATTTAGATCCAACGGCCCACGAGAGATGGGACATTCGGACTTCCCGAATGCCTCACCAAGTTTGGGCCATGGATCTCAAAAGGAATGGCTTAGATCAAAATCACACTCGGAGGTCCGAATGTTCACGAGATCCGAGCCGTAGATCTAGAGATGAACGACAAAAGAGGATCGAAACGCTAGAGCTCCAACCGTGCTGAGGAGGTCCAGCCCGTATCTAACGGTCCAGAGCTGAGGGAAGGTCCTACTACTAAGGATCTAACAGAGGTGGTCTAGGACGGCCAAGATGTACCAGAGGAGGTCTTGGACGGTCCAGATTTAATCGGGGGAGGTCCTAGGCGATACGACCTAATCGAGAGGAGGTCCTGGATGGCTAGGATTTCAATGGAGAGGTCCTAAACAGTCGAGATTTACACGAGGGAGGTCCTTAAAGAAGACGTCTAACAGAGGGGAGGTCTTGAACGGCTCAGATCTCCATGGGGAGGTCTTCAACGATCAAGATCTACCCGGGGGTGGTCTTAAAGGTTTAGATCTCTGAGGAGGAGGTCCTAAGGTTTTCTTTACAAAAGACCAAGGGGTGGTCTTTTGCAAAGAGGACCCCGAGGGAGGTTATTGCAAAACGACTAGGGGAGGTCTTTTGCGGAAACGCAGAGAGTGGTTCTAACGGTTCAGATTAAATCTAAAGAGGTCTTTAACGGCCAGGATCTAAGCTAGGGGGAGGTTCTAGCAACTAAGGTTTTTATAGAAAGAGATCTATGGTTCAGATCTACCCTTAAAGAGGTCTCAACGGCTAAGAGTGATTTGGGCCGATCTCGACATGAATAGGAGCGCTGACTAGGAATTAATGACCGTATCTTTAGCATTAATGACCAAGGCACGACACCCGGGGGTGATTAAATACACTGGGCCCACTTGTAAGTGGCACAGAAGCTCCATTACAGCAGGACATTAATTGCTAAACCTTTATTACACTGATTTAGTTAATGATTAGCAATTAAAACCGGATCTTTGCCCTAAAGACGCTCGGCACGGTGCTTACGCGTCCGACAAAAGTGTCCAGTGAGCACCACGGCTCACCGCCGGCGACCTAGGACTCGGTGGTGCAAACCAAGCACTGGAATGGGTTTGCAATAGTTTTGCGGACTCGGTGGTGATGAGTTCGACGGCGGTGGCGGCCCACAACGCCGGCGAGCCGAGGAGAGCAAAATTACCAACTCAGTCGAAAAGCAAAAATGACCAAAAGCTCCGCAACGGTTCACTAAAGCGAGAGCCAAAGCTTCTATGGGTTACTAGAGGGGCACCTGAGCGCAGAGGAGACCCAGAGGCGACCAGAGTTGATTTGGCGGCGGAGGAGCTTGCCAGCAACGAGGAAGAACACGAGGAGAGGGTGGCCTGAGCAACAAAAGCAAGCTCGGGTCATACCATAAGCTCCAAAATAGCTTGGGGATGATATAGGAGCAGGCAAATGGGAAATGGAGTACTCACCGGACTTGAGGAAGAAAGGGGTGATTTCGGCCGATTTGAGCCAATCCCAAAATTGAACAATTCCTGTGAATATAATTCAAAATCAGGTTAGGGGTTTTACTCCAAGAGGTCAGAGGGACAACTAGGAGCAAAAAGATTGGAAAGGGGGCCACTGAAACACTGAAGTCCAAGGAGCTCGTTTGTGGCCTTCAATGGCGGATTAGGGGCTTCTTTTGCTTTGAGCTCAAATACACAGAGAGGGTGCTAGGGTTTGCGAGCGGATGTGTAAAGGAAGCTTAAGGATGAGTTTGAGGAGCTTTATAAAGCTGGAGAACTAGGGTTTGGCAAAACAAAGTCCTCGGGTGAGCTCCAAGGTGAGCTCGGCTCACGGTACAGCCATGGACCAAAAAGAAATGATGGGGGGCAGGAAAAGAGCACGACCACGGCCGAAAGCACCGGTGCACATTAAATGCCCCGACCAGAGAGACGTTGACGAGGGCGCATGAAGTGACCAGGCCATGCCGCTCACTGTACAGCGCACGGCGCAAGGAGGAAGAAGAACAGAAGAAGGTCAAGGCGCTCGTGGGCAGTCAGATAAAAATGGACGGTTAGGATCGTTCAAGAGCTCCAGGCTTAAAACAATCGAGGAGGTCGTGAACGATTAGATTAGAATCGGACGGCTCAGAGTGCTCGAGAACTCCGAAGGTTTAGATCAGCAGGGGAGGTCCGAGGCGTTAGATTTTATCCACCAGCTGCAACACACACACCCCGAGCGGCCTAAGGAGACTTGGCTGGACCAAGTCAAGATGGTTGGGCTCGGGTCTGACTCGAGCCCAACAGTCATTTGAATTTAGGATTTTGATTACAACTGAGACTTTGTGGAATTGTTTGAGGTAGCAAGCTAACTTCAAAATTTATAAAATTTATACCGGAGCTTGCTGACTTAGATATTGACCTTGTGTAAAATTTTTAGAGGTTTTTATGTAGTGCATTTTTCTCCAAAAACTGCAAGGTGCTGAGCTAAAAGTCAAATAGGTTTGATTGACCTCCAAATACATTCAAACAATTTCTAAAAATTGTGAAATTTTTTAGAGGGGTCACATACTAACCCTAGAGCTTAGAAAAAAAAATATTTCCAGAGAATGATCACAAGGTTTGACAAGAAAGTTTTTGAAGGGCAAGGTTTAGGTCAAAATGACTTGTGACTTTGTATTCCCATAATTTTTTTACAAGAATTTTTTTCAGATCATACAGGAAATACAAGATGTAAGAATTTTTTTTCATTTCTACACATTTTCTTACATTTGAAACACAAGCCAAAACTTAGGATGTTACAGTCACCTTCCTTCAACACGCTATCTTGGGACCAGAAGTCCTCGCACAGGTGTTCAACACCATAACGCTGACGCCACCACCAACCACCGAATGGTACATGGACTCGAGTGCGTCCACTCACATGACGTCGGATTCTAGTAATCTCCTTTCCACCTACCCCCTTCCCCTTCCCATTCGGCCACTATCATCGTCAGTAACAGGTCATTGCTACCTATTACCTCCACCGGCCGCACACTCCTTCCTACTCCCGGTCACTCCTTTCATATTAACAATGTTTTGGTCACACCAAACCTTGTTAAAAATCTTATTTCTGTTTGTCAGTTCACAACTGACAATCATTGCTCCATTAAGTTTGGTCCCTTTGATCTTTCTGTGAAGGATCTTCGCACCAAGAATGAGATCATCAGGTGCAATAGCTCCGGCCGGCTCTACCCGTTTCACCTCCAGTCGGGCCCTCCCACCACCCTTTGGCACCATTGCCTCAGCCACATTGGTCATCGCGGCCTGTCTCGTTTAACTGCTTCTGTTTCGTTTCTGTGTAATAAAATAGTGTCGGATTCCTCCGTTTGTCATGTCTGTCAACTCGGTCACCATGTTCGGCTTCCTTTTGCTACTTCCACTTCCCGCACTCATAAACCTTTTGATCTAATTCATTGTGACTTATGGACGTCTCCAGTATCTAGTGTTTCAGGATACAAATATTATCTTGTTATTTTGGATGATTTTAGCCAATACCTCTGGAACTTCCTCTCTGTCTTAAGTCTGATGTCTTCTCCACACTTACATCTTTTTTGCCTACACCCAAACACAATTCCATTCTCCAGTCAAGAGCATCTAGTGTGATAATGGCCGTGAGTTCGATAATACCACCGCCCGCACCTTCTTCCTCACCAACGGCACCATCCTCTGTCTCTCGTGCCCCCACACCTCCCCACAAAATGGCAAGGCTGAACGCGTGATTTGTTCCACGAACGACATCTTACGCTCTCGTCTCTTCCAGGCTAGCTTGCCTCCCTCGTACTGGGTTGAGGCCCTCCATATAGCCACATACTTGCTCAATCGGCATCCCACCAAAACACTTGAGTTTGGCACCCCTTTCCTGGCTCTATTTGGCTCCCCTCCCTCATATACTCATCTCCGTATCTTTGGTTGCCGAGGCTATCCAAATCTCACTGCCACCACTCCCCACAAACTCGCACCCTGGTCAACCTCTTGCGCGTTCCTTTGATACCCCTCAAACCACAAGGGGCACCGCTGTCTTGATCTCTCTTCCAACCGCATCATTATATATCGTCATGTCATCTTTGATAAGACTTCCTTTCCTTTTGCTGCCCAACCATCCCGCCTCAACCTACTCCTTTCGATTTTCTTGACATCACCTCCAGCACACTTGCAATTCTCCCTATAGCACCTCCTGCCGCGCTTGTTGCCACAATCCTCGATTCGCTGCCACGGCAACCCATGCCTGCTGCCGTAGCCCCTGATTCACTACCATGGCACCCTACTACTCTTGCTATCGCTTCTCTTGCTCCGCTGCCATGTTAGCTTGTTGTAGCTCCTTATCCGCAGCCGTAGTAGCCCGTCTCCACTACTGCCCAGCCTTTTCCAAGCGCGACACTCCTTCCGCCTCTACCACCACCATCCCTCCAGTGACCAATTCTCACCCCATGGTTACTCGTGGCAAAATCGGTCTCCGGCAGCCTGTCGATCACCTCAACCTTCTTGTCACTTCCATTTCTCCAATCCCTTCCACATACCGTGGTGCTCTCAACGATCCCAATTGGCGTGACGCCATGATCGATGAGTTCACCGCTCTTCAAGCAAACCGAACCTGGGATCTTGTCCCTCGTCCCCCTTGGGCTAACATTGTGACTGGCAAGTGGATTTTCATCATAAACACAAATCCGATGGCTCCCTTGGCCGCTATAAAGCCCGTTGGGTCCTTCATGGTTTCACCCAACGTCCTGGCATTGACTTTGATGAGACTTTCAATCCCATCGTCAAACCGCCATGATACGCACCGTCCTCACTCTTGCTCTTTCGCACGATTGGCCTGTCCACCAACTCGATGTCAAGAACGCATTCCTTCATGGCACCTTGTCCGAAACCATTTACTGCACTCAGCCGTTGGGTTTTGTCGACTCCTTCCTACCAGACCACATCTGCCACTTGAACAAATCACTCTATGGTTTGAAGTAGGCTCCTCGTGGCTGGTACATTCATTTCGCCTCTCACCTTCTGTCCTTTGGCTTCATCAGATCCAAGGCTGACACCTCTCTGTTCATCTACAAACATGACAATGGCCTTGTCTACCTTCTTCTTTATGCCAATGACATCGTGGTCACTACTTCTTCGCCTCAACTTCTTCATTGGATCATCGCGGCTCTCCAGCGCAAATTCTCCATGAAAGATCTTAGCACTCTTCATCACTTCCTTGGCCTCTCTGTGACCCGCAGCTCCATCGGCTTCTTTCTTTCCCAACATCAGTACGCTATTGACGTCCTGGAACGTGTCGGCATGTCCAACTGCAAACCTTGCTCCACGCCCATCGAAACCGGCTCCAAACTACCCACTGCATCCGGCGCCCCTGTGGCTAACTCCACTCAGTATCGCAGCTTAGTCGCTGCTCTTTAGTACCTAACTTTTACTCGTCCGGGCATCACATATGCAGTCAGTAAGTTTGCCTTCACATGCATGATCCTCGGGAGCCTCACTTCAACATGGTCAAGCGCATACTCCGCTATCTTCAAGGTACCTTTGACCATGGCCTGCAGCTTCACCACACCTCACCACTGCTTTGATCACCTACTCCAACGCCGACTGGGCCGACTGTCTAGACACGCTCAAATCAACATCCGGCTACGGCATTTTCCTCAGGGACAACCTTGTGTCCTAGTCCTCCAAGCGTCAACACACGGTTTCCCGTTCCAGTGCCAAAGCCGAATATCGAGCTGTCACCAACACCGTCACCGAAACATGTTGGCTTTGCCAACTGCTTCTTGAGCTCCACAGTCCGCTTCAGCGATCTACTTTGGTTTACTGTGATAATATCAGCGCCGTGCACCTCTCGACGAATCCGGTGCAGCACCAGCACACCAAGCACGTTGAGATTGACTTGCACTTCATCCGCGAGCATGTTGCTCTTGGTGATATTCACGTCCTTCACGTGCCGACCATGTCCCAGTACGCTGATATCTTCACCAAAGGCCTATCGACAACGGTGTTCCAGGAGTTTGGTCCAGTCTAAACGTTCGCCGTACTACCGCTCCGACTGCCGGGGGCTGTTAGATCACGTCATCCGTGATCCTCACGTCTGCCATCTTACGGCCGGGCTTCTCCCAACCGACATGGAGTCTTCTTGTTATGGAATGTAATCAATGCAATCTTTCTGTTATGGCTTGTAATCTCCTCATTAGGTAAGATTCTCATGTAATCTCTTATTGCTTTGTTTAGCCTTGGTCGGCTGTTACTTTCTATGCCGCCGCACCTTCCTAGCAAGGGATGCCGCACATTGTATATATGGTCACCATGGCCATTCAATCAATCAAAGCGCTGAGATATTCTCACCTTCCGAATTGGCGCGAAGGGGGCCGGCTCAAACCAAGCTAATAAGGAGCACCCTCTCTCCTCGCTCCAAATTCTTCGCCATAGACGCACAGATGCTGCTGCCAAACTCAGAGCAGGAGGTTCACGAGGGCTCCAAGGATGGATGGCTGCTCCAGCCGTGCGCTCCCCGGCAAGGCAAGGCTGGCATTGGTGGCCATTTTCGTGTCTCCGAGAGAAGAATTGCCAGGTGCATGGGCTACGGTGACACCCATATTCATGGTCGCTGATGGCGAGGGCGAATGAATTGTCCCTTAAGAGTGATCACGTGACGAGAGCGACTGTACAGTCCCTCAAGGAGTGCATCACCTGGTAGAGAAGCAACTACATGGGTTCGGCGACACATAAAGGCCTAAAGGGTGTTTGTGGTGCTAACTCGTTCAGTGGGAAGACCGAATTTTTGGAGATGCGTCGGAAGATCGGTCTTTCGGATGTGAAACTTCACATGACAAGATTAAAGAGATGATTGTTGAAATTAATCTTGTCATTAGTATCTTTGTATTTTGATTTGGCATGCATTTAGTTGTATGTGGCTAAAAAGTACATGTGCACGAGTTATCTAGTCGTTGCATGTAGTAGTGCAGTAGCTAGCAATGCATGTGTCTGCCGTATTACATGTAGCTGCACGTAGGCTAGAGTTAGTCTACCGAGGAAAGAGGTGCACGTTATGAGTTGCTGTGAGCCGGTCAGTGGGCGTGAGAATCGGTTAGTTGGGCCGTGCGTGCGTTGAGATGTTTATATCAGGTTGTTAGAAGTTATGTTGGTTTTTGCTCAGTACACGAGAGCCGAATAAAAGAAAGAAGTATGCTAATCAGTTGCAACAACACCAAAATCTGTGTGCGTGTGTACCTTCTTCCGTGTTCATCTCCTCCCTCGTATTCGCGTGGCTCGGGCCAACATTGGTTCGGTCAGAGCCCGAAGGATAGTGCAGCCCAACCATTCCACCTTAGCCAAATGACATACTGCCGCGTGGCAAATTATTCCATGTCAGCAAAACGATGTGTTTTGAGTATGTGTGTCTAATCGGTGGATCTAGGATGTCAGGTTGTGGCATATGACGGAAGTGTGATATTGTGAAACGCTTCATCAATATATGCAGGGGCGGAGCCAAAAATATACATATGGAAGCCAGACAAATGCGACTAACTTTTCATATGATACACTTAACTAAAAGTATAGTAAAGATTACACGTTTTTTGGTACTAGTAAATTGAAAAAAAGAAGAAATTATGCACTCCTGGATCACATTTACAAAACCAAACAGTTGATGTAATCTTTGTACCTACCACTTGTCATGGTTTCACTACTACAAAATAGGTCATACTGGACGCCACATCACGCATAGCCCAAAGGAGCCGCTCGTGTTGAACTTATACAGACGGTTCCCTTTGGAACCGCTCATGATAGTGCATCACGACGGTTCTTATTACCAACCGCTCAGGAAACTTCGCGCACGGTTCAATTATAGAACCGCTCAGAATATACTCCTATCACCGATGGTTCTTTAATAGAGCCGCTCAGGATATTATTATCACGCACGGTTCCATGATAGAACCGTTTGTGATATTTCTTTCCTATCTCTTCGTCTCCCGCGCGATGTGTCTCTTTATCTCACCATCGCACAACCGTCTCTCATGCGTCTCACGTGCCAGTTACTCCTAGTTTTATAAGACGGAATAACTGAAGATTAAACCTCCCATCGCTCTTCGTCTCACGGTATTGAATACGTACGCGCAGCAATCGCCAAGGTGAGCATGCAGAGCATGACGGCCAGCACCAAGGCGAGGAGGTCGGTGATCGCTGCTCTTTCTCACGACATCGTCGTCGACATCATCGGCCATGTGGCCGCGAGCTCTCCTCAGCCCATAGAGGACCTATGCAGCCTAAGATTAATGTACGTACATATTAATACCTACAAAATATGTACGTACGTACTACTATTTATTCTAACATCTTGAATTTTGTATGTACGTATATTGGAGTTGCAAGGCCTTGTACAAGGTGTCCAAGAAACGCAGTGGGAGAGCGCGTGGCGCCGAGCGAGAGGAGGCGATGAAGTGGCAGACAACGAGCGCCACTCGCCGTCGTCAACCACCGCCGCGCCTGCAACCCGGGCTTGTTTCATCGCCGGCCTCGCTTATCTTCGCGCCCCAAGACATGCGACGGCCTCATGTTCCTTGAACAGCGGCGACGAGAGAAGCCATTTGGAATTTGTGGAGAGAGAGGGGATGATCAAGGAGGTTCGTGAGAAATCCCTTTGATAAGGGTTGTCTATTTATATAAAAGAAGTAGTAAAGCTGGAGCAGGAGACGAAGAGATGAAGAAACACTCGTGTGGGAGACGAAGGGATTGAAAGGCATATCACAGACGGTTCTATCATGGATCCGTCTGTGATATGGTAATATCACGCACGGTTTGTAAATAGAACCGTATAGAACCGTCATGATATGGTAATATCACGCACGCGGTTCTTTAAATATAACCGTCAGGATATCTTATCGCGCACGGTTCTTTAATAGAACCGTCTGTGATAGCTTTTTTATAAAGAGGCGCACCGCCAGGGTTTTGCTCTTTACTCGTCACTTCCCCTCCCGCACTTCTTAGGCTCTCGCGCGCTCGCCGCTTCCCTAGGGTTCGCCTGCTCACCTCTCCGCCGTAAGCCTCGACGCCGCCGCCCCCGACATCGACGACGCTGCCTCCGCCTCGACGTGCGGCCTCCTCCCCGTGTCGGCCTCCTCCCCGCGCCGTCCTCCTCCCCGCGCCGTCCTCCTCCCCTGCACCGGCCTCCTCCCCGCGCCTCCCTCCTCCCCACGTCGGCCTCCTCCCATGCATCGGCCTCCTTGCACCGTGAGTTGTTGTGCGGTATTCTTTCTGCGAGTATTCCTATATTACGATTTGTCCCCGTGGATATATTGACTTTGATAGTCTTTGATAATATGTGAACTGAATCTAGTACTAAAGATATTGCAAATTGATCAGTGGGCTTTGTTGACATGCTCTGTGATGAACTTTGTCTTATACTGAGATTGAATGTGATAGTTAATTCATTCTTGAGATCTATTGTATTACTTGCTCACAATTTGATATATTGTTAATTTGTTACTTTGGTTGAATGCTAGTTATTCTGATTCTTCTGGTTCGCTCTGTGATGAACTTTGTCTTATACTTAGATTGAATGTGATAGTTAAGATCATTTTCGGTAACAGTTGAGATCATTTGACAATTAAGTAAAGTATTATTTAGAGCTCATAGTTTGAATTTATACTATCATATTCATTTAATGAAGAGTATATACAATAGGATTGAGATAGCAAAGACTTGTTCTTTTGCAACTCTCCTTCTGAGAGCACAAAATATCATCAATCCTTCTTTATATATTACGCTTGTGCATCATTTTCGTTAAGTTGAGTAACCGCTTGAATCGGGTCGATTAGAGCTTAAGCATATTGCTTCGTGCATATATAGATAGCAAGTGTTTACATGGCATCCGCACCATCTTCGCCACCGCCATCGACGCGTTTGAATGAGTCCGGATCTCCGAGGAAAGTGGTACGACGCGAGATGGCAGAGGAATATCGAAAATTCTCCGCCTAATGACCGCCACGGAGGTCAATGCCAATGGGATCCTCGAGTCCCCAAAGCAACAAGCGAGATTCCGACCATCTGCGGGATACTTGAAGGGAACGGGTCCCCATCACCACATCGAATCCGCACCGTGTTGGCCGGACGGAGACGCGAGCCGTGGGACGGTTTTAAAATCGCTCACTTTCCCACCGCAGAATCGCGCGACGGAACAAAGAGCGTTGCGTTCGATCGGAAGGCGTGGAGGACCTTCAAGAGCGTGCTTGTCACGGCACGTGAACACGGGTCGAACGCCTTCACGGCGATAAATTCTTGTCGCGGGATATGTGGGACGCTTTGTGCAAATGAAGAGACGGCCGAATTTCTTGAGGAAAGTGCGACGCACAAGACTCTCCGCACATCAACACTCACCCCAAAACTCAAATCACTGGTACGCGTAAAACCGCGTAATGGGCGCGAGGACGAGAACGAAACAAGGCCATTTGCGAGATCACGCAGCGCGCTCTCTCCCGGTTAAGAGCGAGGCATCACCACGTCTTCGCGAAATCTCTTTCATAAACTCGCCAGACCGGGATGTGGCCAACCGTGTGGTAAATATGTCTTCGATCTACCTAGTTGTTAATAAGTCCATAACTTCATAATGTCTATAATAACATGATGACCTCTTGCAGCAAGAATTGAGTTCCGCATGTTCCGAAGGCTCCTTCCAAGCATACAGGGAGAAGGATATACTATCTACGGCCCTGGGAAACAAGGAGCACCCGGGTCGCATGCGAGACAAAGGGGTTAACGTATCTTGGAGGGATGGATTCCCAGACGACTACTGCACGTATAGGAGCAGGAAGAGATCCAAGGCCGAGTACGACATAGAGTTGGAACATGTGCTTACTACAAAATTTGAAGGAAGAGAACGGGTGTTTACTGCAAAATTTGAAGAAAAGATAGCAAGATTGCAGGACCAAGTGAATCAACTCCTACTCCTCAACCAGTCGCAAGCCGCCCGCTGTTTTGGGAGCCGCCTCCTCAACATCGAGTAGCGCCGCGTCCACGCAAAATTATGAACATGATGACGCCCAATTACCTATCGACGATATCAAGGTAATGTACATCTGCAGGATGCTCCAAAGATAGACCTATAGGACGCCTTAGCTAATTGTGTATCGCTTGTAAGAGCCGACGACCGCACGCTCTAAGTGAGGATGGTTGGGATGTCTATTGAGGTCAGGGGGGTGGCGATCCATGCAAGGAAGGGATAGTGCAAAGACGGTGCCTAGGTGGCGCAGGTTACGCCAGTCGGTCCACCGACATGGTACATGACAATTTTAGGCCATCCTCACCGAGATTCGCCCAACGACGACATCGTAACACTAGGGATGCCGTATAGTTTTATCCAAAGGCCCAAGAAGGACATCGCTCGACCTGCAGGTCCGCCTCAACCTTTGATGACTCCACCCCAACCATCTCGACACGACCATGCCTCTCCAACAGACCCAAGAAGGACATCGCTCGACCCCGAGTGCCGCCTCAACCTTTGATGACTCCATCCCAACCATCTCGACACGACCATGCCTCTCCAACAGACCTCCATGACTACACCTCAACCTTCGCTCTAAGCCCACCTCATCGGTTCCCGTGGAGAAGACACCAATGAACAAAAAAGCGTGCACCAGACGGTTCCCGAGTCGTCTCACAGAAGACGCCAGAGCGAGCAAGTCGCTCGTGACAAATCGAAATCAAGAACATTAAGCGCTTTCGCCTCCTAACCCTAAGAAATACTCTTCGAAGTCCGCTGGCGACCACCACGATGATAGCCTACGCTGGATTAGGTTGTCGAGTTTGCATACCGTACTTGCACAAGACCAAAGAGAAGGGTGCGCTGATGGAATCATCGCCGATACACTGAGGAGTATTTCTCCACGAGCCACCCCTTCGCCGTGGGCTTCATGACTTATTCGACCTATTCAACCTCAAAGCCCTCGATGCCTCACTTCTACGATGTTGGACACTATAAGTGTGTACAATCAAGTTCTACATTCACGTAATACCAATATAACAACTCATTGCTTATGTATAGATACATGATTAAAAATGCCCGCGATTGAAAGAACTGGTGGGTTTCTCGACCCACACGTGGTCTCTCGAGCAAACCATCTTGGCAGACGATCCTCACGTCGAGAAATACATAACGACGTGATTGCTTGCTCAAAACGACAAGGACTACATAATGGTGCCCTACAACCGAAGTAAGTGCTTCACTACTTGCTATACAAATTTCATTTGTACTTTATACGCAAAGACGAACTTAGGTTTAATGACTCTGCGACATACATGAGTAGGCACCACCGGATCCTTTTAGTCATTATACCAAAGAGGAACTAGGTACTATACCTTGATTCCCTAGTCAAAAAAACCACGACTTCACCCTTGTGCAAGGAGTACTGACAGTGTGCTCATTTCTCCATACATAACTCTATTGTAGTCTTCCTTCGCTTGAAATGGCCGAGGTTAACTTTTTGGAAACATGTAGGTCGTTCATCTCCTATATTGCCGAAGGAGGGCTATATAAGGGAACGGACGCCACACTTAATCACAGGACGCGATTTCCGGTACGTGCTACAACACAATAATCCTATATCATACTTCGTAATAATACGTCTCGAACTGACTATACCTATATATGTAATTCTATTTTTGCGGTGCGCCAAGAAAAGCGTAAGAATGTGCATTCTACGTTTGCCATCATATGCAGATTCTCATGAGTGCTAAGTTGAAGGATCCCGAGTGTCGACGATCAAGACGTCGATCTTACGAAAAGAAAAGGAGAAAGTGACGTGGGAAATCTAAGGGAATAATGGGACTGCTCTTTATTCAGTATGAACTGGGTTTAACAGATTATGCTCTGAGAACACTGCTTGTTCCCTTACAATATCAAACCTATCACACGAATCTAAGGCTTGTGCTTTAGTCTGATGGCTCTAACTTGTCTTCTTCCTTCTTCCTCATTCCTTCTCTTGATCCGTACAGGTTCCATCTTTAAATAGCCCTTGAAGAGGCGTGATTACTTCGGAGAAGGCGATGTGAAGCGTTGCGTCGATCGAGTCAGCGGCGGTTGATAAAGAACCAATCGTTCGGCAGTTATATGAGACATATAACCGCATGGAGGTTGTTCGTTACTGTGTCTAGATAAGAAACATCGTATGGTATGGAATATGCACATGCTCTATTCGTCATACGGTAAAGAATATACTTGGAATCAGTTCCAAGTATCAGTTCATACCTTTTACGAGCAGTTCTCCTGGTCGTGAGTTTGGCTTAGGCCTTCGTCCGACCAGGGTATCCATTATATAGCCTCTGGAATCTCTATGACCAGTGAGGTCGTGCACCTCAGGGGTTACGACCACGGAGACGTATGGTCTTTTATATATTAAAAATAATAATATAGATGTTTTAATCCTCGTCAGTTAGCCCCCGAACTTTAAATGAATAGGTCGTGTGAACACTTTTCTTCCGATGAAGTCATATCGGGATGACGCTCATTTAAATGCAAAGGCATTTGAAGCGTTTTGTATTCACTTTAAAGTTGAGAACTTTGCCTTGGGAATTGAAGAGTTTGGCGTCCGTTGGACTTCTACTCTTATCTTCTTCTTTAATTCTATTGCAATCTAAAGGTTATAAATAACCTTCAGAGGATAGATCTATGAAGAGAAAAGAAAAATCCCTAGCCTTCTTAGTTTCGCTTATGTGATAGAAAATTCTCTTTTCAAGGATGGATTTTAGAAATCCAGAGTTCATAACACCTTTATGTCTTTTGATAAGACAAAATTCATAGGACAAATTGACTTTTAGATCACCATTTCGGGGTCCAGACCCATGGAGTAGTGATCCTAAGGTGATCTAGAAGTCAATTTGGTCTGCGAGTTCTGTTTTCAAGGTGAATATGGCCTTCGAAGATTGAGTAAATACTTCATTATGTATAGTATTCAATCAATATCGAAGTTCATATCAAGAGAAAGGTGCGAAATCGGCACTTTTTGGTTATACATCTCGGTCTCCTTCTCGCTGTAAATCAATCTTGATCAACTCAAGCTATTCTTCGAAGAACTAGTCGAAGGATTTTCTGTTTAGAAGGTTTGTAGAAGAAATGTAACTAGGGTTTTGTAATATTTGGATCTTTAATGAAATAAAGCGTCATTCTGCTCATATCTTTGTACTGAGGTTTAGTCGAATCTTGGATATTTTTTCTAGTGGGCATGCATCCGGATAGAAAAAGAATCCGGATAAACAACACTCTCATTATCCGATTTGAATGAGTAGCTTAAAGATTATGAGAAAATGGTAAAGGGAAAAGCATCCTCTTAATCAGAAAGTTAATTTTGAATGATCTTCTAGTGTTCGTCGTGTTCGACAGAGCACCCTCGTAAAAATGTTCCCGAGGAAGAGGTGGTCGTGGAGGTTCTGATCAGATACTCCTAAACCTAAACCGCGAGGATGAAGTAGTAAAAGAAGCCCTCGAGCGTGTTTCACAGATTCGCTCAAGATCCTCTAGTAATCCTTACTCCTTCTCTCGAGGTAGTCATCTCCGAGATCCTCAACAGTTCCACCTCCTCCTGAAATGCTTCTCGGGTTAACAAATTCCTTTTTCTCCCGATTTATCGAGGATAAGGAACTTGATGAAGCTCGGGAAAGATATCGGACCATCAAGTCGAGATTGGTCCAGATACAATCTTTTCTGAGTATAATGATATGGCAATTCAGGTAAGTGTTCTACGACCATCCTTACAACTCTTTCTTTTGAAGTTTCTTTGAAAACTTATCAAAGAAAGGGATTTTTGTTTTTGTAGCACATGGTCGAGAAGTATGCTATGGTCGGAGGACTAACCCAGCGAATAAGATCTTTGGAGCAGAAACACTCTGATCTGAGAAGTAAGAACATTTCTCTTTCAGTTTGACTTCCTAAATTTTATCATCTTGTTTCTCTCTTATAACTTAACCTTCTCTTCCTATCATATTTGATAGATTTAGAGAAAATTAAAGAAGAGATCGTGGCCAAAGAAGCCATAATAATAAAACTGAGGGAAGAAAATCAGAGTAAAGACCGGTCGATCGAGCATGCGATGACCAGACAAAGGGATGTTTTCGACTCTTGTGAGAAGAAAATCAAAGGTAACTGGTCGTAGACTTAACCAGTATTCCATAATTCCAATTGTAAAGAGTATATTAATTTCGTTTTATCCACTCGTGCGTAAAAAAGCAAGCGCTTGAACGAGCGGAGAAAACCCTCAAGTTTGAGCGTGACCAAGGGGCTGAACTCGATCGGAGTCTTGAAGACAAAGTCAAGGCTCTGAACAAGATGCTCTTCGACCTAGGGTCGGGAACGCAACTGCCCATTCTAAGAGATCCTCCAGAGAGAATCAATTTTCTCGGCATCAACTTGAAGATCTCAAGGAGGTAATAACACTCTTTCGAGAGAACCATGTTAAGACAATGAAGGAAGCTATCATGAATGGAGTTAGTGTTGCTTTAGCAAAACTAAATGCTTCCAACCCTCTGTTAGTCTTAAAGTCAGGAAGAGGACTTCGATCGCTTCAAAATGAAGCAACAAAACTTCTCGAGGAAGTAAGACCTCTCGGAGAGAAAGTTCTTTGAAAAATGGAAGTCGGATCTCCATCACGCAGCGACCAGTCTGGTGGTCCCAACAAGTAAATGGATGTAATATTAGACTATGTAAAATGAAACTTACCTTTTATCAATGAAGATCCTGCTTTGTCTTATCAATGTTGTTAAATACACATATATCTTCTAGCCCCCGACTGCTTATATTAGTAGATGAACCTTACTAAAAGAAAGCAGTAGATCAAGAAATTGAGTAATAACAATGACCATGGTAGGAGTGCTGATAATGTGTATGACAGCGATCCAGTGAATACTAGGAAATCATGTGGTCGGAACCAGCTGATGATTTCGACTAGTCTAGATCTTGTCCATTATCGAATACCACTTGTAGTCTAAAGATATAACAAAGACTGGATTTGTTGATAAGAAGATATGCATTAAGAATGTATGCAAAAAATGAAATGAATAGATAAGTACCTTTGTTTAGAAAATATTCGGATCTGGTCGTATCGAATCTCAAGAATTGAAGATTTGTAAAATATCTCGCGAAACGTGCTCATGCTCAAATCCGCAGCGAGGATCGTAGGAAAAAAACCGTCACTAGGAAGCTCCTTCCAGTGGGCAGGACCACATGCAAAGAGGAGAGACTTCGACCAGAAGGCTTTCCGTGTCCCGACCTGTAGCCAAACTTGAGTAGAACAGAATGTTGAAATAAAATAACAGTCTTCAATTTCAAGAAAGAACGAAAACCATATAAATTGTCTGAGTTGGTACTCCTTATACTCGTATGTTTCTTTAAGAAAAGAATATTTGGTTGTGCGTGTGTATCATTGAAGCAATGATCACGACTAAAACCGGTGTGGTCGGTGACATTTAAGTCAACAACCATGAGTATTTGAGATCCCGTTGAAAGAAATATCGGAGAGAATGAGTGTCTTCTCCGACCAACCAAAGAACAATAAAGGTATATGACGGATCGCGAATAATAAGTATAAACAACCATACTTATCGTTTTTAAAAAAAAGAAATGCATCTTTATTGAAATATGAATGGAAACGAAATACATGAAATTAAACATAGAACTTACGCAATTGATCAATATTCCAAGAGTTAGACAAAACTTGCCCATCTGTCATAGCTAATCGTACCGATCCTAGTCGGGTAACTTCGACCACAGTGTATGGACCTTCCCACTTAGGTGAAAGTTTGTTGCGACCGCTTGGTTCGGAATTTTCTAAGAACCAAATCACCTCAACTAGGTCAGCGAGGTTGCACCTACGATCGTGGTACCGACGCATGGCTTGGCTGGTAGATTGCTGATCGTAGCAAAGCTTTATTTCGTCATTCCTCAAGGAAATTGATGTCGTCAAGTCGTCGTTCACACTGATCACTTGCGGAAAAGCAATCAGTTCGAGCAGAACCAATTTTAAGTTCTGGAGGAAGCATGGCTTCAGCTCCGTAAACCATAAAGAATGGTGTTTCACCGGTCGCACGACTAGTTGTGGTACGAACGGCCCATAATACAGAAGGAAGTTCTTGAACCCAAGCCCCTGACCGTTGAAGGAACTGGTCGAACACTCGTCGTTTGATTCCTTGCATTATGATACCATTGGCTCGCTCCACTGCTCCATTGCTCTGCGGATGAGCAACAAAAGCGAAATGCATCTTGATACCTAGGTCGTCATAGAATTCCTGAAAATTGCTGCTCGAGAACTGGGCACCGTTATCAGTGATTATACGACTGGGTACACCAAATCGTGTGATCACGCTTTTTGTGAGAAACCTCTTGGCGGCTTCAGTTGTAATTTTTACAACCGGCTCGGCTTCGATCCATTTAGTGAACGTGTCAATCATGACGAAAAGGAACTCAAAGCTCCCGGGTGTTCTTGGGAAAGGTCCCAGAATGTCTAGTCCCCAGGTTGCAAAAGGCCAAGAAAGAGGAATTGTTTGCAAAGTTTGAGACGGCTAATGTACTTGTCGGCTATGAAACTGACATTGTACGCACTTCGTCACGAGCTCTTTTTCATCATGAAGGGCAGTTGGCCAGTAGTATCCTTGCCTAAAGGCTTTACCAAGCAAAGTTCTGTAGGAATGATGAGCTCCACAGACTCCTCCATGAATTTCGGCTAGCAATTTAATGCCATCCGAGCTAGATATGCATCTCATCAACACTCCGTGAGATCCTCGTTTGTACAAGGTACGTTCAATTAGAGTGTATGATTTGGCTTTTCGTGCTATACAATCAACCTCTACATCATCTTCTGGAATTAGATCATGCTGAAGATAATTGTAGATCGATGTCATCCAATCGAAGAGACTAAGATTGGGGGACTCGTAAGGTACCGTTTTAATTCTTCGAAGGCGCTGCTTGCCTCTTTAGTCCATTCGAAACTCCCATGTTTCCGGAAAAGCTTAAAGAAAGGTAGTCCTTTTTCGCCTAACCGTGCTATGAAACGACTTAACGCTGCCATACAACCGGTTAGTTTCTGAACTTCCTTCTTTGTGGTCGGATCGCGCATCTGATCGATGGCGGCGATTTTCGTTGGATTTGCTTCGATGCCTCTAGCCGAAACTAGGAATCCAAGAAGCTTTCCTGACGAAACTCCGAACACACATTTATCTAGATTTAACTTAAGGTTATGACGTCTTAAGTTATTGAAAGTCTCCTGTAGATCTAGAATATGATCGCCGGCGTTGATGCTCTTTACGACCAGATCATCGACGTAGGTTTCAAGATTCCGACCTATCTGTGGGCTAAAAGTCTTTTGCATCAACCTTTGGAATGTTGCACCAGCATTTTTGAGACCAAATGACATCTTTACATAACAGTAAGTACCATATGGAGTGATGAAGGAAGTTTTCTCTTCATCTTCTTTACTCATATTGATCTGGTGGTACCAAGAGTAAGCATCTAAAAAACTTAACAACTCACACCCAGAAGTAGAGTCTACAAGTTGATCGATGCTAGGAAGGGGAAAGTCGTCCTTCGGACAAGCTTTATTAAGATCTGCAAAGTCGATACACATTCGTCATTTCCCATTGGCTTTTCTAACCATTACAGGATTGGCGAGCCACTCCGGGTGGTCGATCTCACGAATGAACCCAGTTTTGAGAAGTTTGTCAATCTCCGACTGTATTTCTTCTTTCCGATCAAATGCGAAACGTCGTAGCTTCTGCTTGACCGGTTTTTTGTTAGCCTGTAGAGCTAGCCTATGCTGATCACCTCCCTAGGGACTCCGGGCATATCGGATGGCTGCCAGGCGAATACGTCCTGGTTAGCTCGGAGGAAGGAGACGACCGACTCTTCCTATTTAAGGTCGAGTCCCGCCTCACCAAGATCTTGGCACCCTACGGAGAAGCACTTCCGCCGAGTTGTACCTCTTTTATCTGGTCGGAAGGTTTTGGTATCATCTTCGGCCTTGAATGTTTGACCTGCATGTTAATGGTGTTAGTTCCCCTGGTCGGAAGTTCATCGACCAGTTCTAAACATTTCCGATCGCATGCGTAGGCTATTTTCTGATCGCCTCGGACCGTGATTACACCCTTTGGTCCTGGCATTTTCAAACTCTGATAACCGTAGTGCGTGGCTATCAGGAACTTTGCTAAAGCTGGACGACCAAGAATTGCATTGTATGCAGTCTCGAAGTTTACCGCATCAAATGAAATTTTTTATGTCCGAAAATTGTCGGGCTTTCCAAACGTAACTAGTAGGGACAAGTGCCCTATCGGCTTAGCGGTAGACCCAGGAACTATGTCACGGAAGGCATATTTCACAGGTTTTACCTTGGATTTGGGAATCTGCATGTCTTCCAAAGCACTTGCAAGTAAAATATTTAAAGAACTACCTCCATCTATTAAGACCCGATTAACCTTGTAGTTATTAATAGTAGGCTCAACGACAATTGGAAACCTACCTGGTCGAGTCGAAGGAATGGGGCAGTCTTCTTTGCTGAAGGAGATTATCGTCTCCAACCACCTTGAAGGTTTAACGACGATCGAAGGTTCGGTAAGGTTGACTTCTTGCTCCATGGCTTTCAGGTGACGTCTGGACTCATACAAAGAAGATCCGCGCGAAGATCACATCGACAGTGTGCTGAGGTTCTTGGTACTCCATTTCTTCGTCATCATCTTTGTCCTTCTTGGAGCTTGTTTCCTCGAGCTCTTGGATCGACGGGAGTGGACCTTTACCTGATAATAATCTTCCAGCTTCTTTTGCCAATCGCGATAATTGTGTAGGTCGTGTCCTGCTTGCTGGTGGAGAGGACACTATTTTTTATTTTTCTTGTAATCATTGGTCGGAGCCTTAGCCTTGCCACGACCAGTATAATCTTTTCTTCCTTTGGTAAATTTTTCAGAACAAAGAAGAACCTCTTTTTCGTTGGCTCGCCATGCTTCTTTTCTTGAGAGTCTTCTTTTGCTTCTTTTCCGTCCTATCTAAGCCAAAGTTGGGGAATTTTATCTTTCGATCAACGGCCGCTCCACTCGACCGCTTCACTGGCCGTAGTGTACTTGTCAGCCATGTCGAAGAGCTCGATGGTTGTTCGTGGGGGGATGTATAGCTAAATCCTCCATAAACCTTCGATTTCTCAATCCCGCTTTGAAGGCTTGGATAACTAAGATTCGCAACCTCCTGTATTGAGTTACTGAGCTTGGCTAAATCTTTTGATGTCTCGCCGAGAGTCTCGTTAGATTTTTCCGTATTCTATGGAGATCGTCTTCGTTTCCAAGCGATCATACGCACCATGAAAATTTGCAATGAAAAGGTCGCAGAGTTGCTCTCAAGTATACACGACCCGGCCAGGAAGGTTAAGTAACCACGATCGGCCGATACTTCTAATACCGTAGGAAGATAGTTTGCCATTACATTTTTATCATCACCGGCTCTAATAGCGATGGTATATATCCGAGAAATTCCAAAGGATTTTGGGTCCCATTGAATTTATCCAAATTGGCGATCGGAACCTATTTGGCCAATGTACGACCTAGAGCTCTGCGAGAAGGCTCGACACTGTGATAGTTCGTGGCACCTTCTTTGAAAAGGTGCGGATTATGTCGGTTGAGACCGATTTACGGAACAGATTGTCGGTGCTCCATCACCGATCGGCCGTGGGCGTTAGTAGAACGCCCGACCACGTGCAGTTTAGGTGATATCGAAGATCACCAGGTCCAAGCGATTGCTCCTCTCGACGAAGCGAGGGTGAGGATTCCTGAAATAGTCTCCTTCCCTCATGACTTGTTGGTCGGAATCATCGAGGTGGTTGTAGTGTCAACTGATCTTCAACACGACCATGCAGGCCCTTGCTTCGGGAAGAATGCTGGGACGAAGTCATGGTCTGACTTTGCGGGTGCCTTCGTTCCCGATATGCTTCTGTGCGCTGCATCGTCTGTTGGATGATCTCTGATACTTGACCTGCGAGTTGGGCAAAACCTGGAGTCTCTGCCAGGGCAGGGTCAGAAGTATTTAACATATCTCTGACTCGCTGCAGGTTTTGTATTGTTACCGAAGGTCTCGAGGGATTTCTGCCAGAAGAAGGTGTTTGATGGCTTGAATCCCCCGATCTCCTGATCGATCTTGCCTGGTCCCTTACATTGGTTTGGGAAGGATCAGGCGCATTAACTGGTGAACGTCCACCAGTTCTGTCACCTCCGGCATTTGGTGCTTGACCACCCGTACCATCTCCATTATGATGTGGTGGCGAGGCAACGTATGGAGGACCGTACACGGCATTATGATCCATATCTCCGATCGCATTGACCTCATGCTTCCAGCAGTGATCCTCCGATGAGCTTCCATCGTAATCGATGGAGAGCCTTTCAGAGCTTTTGCGAGAAGCTTTCACGACGGAGAGCAGTCAGTGATCAACACCTCCTGAGGTTTTCGGAAGGGCCTCAGCCTGATCCAGCGAATTGCCGATCGAATGCTGAGTTTTATCATCCCCACTTGGTTTACGACCAATGGAGGTTTCATTGACACCGTCATCAGGTGTCGGTTGGCTCCTGGAATTGCTAGAAGCCATCGATGAGTACCTATCAACCATGATCGCATCAAAGGTATATTGAACCTTGGGTTGCGGTGTTGAATTTTCGTCACCTTTTTTGCCGGTCGAAAGGCCCGGGCTTGCTGAGGCTTTAGGGTGTTCCGAACTGGTCAGAAGCACTTCCTCTGAAACCGCCACTGATCGTGGCGGTGTGTCTTCATCCATCCGGTCGACTTCGCCGACTTCTGCCATGTGATGGAGGCGGGGTTCCCGATCTTTCGATGAGATTGATAAATATCGATTTTTTTGGTGGAGGTGACTCTCGCGATTCGACTACAATCATGCGACGACGCTGCGCCTTAGCAATCATTGAACCAACTCGCAACGTTATTGACCGTCTTGAAACGCGATCAACTCGACCACGAAGGCCTATTCACGCATGCAATCGAAGAACACGCAAGAACAAGATAAAACGCAATCAAATTGCAAATATGGATTGAAATATTTATAAATTGGGATTCAAAGTGTCTTGATAGGTGGTCATCCGACACAATCAAGAACAAAAGTTTGCACAATGGCTAAACCTTAACTCAACGAAATCCAAGAAAACTAGAAGGGGTGTGGCCTCCTTATATAGGGGAGGAAGAGCCACAAATCTAAAAGAAATAGCGGGTAGGGACTAAACTCACGGATTACTGTTCACGTGAACAATAACCACACCTCTAGGTGGGCCGCCGGCATATGGGCCAAGTTGAGTTCGATTACAAAGCCCAGGTTGGCCCAAACAGGTGATATGACGCCTTCTTTAGATGATTGCGATCAGTCCAGAAGGCATTTGTAAGGTGAGACTAGATCCGTTTGAAAGAGGACGAAATAAGATTTCAATCAAGTACTCGTGGACCTTCAACGGACTCCGTATGTGAAAGTTATGCCTGTTTTAAGTTGGTGTTGTCAAGCTGATTCCGAGGCCGAACTAGATTCCAAAACAGTCCAAACGAATTGCTTGCTTGTCTTAGACCAAAAGTGACATGGTGCTGCACATATATATATTTCATCATTAGGTAGCATCATATAGTTCATATAATATAAAAACACTCCTAAAAACAAGCTCACCTGATAATTTAAGTGAAGCGTACGAGCTCTTATACTTGGAACAGTAAGCATAGTAAATATGGTTATATCCATAGGGGTCATGTCCTCATCACCATGGGCGAACCAGCAGAGGAGGAGGATGAAGAGATTCCGTTTTTCTCCATGGCGCGCATGCACGCGTCCATGTCGAGGTTGGCGTAGTCCGCCAAATCGAACCAGTTTTCTTCATCCCAACTTCCCGCCATAACTGCATCAGCGATCACAAGCGGGGAATGGACAAAGATTTGATGAGCAGAGAAATTCTTCCAAATTTCCACGTCGCGCTCCCCACGGACGGCGCCACTATCCGATTTATCAAGACGTCGATCTTACGAAAAGAAAAGGAGAAATTGACGTGGGAAATCTAAGGGAATAATGGGACTGCTTTTTATTGAGTATGAACTGGGTTTTACAGATTATGCTCTGAGAACACTGCTTGTTCCCTGACAATATCAGACCTATCACACGAATCTAAGGCTTGTGCTTTAGTCTGATGGCTCTAACTTGTCTTCTTCCTTCTTCCTCCTTCCTTCTCTTGATCCGTCCAGGTTCCATCTTTAAATAGCCCTTGAAGAGACGACAGTTACTTCCAGAGAAGGCGTCTGATGTGAAGCGTTGCGTCTGGTCGGAGTTAAGCGACGGTTGATAAAGAAACAATCATTCGGCGGTTATATGAGACATATAACCGCATGGAGGTTGTTCGTTACTATGTCTAGATAAGAAACATCGTATGGTATGGAATATGCACGTGCTCCATTCGTCATACGGTGGAGAATATACTTGGAATCAGTTCAAGTATCGCTTCATACCTTTACGGCGCTTCTCACGTCGTGAGTTTGGCTTAGGCCTTCGTCCACTGGTATCCATTATGTAGCCTCTGGAATCTCTACGACCAGTGAGGTCGTGCACCTCAGGGGTTACGATCACGGAGACGTATGGTCTTTTATATATTAAAATTAATATATAGAGGTTTTAATCCTCGTCACCGAGGTTGGTCAATCTCGCAATAATTATTTCCTAATTATAAATTTAAATATATATGCTTACTACTTTACTTTTGCTAGCTACAGGACTTGAATATAGATTTAGATTCACTCGTTCAGAGAGAGATCTCGGATGTTCGAGGGAGGCTCTGCTCCTTCATCATGACGGATATCATTGACACCGACGGAGAGTTTCACTACTCCAACACCGCTGAACGACCTTGAAACAATTGATTCATTAATTGTAATTCACTTTAAATAGTTGTAATTCAATTGTAACTCTAGCGACAATATTTGATACATATTCGATTCTAATTGATTTTGAGTTATAAATGATCACTTTGAGTTGTCAACGATTGATTCATCTGTAATATATCTATTTTCTGTCTGCTTATTTTCAGAGGGCATGACTAGCAATTTCTGAGGCTAGCCGAAAATCAAAAATAAATTAGTTAGGCTGAAAGAACTATCACAGACGGTTTGATTGTTAAACCGTCTGCGATATCCACATATCACAAACGGTGCTAATTATGAACCGTCTGTGATATGTGGATATCACACACGGTTGGAACTAGAACCGTCTGTGATATGTGGATATCACAGACGGTTGTTAATTAGAACCGTCTGTGTTGTGACTTATCACGACGGTTTTTAACCGTCTGTGATAACCGCCGATTATCACAGAGCGTACAAAACACGTGATTTGTTACAACCGTCGATGGTTCGGAACCGTCTGTGATAACGTTTTCTGTAGTAGTGTTTGCTTGCTATGCGCGAATTGTGGACACATTTTGCCCCCTAGTGCACTACAATTCCAAATGTAGCCTCTCTATACACGAAATTCCACTTTTAGCCTCCGCTCCGCATGTCGCTCACCACGGCGGCAAGGAGGTGTCTTCTTGTCCCGGTGCCACCACTAATGCATTGCTGAACCCATGCACGTCACTTGCTAGACCTTTTTTTTTATTGTTTAATTCTTTTTTAATTTTATTTTAAAGTTAATCCCTCGCAAACTTTATTTCCAATTCTGACTCATTTGGTCATGCCACCACCCGTGGCGTGACAAAACAACACTATCACGCCACAGGATAAGTCCCCAAAATTGTACTTTTTATCACGCCACTAGTGGTGGCGTGACCAAACAACATTATCACGCCACCACCAGTGGCGTGACAAGATTTTGACCAGAAATGGGCTGGCGTGACAGTGTTGTTTTGTCGCGCCACGGGTGGTGGCGTGACCAAAGGGGTTAGAATTAGAAATAAAGTTCGCGATGGGTTAACTTTAAAATAAAATTTTAAAAAGGATTAAATAATAAAAAAATCCCCTTGCTATTCCTAATATTCTTTCTCCATGTACGTGTACATTTTACCAATGCTATCTTGCTTTACTATTGGACGTCACTGATAACTAAATGTAGATTGCAACTATAAACACCTCTTAAAAGTTATTTTTGACGAATATTTTCAAACTAACACCATTCTTTAGCTACTCATTTAGGCCCGTTTGCGCATAGGAATTTCAACGCAGGAAATAGTTCAATTATCACATAAATCGAGAAAATTCGGCATTCTAAATGGGACATTGACGAATATACAAAATGCAGTATTTTTTTTTAAAGAAGCGAATACTAGTAGTGTCCATTAAGATAAAATGATCTAAGGCCTCGTTTAGAACATATGAGTTTTTCTGATCTCTGCAGGAATTAAACTGTTTAATTTGAAATTCTACAAAATTTCTGTTAAATTCATGCATTCTAGACGTGATATTAGTGGGACAGTTCAATTCCAAAAAAAAAAATGTCGAATCCAAATCATCAGTGTAGCAATTCCACCGTCATAAAAGTCAGTGAGAAGGCAAGCCGCCCTCCCACTTTCCGCGGTTTGCCGGAGGCCGCGGTGCCAAAAACGGCACGGAAACGGGGCGATGGAGACGAACGCACGACACCTCTCCGCTCTTATTATAAACCCGTCGCCTTTTTACCATCCCCAAGCGGAAGCCCATATCTCCTCCCAGCTTTCCATACAGCCTCGCCTTGCATGTGGTAGGCTCCAAAATGAGGTGCTCCTGGCTCCCAAAAGGTCCGTATCTTTTCTTGATCAGGTACGACGGGTCGGATTGTTCCGGGATGGCGACCGCGAGAACGACAAGGTTGGCGTACTGGGCGTTGCCAACCGTGGGAAATTAAGGTCCTATTTGTCGTGGCGCCCTCCCGTTTCGACGTGCAGAAGAAAAGCAGCAGCCAGCAGGGTTGGGGTTGGACTTTTCAACGGCGAATTAACAAAGATCGTACTGAAGAGACTGGACTGTACTATATGTATATATTCTCAAAACAGCACGAGCCATGTAACTGCGAGCAGCGTACACGTGAGCAAGCGAATTAAGGAGCTGTTTGGTTGATAACCGAAACGAGTAAGCTAAAATTTTGGTGTGGCTAAAACTTAGACAAAATCAGATATTGACAAAAAGAATGTTATTTCGAGTGTGGACGTCGAATTTTGGCATTACAAAAATTTTGTAGAGCGGTTTTGCCCTCGGATTGCCGGCGTATGACATTGAATTACATTAATGTACTAAATTTTCGATAACGTTACTAAAATTTTGTAGCAGATCAAACAATAGTTAATTTTCGTTGACGTTTCTAATATTTGATTTAGTTTGCAAGAGTAGCAAACCAAATAACCCCTGGGCCTCACAAGGATGTAAACTATAAACGTTATCGTTTTAGTTACAAAAAAATTACTCTGGTAACACTCATTCACACCCCTACCATAGCATGAATCGTCTGCTCATGGGGATGAATGTGCGTACGTAGGTAGAGATCGGGCGGTGCATGTCATGCATACGCCAGGTCTGCAGTGCACGGTGATGGTTCCATTGGACTGAAAGATCGCATCGCAACGCTGCGCGTGACCGCCCACTGAACCTTCACCTATTGCCACGTCCCTTCACCTCGCTCGCCCTCTGACAAGCTAAGCTAGCAAGCTACCAGGGGTGTAAGTGGAGGCGGTCAGCCTGCAGCCCGCTTAGCCCACCCACAAAAAAAAAACAGACACACACGTGTGGCTCTTGTGGGCAATTGCTACAGCTAAGGGTATGTTTGGACGGACGGATGGGGTGGTCCTCTACCGAATGGTTCAGAAAACATATAGATTCACCTGTTTGGTTCGGTGCATCAGACCGTTTGATTTAGTACCAACTCGTTCCATCGCGAAACATATTCGGCATAGATGCTATACAGTGTCGTTCGACGAAATTTCCCGAACCACACGGTTCACTCTCTCCTTGCCCAACTGCGCTCACTCTCTCCCCCGCTGCGCTCACTCTTCTCGCCTTGCTCTTCTCTTCTCGCCCCGCTGTTGGTCCCCACGCTCCTCTCCCAGATCCACTTATCTCCCCCCACAGAACCCCACCGCCCGCCTCGCCTACCATGGTGTCAATTTGACGCAGAAGAACACCCCTTCTTCCTCCCCTCTCGGATCTGGCCTGGCTGCTCCTTCCGCCTCCTCTCCTGGATCTGACCCGACGGCTCCTTCTTCCTCCCCCGGTCTTGCTCTCATCTCGGTAATCGAAGGTATGGATCCCAAATCCCGAATCTCCCTTGTCGGTATGGCCTGATAATGTTGTAGCATTGGTTTTGTTTGGGCAAAATTGGTAGATCCGAATTGTATCGTAGGGATGCTCCTCCAGTGGTATGTCAACATTGACAATGGAAACTATACTCAAATATTTGTGCTTCCTATGAAACATGGCAATTTTTTTTTTTTTGAAAATATGTGTACCAGATCATCTACCACATTTTATGTCACATGTAACTAATTAAAGAGAGGCAGAATCAGATGATAGGCAAACACTACAAAATGGAGCATCGATTTCATGTTGTGGTATCAGTACCAAATAGTCCATGAATGTGATAATTTGTTCACTACTACTGACCTGAGCACACCATGCTGACAATGTACCCTCAGAGGTGATTTGTATGGTCTGTTGTTCATTACTTAAGAAAGGTATTGATAACAAATGCTATTGAATAATTGGTTTATTCATGCTTCTATTTTGCAATATGATCAACTGTTATTTTTATAGTGATAACCAATACCAATCAATACCTTGTGTACTCTAATGCTAAAAAAAATTATAGTCATTAGTGCTAATTATATATTGCACTCATGAATTGTAGATGGACAACGGGAAGCCGAAAAGGAGAAAGATGTTGCATATTGGTTCTGCTACATATGTGGTTGTTTGCATGATAGTTTTGTTTGTATGGTCTAGACTAAGGAATAGGAGAGATTGTATTACATATGGTCCAATCGAGGAAAGGGATAGGATTAGAAATGATTATTTGAATAACAAAATTTGAAAGAATGAGACAACCTGTACTAACATAGTTAGGCTTACGAGAGCTCTTTTCTTTCGGTTGTGTGAAGTTTGGAGAGAGCGTTCTTTGCTCCGTTACACTATACATGTATGTGTTGAGGAGCAAGTGGCCATGTTCCTAAACACAATTGGCCATAACCTCATAAATAGGCTAGTTGGAACCAATTTCACTCAGTCAGGTGAAATAGTTAGTCGATATTTTAGACTTATCTTACATGCCTTAGGTCAGGTCAATTATTTTTCGTTGCTTTCTGTGGTTCGTAGGAAATAGACTCGGAACATGGTGACAAAATGGTGGGTAACTGTGAGGACCCCAGTTTATTAGGTTTGTAATGCTTAACCAACCACCTGGTCCTAGCATCACAAATCAAATAAACGGATCCTCGAGATATGTATACTTCCCAGAAAGCAGTATACACACCCCGGTACAAAATTAGACATCAACTCCATTCAAAACATAGAGTCCAAACATTACACTACAAACGGAAGATAAACAAATAGTAACAATATTATGGATAATGGCCGATCGCACAAGATACACAAATAACAACAAAAGACAGCGGAAGCAAAAAGTGCCATAAGATGGCTATAAACAAAGCCAATCGGTGTGCCTTCAACCCACAAGGCATCCGACCGACCGCCAAGCCTAGTCGTCACCCACGGCGGCAAAGACTCCTCACGTAGTGAGGACCACGAGGCTCACCTTCTTCCTCGCAACAAAACATCAAGCAAAGCACCCGAGTACAAAGATTGTCTTTGTACCCGCAAGACCGCGTGTGAACTAGCGCACTGCTCATATGCTACATGCGAGCTTATTTGGTGGAGGTCATATGTTTCATTTGCATAAAGCCAATTTTCATTTGCAATAAGGTAATACTGATTTAAAGGCAAGTTTGCAATTCATTTTAAGATTGAAATAACAAAAGGGATAATAATAACAAAAGCGAAAGATAAACAACCTAGAAGTGACTATCCCAATAGTCACCACAACAATAGCACGAATCCCAGTTCGTACCACCCATCAAGTTTTAATTTAAATGTTGTAGTCTAACTCTCGATAAGCTTACCCAAGCGTGTCCATCACCTAGACGAGGCTATTCGAATAGTTTTGAACCTGCGGGTGTACCATCGTACCCACACTCGCATCGCCTTTAAGCCAAAGCACACTTCGAAGGTATGCCGCACAGCTAAGTCCTACGAGACTGTTTCCAATATTGTGTATCAACCTCGAGCCGCTCGTATGGGTAGAAACACCATACGCTACATGGTAAAGCCGAAAGACAACTACCCACTCGGGATAAAGCTTTTGGACAACTACCATGCTCCCACCTCCGTCCCTCCTGCGACCTCTCACGACCGGGACCAATACACGCCAAAGTACTAGGTCAAGAGAGGTCCCATACCCTCTAGTGTGGTTAGCACGCGAAATGCTGGATAACAAAAACTCACAAGATGTTCGGTCCTTAATTGACCGGGCACCTTTCGATCACACCAGAAGATCACACCAATCTTACCATTGTGCGCGTCCAAATCATTTTTGTTTTCATTTTTAGTTTTGCAATTAAACATAGCAAAATCTTTGAAACATAAAGTTGTAGTAAATTTTGTGTGATCAAGGTTACCGACTAAAGTCGATAACCGCCAGATTCTACCGATAGCTAAGCATGTCTAAGCAAGTTGAAATCGTATCTACTAAGTGACAAGAGATCATCCAAATGATCTCTAATCACAACAAATAACCTAGGCTCGGTAGTAGAGATCAATATTTTGGCTACGAGGATATGCAACTACAGATTTAACTAATCAATTTAACACAAATTAAGCAATGCATACATACAATTGAAACAAAATATTAATCTTTAAAATACTGGGATTAAACATGATCAAATCGCTTGCACATTCATTGTTGCTCAATATCTTTGCGAGGATCGTCCTCGGGGTTGCAAATATCGAAGCCTAACGATCGAACATAACGACAAATAAGAACGAATAACACCGACAAAACTCAAACATTCAACAACAACAAACAAACCAAAACTCACACAAGAGCCTAAGCAAGAAATAACAGAATTTTAGAAACAGAGAACAAATCATTTTAAGTTATTAGCAATTTTCTATGAATTTTCTAAGCTAAAAACACAACAAGTCACTAGTTAATTACTTAACAAATTTTCATGAACAGAACCAGCGTATAAAATCTATCCTAATAGTTAGTATACTGAAAATGAAATTTTCTGAATTGGGTTCATTTAATTTGGACAATTATTGAGAAAGATAGGAATTTTCTAATTTTGGAAAATGCATAAAGCATCAATTAATCATTTAACAGATTTTCGATCTGAGACGAGGTTGAAACTAATTTTAATAAATAGAACATTTAAAATAAAAATTAATAAAGATGGTTTTATGCAATTTGGATAAAAATTGAAATAGTTATGCATTTTACAAGTTTAATCGATTTAACGATTACATGAAAAGCATTTGAAATACTAAAGCTCTTAATACTTCTTCTACGACGCACGGCTAGCCCTCACCATCGCAGGCGGGCCCGCCGAAAACGCTGATCGAGCGGATCGCTCGATAAGGTGACGTCGAAGGCGTATTCAAAGAATACGTCTTTGACATATCAACGCCGCAAACTTAACCTACTCTCACAAAGAAATACGTTTCCCAGCGGAGAAAACGCATTATCGCTACACAACTAACAACCGACAAAGATGGGCCCACATGGCGGTGACTCGAGAACAAATAACGATTGGATTAAGCGATTCCTAAACGTGATTACCGAGAGGGCCCACAAATCGAGACTCAAGAAGACATGATTAAACTAATCTTCACCGGCGGTTCACCGCGAGCATCGCACCCGCGTGCGGCGCGCAGTGATCTATCAAACCGATGAGTTTCAAGGCGTGTGAGTGGTACCTTCGGGTTCGCAAGGACCTCGCGAACTCGATAGCGGACGCGAGTCACGGAATGCGGCGGCGAGTGGCGCGAACTGAGGCGGAGAAGAAGATGCGGCCTCGCGAGAAGATGATACGAGCTACGAAGACCGGAAGATGCGCCCAGCTCGCCTTGACCCGGGAACAATAAGCACAAGATGATGGCGACGAAGGAGGTCCGAGCGGCCGGAATCACCACGCGCGCAAACATCGAGCTCGGAGAAAAATCGGTCGCACGGCTTCCACGATGCACCAAAGACGAACGAACCCACCGTGAGCATCGGTGGAGCATTGCGATCAAGTGGAACCAAACGCCGAGGCTTGAGACTCACCGAACGCTAGCAAGCTCGCGGGCCGAGATCGCCGGAGGCGAGACAGCGATACGCCCGGTGATCCACCGGACGCCAAGGACCGGAATAGGCAAAATGGAGGCGCGAGGCGAGGAACACGATCGTCGGCGTCGGCTGCTCAAGGCGGCTCGAACGGCGCGCTACGCTCGAGTTCTTCTCCGCCGAGAGAAAATTTGGGCGAGAAGGTGAGAGAGCGGCGAAACGATGGCCGAATGAGTGCGGTGAGGTTATGAAGCTCGCGATGCTCTGAGACGAACACGAGGGCAAATAGGTGGCGGCGAGGTGCGTGGCAAGCACGCACGCACGCCGCGAGAGCCCGGTGAGTGCGGAGAAGACGAGGACGAAGGCGACAAGTGGGGACCACCATCGGCGATAGCAATGGCGGTGCGAGCCGAGGTTCGACTCTATCGGAAAGATGCCGCGCCGTCGGATCGAAATGGGCGGTCGAGATTGATGTATGCATTCGGACGAGTCGGTTGCACGCGCAGCGTGGATCGTTCGATTTGCATCGGACGGTCACGATCAATTCGGCTTCGCTGCGTGCAGCTAGTTGACGCGACCGAGTCAAGTGGCGCGGTCGGACTCGAGCCTGAGTTGGGTTCGGGCCCGAGGAACAGTGTTTGCAGATTTTGATTTTAAAAGACAGAGAAGGTTTGGGGAATGTTTAGAGGTAGCTCCTGAGCTCCAAAAATTTCGAAATTTTTATGGTAGCTACTAGAGACAGAGAACAACCTTGTATAATTTTTCCAGAACTTTTTATGCACTGCATTGTTCTAGAGAAAATTCACAAGCTGCTGTACAGGGGGTTTGACCAGATTTCAAACAGAGTTGACTTGGCCATTTGAAATAGCAAACAAAATCTAAAAATTGTGAAATAATTCAGGGATGTAGATAGGATGATCAAGATGCTAGGAAAAATAGTTTCAGAGGGTGATCACAAGTTTGAAGGCTAAGAATCTGATAACAACAATTTCCAATCACAAGAATTAAATTCTACAAATTGAAATTGCTAGGAAAATTGTAGAAACTTTCAAATGATTTGAAGAGACAACAAAAGTTTTTATTTCTCCTCAAAATTTTACATTTGAAATACAAACCCTAAGTTAGGGTGTTACAAATCTCAGAGCGGTGGGGTTGTGCGGACAAATGGAATGTCCGTATTTGTGTTGACCTACTTGTGCGATATTGTGGCTAGCGGCAATAAAGCGAGCACTAGTTTCAAGAAAGTTCATCCGAACAATTGTGCTAGGGCCTTGAATGAGCATTTAAGGGTGAATGTTCTGGAGATCAGTTCAAAACCACCGAGGAAGTGGAAAAAATTTTGGGGAAAGATAGGCAAGCTCCAGAACCTAAGTGGTGCTCTTTGGGATGAAAACACTTGCACTATCAGGCTTGAGCATGGCCATTACACTAGCCATGTCAAGGTAATTTCTATCATACGTAGTTTCATATCTTATAATCTAATTTTTCTATCATACCTAGTTTCATATGTAGTTTCGTATCTAGGATCACCGCTGTGATGCAGACTACTTGAACACCCCTCTTGAGCACTATCATGAGATGGCCACTATATTTGGGAATAGCATGGCTACCAGAAAGTATGCAAAGGGAGCAAATGATTCTATTGGTATAGATGTTAATGAAATTTGAGATGATAAAACCACAAAGGCTCTACAGAGGATAAAGGTAAAGAAGCGTGACATGCTAGTGCTAAGGAGGTCACAATGTCCGAAGCAGTGTAGGTGACTCTCGGCAAACAAACCGCCAAAGAGGGCCCAAGATATCAAATGATGAAGACTTGTATTCCTTCATGACAATATCTATGAAGGAGCATTGCTTCAATGCAATAGGACTTATTTTGCTTCAAACAAGCTTATTTGTGTTGACCTATCTATGTGGTTGTAAACCTATGTATGTTCTTCTAAACACTGCATCGCCTACGTGATGGTATGGTTTGGACTCTTATGGTATTATGTAATGTATGATATAAACCTATGACTAGAAGATGATATAACTAGTTTTGATGTATTCGGATGGTATTGTGCAATGTATGATTGATGGTATTGTGCAATATGAGCATCTGACGGGTAGAGGTTCTGTATAGTAGCCTAGCAATGCATGAATTTGCATAATTTGTCGCATTTGAACAATTCAAATTCAAGTCAAACTTAAAACTTGAAAAGAAACTCCTTAAGAAAAACTGAAGCTAATGCTTGTAAATAACCCTAGGTAATAATTTAATCAAATACTAGATAAATTATCTTCAATAAAAATAATTTTTGTCAAATTTTTAGAAATCAGTTTGAACTTAAGAAAACCTCTGTTCCTTATTTAAATCAACTTGGTTACAGAATTTAAAGTAAGTATTTAAACCATAAATAGTGAGTTTTCAAAATTTATATGGGACATATGTCATCCCAGTAATTTCTCTGAAATTTTTTGTATTTTTATAAATTTATCTGATATTTTTAACCCTCCGATCAAACTTTTAAGTTTGATTTTGGTTCCTAGTCAACCAAGTAGACCCAACCCAAAGCCCATTGCAATCAGAGTGACTTGAACCCGTGCGATTTGGTTGGACTCAACCATGTGTCGTTCGGACCGACTGAGCCACGTTCAAATGGCTCAGCCTAACCTCTAAGTTACGCGCGCGCTGTCTGATTTGAAACAGACCATCCAGATCAATTGGGCCGTTCAGACCATCCAGACTACCCATGCGATCTGGACCATCAATTTTCAATCGGACCGTGCCATTTTCAATTGGTTAAGCCCAACGCACGTGAGCCATTCGATTTTAATTCAATCGCTAGATGGAGCGGTGACGTTCGGACCATCCGAACGCGCCTTGCCTTTGGACCGTTAGATCTAGATCGGGTCGTCCGCATGGATTGGGACGTTCGGACCGTCGAACGATCTTTTCAATCAAATCTAGATCGGACCGTCTGTACCCTTTCGCTCTCGATCGCATCATTTTGTCGCTGAGGCTAACAGCCCGAACCCACACGTCAGCCTCTCTTCTTCATCTTCTCCACGCCAGTTAACGCAGCTCCAGCTCTAAGCATTAGGTGGCTTCGCACCCGCGTTTTTCGATGCATGCAGCGCTACTTGGCTTCACCAATGTTGACATTGCTTAACTGGTGCTACCACGAATCCATTTTGTGTCGAAGCGGAGAAGCCCATCAAAATCATCATGCCATTCTTTCGACCAAATCAAGCGGTCATTGTTCTTCCTCCTCACCAAAGTGTATCCTCTCATTCTGTGCCATTCTTTTTCTTTTACCATGCCTTATCCATGGTGCTAAAATGAGTTTTTGGTTTTGGCCGTAGCTTCCGAACCACGAGGTTGTCTTTTGTCGGTCCAGAGCACGCCCTGAACACCATTCCTGTGTGATCTTCATGCTCGGTGAGATATCTCCAATATTTTGCGTGTCATATCATGTTCTAGGGTATGCTTAGTAAAACCCCTCAATCTTTTAACTTGAAACGAATTCAATTTCAGGGGTCCTCACAGCGCAGCAGTGTAGCAGGGACTAGTGACTGCTGACTAGTAGTAGTAGTAGTCTAGTACTGACTTGGCATGACCAAATAGCCGAGACAGTTTGCAATGCAACGACTACGGCTCTTCTCTCTTCATACTAGTGATGCTGCTCTTGTTCCGTGAATTTGCATGAAATTCATGAATTTCAAAGAACTTTGGTTGCATTTCAAAATTTCCAAAAGCTTTGCCTTGCAATTTCAAAAGTTAAAATAATTTTCTTGCCTCAAATTCGGATTGGCAAAAAATATAAAAGTTAACTGTGTGCAAAACTATTACCAAACTTGAATTTAAATTCAAATCATTTTCTAAACTTAATTATCACAACTATGGGAGGTGAACTCACCACCTCTAGTGAGAGTGTTATTATATCCAACTTCATCGACCAAACCAAACAACATCTTGAAGCATCTAGAATCATCCTATACAACCAACCAAACAAAATCCTATATCATCCCATACAACCAACCAAACAGACTAATCTGTACCATCTCATACAGGCGATCCCATCCTACCTGTACCATCCTATCCCATTCAACCTTATCCCACCAATCAAACGCACCTAAGTGGGCTTAAGTGGCTCGGCTGCATAGCCCATGTTTAGCCGCTTAGCCCACTCGCAATAGAAGCTATACGGCTTCACCTCGCCTTCGAGCTCCAATCCTCCACTTCGCCTCGACCTAGCTAGACCCCACCGCCTCCCCGTCGATTTGTCGTCTCGCCTAGCTAGACCCCATCGTCTCGGTGATTCGCTATCTCGCCTAGCTAGACCCCGCTACCTCCCACGCCATGATGGATGATGAGATCTTATTGCACAGTGCGGTGGGCGCATGGAGGAGCTTGTGTAGAAGCCGACAAGCTTGTGCGGCGGCAATGCGGAGAATCTCATCGGGCTCTATGCGATCGATGGGGAGCAGAACAGCTTGGTTGGCCACGAGCGGCATGAACCGGCACTGTGAGGAGCGCAACTCTTCAAGAAGTGCGCCTCTCTCCTTCCTCTTGCGTTCTTGGCTTCAAATTTTGTCCACTTTTTTTCCCGGTTTCTGATTCTCGTGTGCTTGCTCGGTCAAATGATAGGAAGGAGGAGAAGAGGAAGAGGAAGAAGCTGGAGGAGAAGCGCCAAGTCAGGGAGGAAGCGAAGAGGAAGGAAACATATCCTACTTCTCAGGTAGTTGTTCAAGTCATTTTTTATGTTCTTGTTTTGGTCTCGGTTGTAGACTATGAAATGTAATGAATTGCATCACCAATATTTCCTTTGTTGCCCAAGGAGGTGGTTCTCCATCGACAAGTCGGTCTCTGTGGTGACTAGGGTGAGATCGTCGGGGTGAATTTGCTGAGATCTCTTGGAGCGCCGGGCAAGTGCGGAAGCATTGAAAAGAGGGATGTAGTTGGCGGCGACAATGCCGGTGTTCCCTTGAGCAAAAGGGCAAAGTCTCGAACATATCCTTGGTTAGAATCGCAGAGGACACCTAGCTACACGAAGTAATTTCCATCTCCGTGAGGTCTCCAAAGGAATTCCATCTGCAGCTAGATCTCCACCACCTCCGGATGCTTCAAGATCAACTAGTTCACGTGGTAAGATCGACTTCCCATGTTTCTTGTTTAATCTTTTATAATTCATGTCAATTGTTGCTGTGTAAATCTTTCATTCTGTTAGATTGCTTCCCATTGTAAATTTCTTATTCCCTCCCATGTTATGCTTAGTTCAAATCATTAGTTTTTTTACTATTTTTTGCTATGCTAATTATTAGAACAAATCATTAGATTTAGTGCTCAATACACATTCTAACACATGCATATATGCTGATGAGGACATCAACCTTTCAGATACGATCGTTACTCCACGTCATGGTACGAGAAAAGTTTCTACGTCACTTTGTGTCCAAGCCAAGCAAGAGTTCAAGTTGGACACGTTCTAGAATCCAATTCGGCCTCCGGAGACAGTCCTGATTTTAAACATGCATAACTTTTGCACACGGACTCCGTTTGAGGTCCACGAGTACTTGATTGAAAGCTTATCTCATTCTCTTTCAAACGGATCTAGCTTTACCTCCAAATTCTTTCTGTACGTGTTGCAATCATCAAAAAAAGGTGTTACGTCATCTATTTGGGCCACGAACCTTGTAATTCGGTATAAACCTTAGGCCCATACTATTTCACATATGAATAGTGCCACCGCCCCTTCCTCTTCCTCGTTTACATAGTGGCTACTATCCCTTTAGTTTTTGCGAGTTTTGTTGATTGAAGTTTAGCTTTGCTACTTTATACTTTTTCCTCTTGTTCGGCGAGATCAACAGCGACATTATTCTTTGGAACCCCACTTATCAATACATTAATTCCTATTCACAATTTCAGATTGCTATTTATCTTGTTTTTGTGTGCTTCTTTGGTGTATGCAAAAATTGATCTTTGTGATCAAGTCATCCGGGTATTCGTGCACGGTTGATAACGACTTGTCGAGCAGTTCAACGATTGCATGGTTTCGAGCCTTGCGAGTTCGTAGCCAAGATCGTGAGAGTTGAGCGACTACTACCGAACTTATCTTCTCATCGAAAGATCGGGCTAGAACAGGACCTTCGTGGTTCATCAAGTAGTATCAGAGCTATAGTTAATCGGTGATATTTTTTCTTTACCTATAGTCCACGAAAAATCAGAAAAAAGTAGGATTAGTTCATCTGTCCAAACCAATCTGTGCTTGCAATTTTTCTTGTCAGTTTGCTTGTTGAATTATTGGCTGCATCATCGTGTTTAGTTGCTGATTTCTAGTTCTAGTTATTATCTAGTTAGTCTTTGTCTAGTTGCATCCCATGTTTACTTCGCGTCGCTTGATCATTATATTAGGGTTCTTAGTTTTTGCATCTAAAATAGAAAAATCATGGGTTAGAACTCCTCTAATCCGCACCAAAAATAATATTTCGTTCCACTTCATCTAATACGAATTGCTTACTGGAGTTCAAGCCCATTTCACCACGAAACCAAGAGGATTGATGTGATCTTTTGGGAGAGTTGGTGTCCGAGTCCAGCATCTATCCTTTGCTGTTATTTGCGACTTGCAATAAACCCTAGGGCCGGCCAAATATTAGAAGGAGAAAAAGGCTGTCGTATAGAACAAAAACCGTGGTAGAAAAAAAAAGAGAAAAGAAAAGTGCATGGAAATTGGTGAAGACCTTCTACATATAACCACAAGATTTCACAAAATATTATAGCAAGTTTGGCCCATGGGTTTGAAAGATATAACATTTTTAAATTTGAATCCGAGAAGGTTTCGAGTCCGAGTAGGATCCCATTTCCTAGACACCTTCAGTAAAACGGGCATAACGTTTGCATACGGTGTCCGTTTTCGACGCTCTTGTGCTTGTTTGAAAGATAACGACGAGGCCCATCCCTTCTACCTAAGTCACTAGTCGCCCTCCAGGTGCCCCAAAATCGATCATCTTCGGCCCCGAATTCGCGTCACAAGTTTTTGGTTTTTGTCTTTGTCGTTTCTCTTGGTCTTTCCTTCGGAATTTGGGGTTTGCTTCAACTGCAAAGTTGTAGAACTCATCAAAACATTTCAAATAAGCATATATAAGCCATTTAAAACTTTATTTTTCATCATTTGAGACTAGCTATTGTTTGTGCTCAATCTAGAGGAATGTTTGCATTGCACCGATATTGCTGTTTTTTGTGCTCTACATCATGTGAATAATCTTGTGCCCTTCACAAAAGTTTGAGTAGGTGGATAGCATCTCTCCTAGCACTTGTTGTGAGGTTTTTCATTGCTTACATCAAGTCACATTGATCTTTGCGTGTGTGTTCTTACACTTTTTTTTCATAGGGTTTTAATTAGCTAGCTTTGATTAGGCTAGAATCGGCAACATTGACGGGTACTTTGAATAATTTTTGCATGAACTGATTTGATTATTACTGATCCTTGCTACCAAATTTAAGCCTTCCAAGCTCAACTTCCTACTAACTCAGTAGGTACCGTTCATCGCAATCGTTGGGCTATTCACGAGTGAGAGTATCACGAACAAGCTACCGGTTATACCACTTCCTTGCTGCATTGGTAAGAGCTTGTAAGAATTTGGTATAAGCTTGAGTGTGAGCGATTGTTGAGCCTCCAGAACCTAGTAGTTCATAGGGACATATACTTGTGATTTGTTTCCTTGTTCTAACAATGACAGGTTGGTTGAAGTTGGTAGATTACGATGACATCGCATGTAGATTTGAACTCAAAGGGAAAGAACTACCGACATACATCTTGCCATTCACCGCTGAGAGTATATCGTTGGACTACTTCTTGTGGGTTAATATATTGGATAGCTACTTTAAAAGACAGAACCTTGATCCTTATGAGAAGATGAGCATGGCAAGGATGACGCTGATCGGTGATGTTCAACATTGGTGGTCGAATCTCGAGTACCACTACATGTACACATGGGAGAAGATGAAGAAGAAATTACAACGTCGTTTTGTACCTCCACCACCCACGGTCACAAGCGAGGTGCAAGGTAACTAAAAATGCTAACATTGTTTTGGCTCCTACTCCATCTATAGATTTCGTCAAGACACTTAAAGAGATAAAGGATGATCTAGCGCATCTTATATCATTAGAGAAGAAGTTTGAGATACCTACAGTATCTGATGAGAACGATAATGACAAAGGTACTGATTTGGTGCTACAGCAAAACATAGAGCAACCATGTGAGTATATACCTGCTGTAGTGTAATCTTTTGATATTCCTTGTGTTGACTTGAGCGAACCATGTGCTTATCTGAATTCTCATAATTTTGCACATGTCGAATTAATTACACATAAGGAAGTATTTGATAGAATATCCTCCACTAAAGTATTGTGCTATATCATACTTAATGATCCCGTTAGTTTGGAATGTGCTATGGAGAAATTTTCTGAAATTTCATCTCTAAATTCTCTTTCTAGCACCTACACCTACTGTTTTAAATTAATTGGAGATTATGGTGTAGACAATCAATTTCTAGTATATCGAATATGCATAATTTGTGATCACATAAATGAATTGAAGCTTATTGTTTTGAACAACAATTCTTGTGTGATGAATAACTCTACTATATACTTCACTTATACTTGCAAATTGAGTTGCACACTGAATACTATGAGAAAAGGTATCTTTGTTGATTTGATGCATGAACACCCGCCTTTAATTTACAAAGTTTTCTCTATTCTTTGTCACCTGCTGTTACTAACATTTTACAAGAAGATGAGCATATGTTGCTACAAGTTTTGAAGCTTTTCTTGGAACTGGAGGATGAGCTTGAGTCGAGGACGACTCAAATGCAAGAAGAGGAGGATGATGAGGATATCAACCCTCTAGATACGACCGCTACTCCACATCATGGTACAAGGAAGGTTTCTACATCACTTTGTGTCTAAGCCAAGTAAGAATTCAAGTTGGACATGGAATCCAATTCGGCCTCTAGAGACAGTCCTAACTTCAAACGTACATAACTTTTGCATATAGACTCCGTTTAAGGTCCACGAGTACTTGATTGAAAGTTTATCTCATTCTCTTTCAAACGGATCTAGCCTCACCTCCAAATTCCTTCTATGCACACCGTAATCATCAAAAAATGTGCTACATCATCTATTTAGGCCGCGAGCCTTGTAATTCAGATAGAAACCTTAGGCCCATACTATTCACATGTGAATAGTGTCACCATCCCTTCCTCTTCCTCCTTTACATAGTGCTGCCATCCCTTTAGTTTTCACGGGTTTTGTTAATTGAAGTTTAGCTTTGCTACTTTATACTTTGTCCTTTTATTCGACGAGATCAACAGCGACATTGTTCTTCGGAACCCCACTTATCATTACATTAATTCCTATTCGTAATTTCAGATTGCTATTTATCTTGTTCTTACGTACTTCTTCGGTGTATGCAGGAATTGATCTTCGTGATCAGGTCATCCGGATATTCATACACGGTTGATAACGACTTATCGAGCAGTTCAGCGATTATGTGGTTTCGAGCCTTCCGAGTTCGTAGCCAGGATCATGAGAGTTGAGTGACTACTACCGAACTTATCTTCTTATCAAAAGATCGGGCCAGAACAGGACCTTCGTGGTTCATCATATGCTATGACATATGACCAGCTCGTAGATCACGCAAACTTACCTTTGCTACAAGGAAAGATTTTAAGACTATCTATCACCATGGGAAAATTGTAGAAGCTTAATGCAATTATTGCAATGAAATCTTGTAGCTACAAGAGACGTGGGCACAAGCAGTGTTCGTAGACACATTACTAGTTGCAAATCAAGATTGGAGGCACATCAAATTGTTGACAAGATGGGCTCTTTAGTTTTGTCTCCACATGCATCAATGCTAAAAGATTGGCACTTTGATCAGGAAGCCTCTAGAAATCAACATGTTAGAATGATAGTTTTGCATGAGCTCCCTTTGTGCATAGTTGAATACGAAGGTTTGAGAAAATTTGTGCAAAGCTTGAATCCCTTGTTTAAGCATATTTGTAGAAATACTGCAAAAAGTGATTGCATGAGATTGTATGATGAGCAAAGGTCAGCCTTGCGTGAGGTATTCAAAAACTGTAATAGTTGAATCTCCTTAACGGCTGACATGTGGTCCTCTAATCAAACGTTAGGGAATCTGATGCGACAAAGGGTGCCCCGATCTTTTGATAAGAACGATAAGTCGATTTGGTGGAGACATCTCTCACGATTCGGCTACCAATCATACAAGACCAATATGCCTGCAATCGTTGAACCAACTCTGAGATTGTTATCGATCTTGCTAGAAGCACGATCGACCTGACTACGAAGGTCTATTCCTGCATGCAATCGAAGAACAAGCAAGAACGAGGTACATAAGCAATCTGAAATTGCGAATATGAATTAAGATTATATTGAAAAGTAGGGTTCCAAATAACAATATCGCTGTTGTACTTGTCGAACAAGAGAACAATGTATAAAGTAGCAAAGCTAAACTTTAATCAACAAAACCCACCAAACCCTAAGGGTGGCGGCCACTATATAAAGGAGGAAGAGGAGGGAGGGGTGATGCATAAACAGTAACCACATAAACAGTACGGACCTAGGGTGGCCGGCCATCATATGGGCCAAGTTGGCCAATACATTACATAGCATGTGGGCGAACAATAGGTGACGCAGCACCATGACATGTAGACGTAAGATGACCTAGTGAAGTAGAAGTAGCTCACTCGTAGGAGTAGAAGTAGTTTAGCCGAGGTCCAATTGGGAAATATGGAACTAAAGTAGCCAAAATTCCAACTGGAGAAGACGTGGTTGAAGTAGAGGATGTAGTGCAACGGGTCGAAGTAATGGTTGCATCTTTAGGGTTGATGTCCTCATCATCCTTCCTTTCTTGAATTTGAGTCGTCCTTGACTTAATCATTTTCTCCAAATCATCACTTTCCTGCAAAAGGTTAGTAGCAACAGGAGGCAAAGAAACACGCATATCTTCTAATGGACACAAAGATTCTTTGCAAATCATAGTATAGCATTCAGATTACGCATATCTTCTAATGGACACAAAGATTCTTTGCAAATCATAGTATAGCATTCAGATTCATGTTTTTCCAAGGCAAAGCAATCATATTTTGTAGCAAACATAATAGGAGTTTTTAATGTAATTTCACTTGGAGCCATAATCTTATGATCATCTTTTCTCTTCTCCTGACTTGTTCTCTCAGTTCTTTCTACATCATCCTTTAATATGGTAGCAAGGGACATTAGAAGTAAAGTGATTTTCTTTTCTTTATATGTAAAAGTATAATGATTAGATCTACCATGATGTTTAGTATATCTATCATATTGCAAAGGTCTACCTAACAATAATGAGCATACTTGCATAGGTACAACATTGCAATCAACATGATCATGATATGATCTAATAGAAAAATATACACGCACACGCACAAATTTAGTCACCTTCAAATTACCATAAGAATTCAGCCATTGAATGTAGTAAGGATGAGAGTGTTGAGTTGTGGTCAAGCCAAGATTGTCGACCATGTTTGTGCTAGTAAGGTTGTTGCAACTTCCGCCATCGATGATGACTCTACATAAACATTCCTTGATGATGAACTTTGATTGAAATAAGGTGTGGTGTTGATTTTGTTCAGCATGCTCCATTTGAACACTTAGCACATGCTGACAACTAGGCTTTGGTACTTGTCAGATGTCTCATGGCCTAATTGTTCTTCCTTAATTTCATCGCCTACATTGTTAGCTGCAACTAAAACATGTTCTTCCTCAATATCACGAGTTGAAGTGCATTCACCATTGTTCTTGATAACTAAAGCTCGTTGACTAGGACAATCGCGCATCAAGTGTCCAAATCCTTTGCAACGATGATATTGTACATCTCTAGTTCTCCTGAAGAAATGTGGAAGAAACACTTTTATGGGGACTTGTACCTTTCTTTGATTTGCTTGCATCGAGGAAATGTGCGAGTGGAAGGAGCGGCGAGGGGCACCGCTTGAGGAGGGTGCATCACGGTGGAAGTGGAGGAAGGTGCCAAGTGTTGTTCTTGACTTAGTCGTCTTGCAAAAGATCCTCCAAAATTGCCCATGGAGCGAGATTGTCGACCCTACACTTCTCTTCGACTTTGCAAATAAGATAGAACAAGCGAGTGATAAAATTATACTCTTTATAATCAAGTATGTTCTGAATTTCACGGTTTAAACCTCTAAAAAATATAGCCATCTTAGCATTTTCAGTTTCTTCTAAACCACAATGCAACAAACTAGTTTGCAATTCTTGATAATAGTCCCATACAGAATTACTATCTTGTCTTAAGTGTTGTAATTTATTAAGCATATCACAAGAATAATATAAAGGTACAAATCTATTTCTCATTACTCTCTTCCAAGCATTACATGTTCTAGATATGTTTTGATTAGTACGACCATATTCACACCACCAAATAGGTGCAAAATTAGTGAATTCACTAGTAGCACCCTAACTTTCTTATCTTGAGGAATTCATGACAAGCAAATTTTGTTCTACTGTGCTTCCACGTGAGATAAGCGTCAATTATATTTTCCACAAAACAAGGCATAATGAATTTAATTTTACCAAATGCATCATTATGGTCACGTACCTCACGCTGATTTCTTCCCATACCTTGACGATTGTGTGAAGCGGCGATGGTTACGATCATTGTGAACATTGAATCCATCTATTTTCCATATCGGTAGTGTAGTTGTTCACATCTTCTTCTTCCACCTCATCCGCCCGGGAGCGAGAGCGGTGGTGTGCATCGAGCGGAGGGTCCTTCACCCTTGGCTCCTCATGGGCGTGGTTGTAGCAAGTGGCCAGCGTTCGAGGTGCTCAACGCGAGTTCGGAGCGCCGTGGGGTTGTCGTTGATCTAATCCAAGCATTGTGAGCGCTTTCACCGAGCAAGTGCTCAAAGCGCGCATGATCCCTCGTGTGAGGTGTGAGAGGACCTTCGCTCTCATGCTCCGGAGGGTGGTCGTTGTTGTTCCCACCATGTGTAGATCCGTGTGACCCTACCATTGTTAGTACAAAACAAAGAATAAATCATAATGTATCTGTACCTATCAACTACTCTGTGTTGGAGGTTCAAAAGACGCTCACACTCAAGCTTATACCAAGTTCTTATCCAGCAAAACAGGTGGTGACTGGCAACTAGTGTTAGTGTTAACGCTCTCCGAAGATTGACAAAATGATTGCAAGCAACTGGTACCTGTACAATGGTAGAAGGTGGAGCTAGGATAGGCTTCAATATGGTAGTAAGGATTAGCAACAATCAAATCAGTAAATGTAAGTTAAAAAATGGTTCAAAATACTCAATGCTGCTGATCCTAGCCTATGAAGCAAAGAGTAAAAGGATCCCAACTAACATAACAGAAGTGTATGAACGCACACGCAAAGATCAATGTGACTTGATGTAAGCAAATGAAATTCTCACACCAAGTGCTAGGAGATTAACACTAGACAACTACTCAAACTTCTATCTATGGGCACAAGATTGTTCACACGACATAGAACACAAAGACAAGAATAACGTGCAATGTAAACAACACTTTAGTTTAAGCAGTAAACAATAGCTAGTCTCAAAAGATGAAAAAGTAAAGTTTTATATGGCTTATATATACTCAATTGAAAGGCTTTAACGAGATCTACAACTTTGCAGTTGAGGAGAACCCCAAATTCCGAAGGGAAGACCGAAAGAAACGGCAAAAACAGCGGCCAAAGACTTGTGACGCGAATTCGGGCCTGAAGATGGATGATTTTGGGGTCCTTATAAGGTTATGGGTAGAAGATGATCAGTTTTTTTTATCGGGCTCATTGTTAGCTTTCAAACGAGCATAAGAACGTCGAAAACAGACACCATATGCAAAAGTTATGTCCGTTTTACTGAAGGTGTCTTGAACTCAAATTCGTCTCGGGTTCAAATTGAAACTGCTATATCTTTCAAACCCATGGGCAAAACTTGTTGAATTTTTTGTGGAATCTTGTGGATATATTTAGAAGGACTCCACTAATTTTTATGTGCTTTTGTTTTCTCTTTTTTTTCCTCTCTACCATGGCTTTTGTTCTATGTAGTTGCCTCTTTCTCCTTCTACTATCTGACCGGCCCTAGGGTTTACCACAAGTCACGAATAAAAGTAAAGGGTGGATCTTTGGACTCGAACATCAACTCGCCAAAAGATCACAACAATCCTCTTGATTTTTGTGGTGAAATCGCTTGAACTTCACAATCAATTCGGATTAGATGAAGTGGAAGCGAATCTGAGCTCTTTGGGCGAATTTTTGGATTAACAATATCAAATTTTTGTTTTTGTTTTGGTGTGGATTAGAGGAGTTCAAACCCATGAATTTTTTTATTTTAGATGCAAAACTAAGAACCATAAAGAACGATCAAGTGACACCAACTAGAATTAGAAATCAACAACTTGACATGACCATGCAGCAAAAATTCAACGATGCAAATGCGATAAGAAAAGCGCAAGGCAATGATTGGTTTGGACGGATAAACTAACCTAATTTTTGTGTGGCTTTTATGGATTGTTGGTAAAAGAAAATTCTCACCGATCAACTTGTACTCGATACCACCTAATGTGATAAAAGGTGTTCGATCTTTCGATGAGAACGATAAGTCAATTTGGTGGAGCGACTCTCATGATTGACTACCAATCATACAAGATCAATATGCCTACAATCATTGAACCAACTCGAGATTGTTATCGACCTTGCGAGAAGCACGATCAACCTGACTACAAAGGTATATTTCTACATGCAATCGAAGAATAAGGAAAAACGAGGTAGATAAGCAATCGAAATTGCGAATAGGAATTAAGATTATATTGAAAAGTAGGGTTCAGAAACAATGTTGCTGTGGTACTCGTCGAACAAGAGGACAATTAATGTATAAAGTAGCAAAGCTAATCTTCAATCAACAAAACCCTCTAAACCCTAATGGTGGTA
>JAYEVH010000544.1:0-59953 GCA_036346255.1 Ampelocalamus luodianensis | reverse complement strand
TGGAACTCTTGTTCCTCTTAGTCGATTCCTTCACTAGAACAAGGAGATCCCCATTAAGCGAGGACGTGCAACACAACTTATTTTATCAAACTTTAATAATCGATTCAATCGAAAACAAAGGATTCACAAAGCAATTCCAACTTTCCTCCAAAATCGAGATTCTTCACTTCGAAAACCTTCCATCCTTCCAACTCGCGGTTTGCAACTAAACACCACATAAGCCAAAAGAGAATTCGCTCAATGTCCAAATCAATTACTTCATTTATTTTCCGAATCGACAGAACCACCTTATCAACCTAAGTCAACTCAAATTGTACATGATCTCCATTATATAAAAAAAACCAATTCAAGCAAGAACCAATAGAGCACTTCTCTACTCGAGGATCATTCTTTTCTCGATGTTCATTTAAGAAATAATCCCTTTCCTTTTTCATGGGTGTGCGAATTATCACACTAACTCCCCCTCTTAACCGACAATCTCAAAATGATCCTCAAACCGAAATAACAACCATACTTATTTAGAGAGACTCTTCTAATCCACAAAATATTCTCTAGTCCACTCCTATCCCAAAGGAATTATTTTGACAAATAGTTTCCAACGCCTCAATAGAGATTTTTCACCCACATCCACATCAACTCATTCGTTAAAGATAATCAACTTCAAGTTCTCAAGACACATACTCATTTACTTTACCCAATGTATTCTATCAAAGATCAACATACTATTCAAAATTAAACTGCTCATCTACCTCTACACATACTATTGGGTCTCCATGGTCCTATCATAAAAATACAAAGCCCAAATTCAACCTCCAAGTTTTCTACCATGAGTTTCTGGTATAATTGATAGGAAATCCTTAAATTCGTTTACTAAAATTTCACACAGCTCACAATAACCTCAGTTATTATTATCAACATTCCTCACTAATCGTAATCACCCAAGGCGATTTATTTCACCAATCTTAGGCCCCTAATCCACACCAATCCAATTCGCTTACACAACTACAATATACCCATTCGCAATACTCTAATTGATTGACCAGGATTCAAACATACTCAATCACCAACGTTAATAAATAAATAAATTCTTGACCAAGTTATACTTAGAGATAATCTAACTCCCATAGGGTTACTCATTGAGGCCGAATCATACCTGACAATAACTCAACAATTCCTGCTATCCCATTAATTAGCACAACACTTAGGTTTCTCCACACCGCTACTCTCATTAACCTTCACCATCAAAACTCTTCTACACAATCTTACTAAGTATCCAATTACATAATCTTACTAAGTATCCAATTGCTATACTCTAATAAATTTATCAAGAGTCCATACTTTCGATAATCCCAACATCCCAACATGGACTTTACTGGATCATAATTCGCCATAGGTTCTACTAGTTGTAACACTAATCAATTTTATTTCATCGACAAACCTTCCATTTAAATATAACTCCCTCCAGGTATTATAGGTCAAAAACCAATTCACTATCTACTGCTCTTCAAATAACTTGGTTCCCAAAATTTCACCACCATCATATACTTGTCTACCACCAACCAATCGCCATAATATACTTTATAAGACTTTGGCAACACAAGTTGGTTAATTCCTTTCTCAAAAGGAAGAAACAACCAAATACAAGTTTTCAACGCACAAGAAAAATGTTGCTCCTGGAGTGAGCCGAGACCAAGAGAAACAGTCAAATATTAATGATCCTGGAAAACAAAATACGAGTATGTAAATGAGGGCACATGTCCCACAATAAGGAACTTTCAAACCTACATAAATCATAATAAAACACTGCTATGGAAACCCAAGAAACTCTTAAGCTTTAACAATAGAAAAAATTAAAGATCACAATTCTTAACTCCAACCTCAAATACTTTTGGTACACATTTTCCGTTAACAAAGAAAGCAATTTTCTTTGATTACAACACTACTTAGGAACCAAACCACATTAATCACTTAGGAACCAAACAGAACCTTCCCACACGTCACATTGCTCAACTAATTTCATGTACTACATAATTCATGAACTCTAAAAGATCACGAATGCAAAACTCCAAACATTTCATTTAATCCATATTATGAAAATCAATCAACTTACTTTCTCTCTAGAAGAATTATCACCACTCACAATCTCTTGTAGATGTATTTCTAACATCAAGAGTAATTCGCTCTTAACAAGATTCGTTATCGTCAACCCTTCCTTTAAAAGTCCTCAAAAGCTTTTCAAATTGTTATATACTAGATTATCATCTCATCCTCAATTGAGGGTATACCAAATTATTACAACCTCACTACAACAACCACTTTATTTTAGAGGGAACCGACTACACAATTTAAAAGGTTATTCCAAAACCCTTCCATCAAAGACATACTATTATCCGATAGTTCTACCATCACGTAAACATTGTTCATCCATTAAATCCCATCAGTTTATCTCTTAATGATGCTCAACACCAAACTTTAATAGACAATAATCTAACTCCTTTTGAACTTAACCATCCCAAATGGTTAGATTAATCCATTGAGATTAGTTAATCCAATTTACCAAATAAATTTACCAAATGTATCACTCTTAATGATCAGCTCAATTCATCAATGTTCCACACTTCTTATCAATTCTATTGATTACAATTAGATATAGTCATACTCCTAATCACAGCTCATCAAGAATTACTACAAAAAAAACTCTCAAATCTATCAACTTTCCTTTCAAGGATCTTAGTTTGATCGATCATGCACACACTGCAGACCTAACATGATAATACATATCATATCCATTAATTGTTTTGATTATAACCTCTCACTTAACCAAGACAAAACATCGCTAAAGGGTTTAACATCTTCTTTCATAAAAGAGAACTATTAATCTTCAACACTCAAAATACCCAAGAGAGATACATTGAGTCAAAGTCTCCACGCACTAAAGGACTTGTAAAAGAAAACTTTCATTAACCAAAACATCAAGCGAATAAATAGGTCAAGTTTTACAATAAAAAGACAAAACTCTAATACAAAGGTCAATCTTGACAATTAACAAAGTTCACCAACCGAGAATAACTCAACAGCTTGGGAAAACAATAATTGCTTTAAGGGACAAGTTAAGCCAATAAAACATATCAATCTTTCTCAAAGAAACCCATCCATCGCAATGAACTATCGACCGCAGAAATTCATCAACCACAACTGGACAAGAATTGACCAAATTCAAATTCAAAGAAACGAACAACTTCTAAGATACTCACTATCACGCCAGATTAAGATATCCAAGGTAACCACTTCACTAATCCCTTACTACGAACGGTGGTGTAACTGGTAAAGCCCAGAGCCACAACCACTACCTCCACCTCTCAACATGGGTTATCCCCACACATATAACAATAGCATTATAATATAAATATATCAAATCGTCTCATAACAGAATCATCAATACAACTCAATAGAAGCGTAAATGCAATGCAAAACCCAATCCCACCCATCTGGCTTAGTGTGTCAAAATTAATATTTCATTACCCACGGACCTACAACCGCTCGATACCAATCGTAACACCCCAACTCCACAAGAGCCAAGAATGCTACTAAAATAACCTTACACAAAACTAAACTAAGATAATTTACTAAATTTCTGAGAGTCTCCTTTGTATTTCTAACAACACATGGGTTTCAAATAGCTTAAAAGGGAGTTATAACGAAATACTACAATATTCAAGATCAACAATAAGTACTCAAGAACTTACTAATCGATGAACAAATCCTCAAACTTCCAACTAGACTACTCATCATTATTACAAATAATCCGATACGGTAACATAAACATGTCAAATCCTTAAACAGTAGCTTAATTATTAAGGCATGGTCCGAGAATTAAAGTTCATGACAAAGTGCGTGCAAAAGCATAACGCTACTCCCTCCCATGCATGCTTTGCTTGAACCGAGTACCTAAAAACAACAAGAAAGCAAGAGTGAGTCCACGACTCAAGCAAGTACATAAATAAAAGACACATAATTCAATCCATAACATCAAGATCCATATTCAGGAGCACATCACTAAATCATTCTACATGCAAATGCAATGCTCAAGGATTCCTTTTCTTTATCTCTTTGTGCATTTTACCGGTAATGCAAAGTATGCAACCGCTCATTGATATACCCATGCACAGTGCGCGCACGCACAGGGACCAATTGCCCAATACTCATAAGTATTGGGACCTCATGCCCACACTTCACGAGTGTGGGGATCTCAAGCCCGCCACATTCATGACGGGACCTCAAAGATGTGCATGCTTGGTCATCACAAGACCAGGCCTCAACATGATATCAAAATGCATATGCACCATCTCTTTTTAACATCAAGCACCAATGACAATAACAACATTCATGAATAAAGGCAATAACAACATTCATGAATAAAGGCGATAACAATATTCATGAATAAAGCATATCCATACTTTGAACATTCACCATTCTGATTATGCACACTTATCAATAGCCATACGACATTAACAAGCATCAAACCCGCATTCATATCCAAGCAATTACAAACAAGGTTCAAACGATGCACTTGCCTCAACCGTGCGGGAACGAAGGACGCGAAGAGGGTGCCGCCTCCGGAACCAGTCCCCCACCTAAACATTCAATTAACAAATGCTAAGACAGCAATAGAGGACCACTCAAACCATAAAAGTAAACACGGACTCACAAAAGTTCCTTTAGCGCGAACCCAGCCCCAATTTCTAGATGTCGCTTTGTCCCCTCTGTGGACAGTCATGTTCTAAAATTCATATCTTTTTGTACAGGGATCCAAATTAGGTGTTCTTGGACTTCATTGAAAGGTTATAAAATTCCCCAACTAAACCTAGTTGGTGAGTCTTCCTGTTTCGGCCATCTACTACCCCTAACATTCGAAATAACAGAACATCGTTTTCACGTCAGGTTCTCTGGACAGTGCACTAAATTGATCATAACTTTCAGCTCGTTTGTCAAAATTTCGTGTTCTTGTGCTTCCCTGAAAGCTACGACAATTATCTACAACTTTCGTTATACTGAGATCCTCTAATTCCCCATTTAACTTATCGCACAAGTCAAATTACTAAAACCTGTCAAAACACTGACTGATTCGCAGGACAGTCGCACTAATAAATTCATAACTTTGCTACAGAGGTCCAAATAATACGATCTAGCACTTCATCGAAAGCTATTGACGTCCTCTACAACTCTCTAGGAGAAGCCCAAGACTGAATCCGCACTTAACTTCATCAAAACGTCTGTCTAACGCGATCTGTCCTGAGGAGACAGAAATACCGACATTGCTACAACAATCAAAAGATGCATCTACTCGGGGGAAACGGGTATTACCCTTGACGAAACACCGCTAACGTGAAGAACTCCCAGCGCAGGCCACGAACTCTCCTTCCTCTCTTCTTCCCTTCTCCCTTCTTCCTTCTTCTTCTTTTTTTTCTTGGCCGGCCACCACAATGAAGAGGCATCGGAGGAGAGGGGCACCACCATGGAAGAGAGGGATTGCTACAGTACCGTGCTACAGTGGCGGCGGCGGTACTGTAGCATGGAATTACTGTAGCAAACCTAGGTTTCCCCTCCTCCTTTGTTGGTGGTTGATTTTCTCATGGGCCACTATGGCTAATTTCTCCTTTATGGCCGGCCACCTCCTCCCACCTTTGGGCCAAATACCAATGGGCCTGGCGCCTTGGCTGGGTTGTCCAAATTTTGTCATGAACCCCTTTAACTGCTTAAATAACTATTTTCTATTTGATCCTTCCCTCAATTCAATTTCTAAATAGTCCTTCTCTTTAAATAACCTAATTCTCTCTCAATAATCCTTTCGGATACTTTTGGGGTATTACATTAGATTCCTGTTAAATGCTTGTTAAGTCTCCTTAAATGTTAAAAGTTACAAATGAGATTCCGCTGAAATGTGGAGGAACAATCTTAGTTTATATTTATGTTATGTTTTCTTTAGTAGCATTCCAGGCTCAAGTGGTCTGGGTGTTACATTTGCAGCTCAGAGCACACTGTACCGGGGCTTCTGAGCACTTTGAAGTACATCTTCGTGGAGTTAAAGAAGGTAATCAAGAATATGAGCTACGGTCGTTCGAGAGACTACGTCCTACACGCCACGCACCGAGTGGGCGGACCATGCTCACCTACTAGGTCGTCACGGCCTAGTCAAACCGGCGGGCGTCCTAGCGCTCCCAGTCAGCCATCCGTGCTATAAATCGGTAGAGAGGTAAGTTATGTATAATTTATGTCTTGGTTTTTTATTACGCCTTATATTGTGCAAACATCATGTCGTCCTGTAGCCGCACGTTTATCGGGATGCATCTCTTCTACCATCTGCACCCCGTACTTAGACTGAAGGTCCCCCTCGGTCATCTGCACTGCATATAAGGAGGTACGAGATGTTTAGTTTACATCCTGGATTTTTATTTGGCCTAACATCACTCCATCTTATATCCTTCAGTTGAGCGTCGGGGTGATGGACATCTGTTAACCGATGAGGAGACGCCCATCTCAGATACTGCCAGGGAGGAGTACACAGCGCAAGGGTTTGGACCATGGGACCTGTGGCACCCACCTCTCGCCATACGTTGGCTAGTACAAAGTACCGCTGAGCGGGGCGTAGCTACTCTAGGGTCGCTGACACTTCGCATGGCCAAAGCTAGAGCTCCTCTGCACGACCGGACTTGCAGACAACGTACCTTGAGGGCAGACGATCTGAGCGTGGATTTCTCGACTCCTTCATTACTGACATGATTGCAGGTGGTAACCAGTTCGGCATGACTCAGTTGGACAGACTCAGCTGGGCCAGAGTTAGCTTACTAGTACACTTTCGCCCACTCAACGATCTCCGTACCCCCTTCGGACCGATACACGCTCTTCGGACCGACTGACGTATCCCATGAGACATGCTCAATGCAAAACCAGACCCACACGAGCGTATCGAGCGGTAGAGTGGCTTAGACAAGTGAGTCATATTGTATCCTGTGTGTAATATTATGCGAGTTTGTTGCGCTATATTTGTATACATATTTTGTATGTTATGTGCGTATTGTCGGAGTTGATCGGTTGCGGATTGACATGAAAATATAGAACTAGGAGTGTCGACCTTTCTATGCGTATGCATACCCTTGCTATAGCATACAAAACAAGGGTGAGTGAGTTCGGAACAAATGTAATTTTGAAAAACGTACGCGTTAAGAAAGAATGACGTAAACAAACATGGTATGTAATTAGCACTAATTAATTAACTGTACACAACTATTTACATGGGATTATTTTTTCAAATACCACTAATTAAATATGATTAAACAAAAAGGTACTAAATAATTACGAGTAATTAATTTGGCACTAATTACGCACGACACAGATAATTATGATATATTACATACAAGTAAGCAATTAAATGCAAGTAAGTGAATACAAATAATTAATTAATTAGCAACAATTTGATTACTTATCAACAAATCATCTACGAGTAAGTCATTACATCTAAGTAGTTCCCATTGAATTAATTACAATTAATTAGTTGCCACTTATTAACTACGAGTCATTACTTACCAACAAATTAATTATGGTCACGTAAATATGGCCTTGTTCAAAGCGGGGGGTGTTGTCCTAGCTACGGTGGGACGGATGCGCACCATGTGTCCTTGTCCGAAGCAGGGCGGGACGGACATGTGCCCACGTGGCCTTGTCCGAAGCAGGGTGGAACAGATGCTTGTTTTCCGGGCTACAGAAGGACGAACACACGCCATATGGCTTGTCCGTCCCATAGTGATGCAGATGAGGGCAATCCATCCTAGGGTGGAGCGGACAAGGGTGATGTGGCAGTACGGAAGTCGTCCGTGCCACCCAAAAACGGTGGAGAGCACTATTTTTACAATTATGGTCTAAATAGTGTCATTTATGTTGAGGAACCGTCGCTGGCGAGTCCACTCCGAGCGATTACCTCGTAGACAAACTCAAAATCGTAAGAACAATGCATGAACGCAAGAACAAAATAAGAGATTGAACACAGAGATGTAGGGGGACGTTTTGTTTCTCTTTATTCCTTCATCCATCGATCAATCCTTTACAATGAATAATACCCCCTATTTATAGGCTACGACCCTGCTAGGGTTTGGGATGGGACGCCCACTAATGGGCCGACTGCAGGGTCAGGCCCATGGTTTCCCAACACTCCCCCTTGGGCACCCATCCTTCATGTCCATGTCTCGTCAAAACTCCATAAAAACCCAGTGGGGAAAATTTAGAGAAAGAGTACATGATACACGTTCTGCTATGATACACGAATTGCCTCATTAAAAACCTTAGCCGAGAAACTTCAGGAAAACTCGTGAAGGGAAAAAGAGTACAATCCACCCAATTTCATTTAATCTCGTAGATTTATTCTTTGGGTACTCGATCTTCATGATCAAGCTTTAATAATGAGTTCGTGAAGGTTCTCCCCCTGAATTCTGCACTTCTCTAAGTCTCATCATTCCAATTCATATATGCATCTTTCAAAGTTAGACGCTGGAAGTGACTTAGTGAATAAATCTGCAAGATTCTCACATGACTTAGTATGCAGTACTTTAAATACGTTCATCTTTTGCAATTCATGAGCATAGAAGAACTTGGGGTTGATATGCTTTGTGAGAGGATTCTTCACATAACCCATCTGTATTTGTGCAACACAAGCTGCATTTATCTTCACAGATAATAGTGGGGGTTAGTGTGGCATTCAATCCACATGACTGCTGGATGTGGTGAATTATCCGCCGAAGCCAAGCACATTCTCGTGAGGCCTCGTGTAGTGCTATTGTTTCCGAGTGGTTCACAAATCGGTACAAGACAAGACTCGCTAGACGATTTTTATGGAATTACGGTTCCACCACATAGGAATACATAGCTTGTTTGCTATTTGGCTGTATGCGGGTCCTACAAGTACCCATTATCTGCATTGCCATTCATAGTTAAGTCTTTGTTCTTTCTGTAGAACAGACCAAAATCTTTGCTTCCTTAGAGGTATCGGAAGATGTCCTTTATTCCCTGCCAATGCCTTTGGTAGGTTTTGCACTATACCTTGCTAGTAGGTTCCCGGCAAATACAATGTCCGTTCTAGTACAGTTTGCTAAATACATTAGTGCTTCTATTGCACTTAAGTGTGGGAATTCCGGTCCCAAGACTTCCTCCTCCTCTTCTTTAGGTCTGTACAGGTCTTTGTCTTGCTGCAAAGATCTCCCGACCATTGGCACTTTCAAAGGGCATGCCTTTGCAAAGTCGAACCTTTCTAACACCTTCTGAGTGTAGGCTAACTAATGCACTAATATCTCTTCAGGGCATGCCCAAGCTGCAAGCCTAGGCAATATTTGGTTTTCACCCAAATCTTTCATTTCGAACTCCGACTCCAGGTAAGAGCTTGCTTTCTTAATATCCTTCAGGGTTCCGATGATATTCAGATCAACTTCATACACTGAGATTATACAAAATCCATTCTGGGATCGTGGTATAAATACACAGAGATTATTCTCATTGTTCGCGTAGCCTTTCTTGCATAGAAAGTCGCTTCAAGCGATTATACCACATTCTGCCTGATTGCTTAAGTTCGTACAATGACTTTCTGAGTTTCATACTATACATATTTCTATTTGCTCTGTTTTGGTTCGGGACAGTGATACATTCAGATATCTTCATATAAATATCCGAATCCAACATTTCATAAAGGTATGCTGGTACCTCATCCATCAATTTCACTTCTAACTTCAAGTTCATTGTCATTGAGATAAATATTTAAAAGGGAGTTCCGTCTATGACCGGGGAATAGGTTTCTTCATAATCATCTTCTGGATGTCCAGTGAAAACTTGTACAACGAGCCTTGCTTCTTTTCATTTCTCTTTCGAACAAATACCCACTTATACCATATGGGGTGCACAAGGGGAGACGTGCGGCTTACAAGCCCAAACGTTTTTCTTTTATTCGGAGAGAATAATTCAGTTTCTATTGCCTTCTCCCAATCTTCTCAATCTGATATTTTCTTTCATTTAGCGAGCGATGCAGGCTCTGAATCAAGATTGATGATTGTGGCAAGTTTCTTTGCAAAGTAAATGTCGACATTGGCTGTTGTCATATTCAAATATTCTCCCGAGGTCATAAAGTTTATAGCTATTTCTTCAAAGGGCGATTCTTCTAATACTTCTACTTGCTCACCGCTGCTTCCACTTGCGGGGCAAGTCTCTTTAGTTTTTCAGCTCCGATGTGTGCACACGCATCCATACTGATGTCTCCCTTCATGGGGATGTTCAATCCTGGTATGCCTTTTCTAAAGGTTCCATACCGATGCCAGGTCTTAACTGGCTCCCCTTCTAGTTCTGAGGCACTTCAGTGACCGGCTATGTCAAGTCCTTCTTATCCTTTTTCACCAAGCGTCCCCGGTTACTTCGGATTCGAGGGACCGGAGTTCTCGTCCTTTTATTCTGAGGCCTCTGGACGGGATTAGGGATACCTTCAATGGTATTTCAACCCTCTCCGGTGCATTGCTTGCAGGCAAATGCTACTTATTCACGCTCTTCAAATCACTAAAGTAGTATGGCAGTTGATTCGCTAATACTTACAAATCAATTATCTTCTGGACTTCAATTGTCTTCTAGACTTCAATTCAATTATCTTCTGGACTGCAATTATCTTCTAGACTTCTCTATTTGCTTCACTAGTGCTCGGGTCATATGCATAGATTTCAATTATCTTCTGGACTTCAAATGTCTTCTAGACTACAATTATTTCCCGACATTATTATCAAGGGTTGATTTCCTCCCCCTAATAACGGGAAACTAACCTTATCTATTGTACTATCAGCGAATCGGGCATTATGCAAATCTCCAGTCATAGGGTCCAAATACTTGATTATGGATGTTGTCTCATAACCAACGTATATCTCAGACTTTCGGAGAAGACCCAATGCAGTTCGCTGCGGTGGTGGTATAGGTATATACCATTGCAGCCAAACCTGCGAAGATGAGAAGTTTTCGGTGCTGACCCTTACGCTAGTTGCATAGGTGGATGGATGTTATAGGCCGACGGTCTAAAATTGATGAGAGCTGCTGCGAGTAGGACTGCGTGTCCCCAACATGTAGTTGGTAAATTACAATTCTTCAAAGTTTTGCTAGTCCATTCTAGGTGTGGATATGCGGTACAGAATGCTCATCGTTAATTCCCATTGCCATATAGTAATCATCAAATGCTTTCAAAGTAAATTCTCCGGCGTTGTCCATTCAGGTGGACTTCATATGATGATCAGGGAAAATATTTCTAATTTAATTATCTGCGAGATTAGCTTTGCAAAAGCATGGTTTCTCGTAGACAATAAACATACGTTCGACCATTCCGAGGAAGCATTGATGAGCACTATAAAATACCTAAATGACCTATACAGGGGTTGTATAGGACCGTAAATGTCTCCCTGGATACGTTCCAGGAATGTAGGGACTTCATCCTTCGCTTTCAGGGCAAAAAGTCTAGTAATTAATTTTCCGGTAGCACATGCAAGGCACACAAAATCTTCCTGATTCGGGAAATTCTTTACATTCATATTATGTCCCTGTGAATTGTTAATTATATTGCTCATCATCCTGAGACCTGGGCGGCATATTCTATCATGCCAGAGATAGAAAAGTTCAGAGCTTCTAAATACGGTTTTCGTAGGCGGCATAAGTGCAGTGCCTTAATATTAGTGTAGTATAGCCCAGTTTCATATGAAGGAAGACATTCTAATGCTATTGTCCCACTTTCTTCACGCTTTTCAATGAGCAGGCATTGCTTACCATACTCTTCTTCAGTCTCTACGTGGAAACCGTTAGCGCAAATATCCTTGAGAGTTCTAGTCGATTCTGGGTACAACAAGTCTTCTTGAATGACCAAAGTTGTGCCCATTGGGAGTATAATTATGGCCCTTCTTGAGCCTATTATACAAGTATCGCTACCTGCGATTGTCGTAAGACTACCAGCATTCTTGCTGATCGACTGGAAAAAAATTCCGTTTCTCTCAGGATGGTATTCGCTGTGCCGCTACCTGCTAATCACGCTTCCTCCATAGGGCGCTACACATGTTCTAATATAATGTACTTTATTAATATGTAGCAGAAAGCAAGCAACACATAAATAAAATACTTCAGATATTTGAACATAAGTTGCTATTATAAAGACGAGAAAAATAAGCCTTGCAGGACTCATAATAAGAATTTAATGCTTTGCTCTCCTAGAGCTTGCAACCATTATCCAATAATTCAAGGTTTTGCTTCAATTACAAACTACAAGTTTCTATAAAAGATCCAAGTGCAATGCGTGCACTAGATCGAATCGGCGAAGTATTCAGGAACTTCTGCCTCAATCGGCTCCATACACGATCTTCTCCTCTTGTGTAGCTACGGCTGCGGCCGCTGCGATATCCAAAAGAGGGATGATGGGGCTGTTACAGGGCTGTCCACATTCATAAGTGCAACTAATGGATGTGAGTCCTCTGTGCCTGCAATGGCGAGGTGTGCCTCATGCTATCATTTGCCCTTTTTCTTAGACTGGAAAGCATCAATAACGTGCGACGCACGACTTTACCCTTCTTGCTCCTCTCATTCGTGAGATGCTTCATCACCTTGTAGCTGCTAGAAGTGGCTTCATGGCCAACATTACTACTAGGTGGCTGCGAGATGTAGTTCTTTCGTAGAACATCATCTTGAGTTTTTGCAACTTGCATGGTGTTAATTAATTCGGCATACTGCATGTAGCCGTCTTGACGATAGTTGCGTGCGGATTGCACCGCGTTCGGGTGAAAGGTAAAGAGAGTCTTCTCAATCTTCTGCTGCATCCGTGATTACATTACCACAGAATTAAAGACTGATACAAATTCTATACAAATTACGCCATGTTTGGGTCGATTCTTCAATTCGATTCGTGATGCCAGTCATTTTCATATTCATACAAAATTCATAAGATTACTGTTAGTAATCTGCATAAAATGGTTGCAAAATTCTCATAATGCTCTTCGAACTCCCGGTTCGTGATCCCGTATTTTTCTATGCATTTTTCATGATTTACTGCTATTTTCAGTGATTAAAAGTAATATAAACAATTACAGAATTTTGAGGGTTTATTTGCAAATTTTCAGTTCTAAGAAAATTTTACGTAATTTCAGAGAAAGCCGAGGACTTATTTGCAAACTGGAATTTCCTTTTCTGGTTTCCCCCTTTTTTTCAGTTTCGGTCGAACCACCACGTGCCTTTTTTTTTCTCCTTTCTTGGTTTTCTTCTCCCGAGACATTGCATGGCCCTTTTCTTTATTTGGGCCATCTCCTTAAGGCCCATTCGGCCATGCTGATTATGGCCATTTAGCCTTTTCGGCCAGCGTATGGTAGGGTTCCTGCCTGCTCATTGAGGTGGAGAGCAGCGCGACTTCGGGCTTTCGGCGGCGATGCGCATGCGGGCGGCCGGAGCACGGCTGCAGGCCGACGGTGGCGCTACCGGGGTCGTGCATCCCCTTCCCCCTTTTTTTTCTTTGCGTCGGGTGAGGTGGCCGACGTCGGCCACGCGGAGCCATGCGCGAGCCGTCGCGGCGTGCTTATCTCCCCCCTTATTTTCTTTATTCGCTTCGTGCGGTGCGAAACGGCGGCTTCAAGCCGGGCACCTCCCCCCACCGATGGCGTTTCGTGCGCGATGGTTTCGACCGGCGGTTGGTACCGTCGGGTCGTTTCATGCGGCGCCGTGCGGCGCGTGAGCGATTGTCGAGGAGTCGCGATGCACGCTGCGGCGCGCGGCGCGAGGCGTGGCGCTACAGGCGCATGGGCATGGCGTTACGGGTGCAGCGGACGGTCGGGAGCGGTGCGTGCAAAGCGGTCGGACTGCGGGGCGGCGCTTAAGCAGGCGAGGCTTCAAGACGTCGGCTTTGTGCGCCCGTGCGTTGCGAGGATGCATGCACTCGACCTGTATTCACGTGATAAAACTAGAAGATGCATGCACTCACATGATGACTAGAAGATGCAATAGGTATTCACGGGATGACTAGAAGATGCAATCGACTAGAAGATGCATGCACTCACGTGATTACTTGTGTACAGCGGAGGCGGCTTCGGGCCATGCGGCGACGCTCCCATGTGTCACCGGCGAGCCTTCAGGGCGGTCGCGCGCTCCGTGCCGACGCCACGGCGGCGGCTTCAGGCCGCGCGATAATTTTCTTTTGTGTGTGTTCTGTTCACGCAATACATATTGTTCATACGATGATCTACGGTGCAATCAACATCATCCCTTTCATACAATCCAACCGATCGGCTTGGCCGGCGACTTCAAGTCGGCTCGCGGTAGATTAGAGAAGATTTACACCATAGAAAATCAATCTAGAAAGCAAATTTGCAGAATTTAAAGCAATCTAGAAAATACGATTCAATCTACGAATGTCGTTCATCGATGGTTACCTTTTCGATACGAGGAGAGTCGATCGTGCTGATAACGTGTTGAGAAACCGTCGCTGACGAGTCCACTCCGAGCGATTACCTCGTAGACAAACTCAGAATCGTAAGAACAATGCATGAACGCAAGAACAGAATAAGAGATTGAACACAGAGATGTAGGGGGACGTTTTGTTTCTCTTTATTCCTTCATCCATCGATCAATCCTTTACAATGAATAACACCCCCTATTTATAGGCTACGACCCTACTAAGATTTGCGATGAGGCGTCCACTAATGGGCCTACTGCAGAGTCAGACCCATGGTTTCCCAACAATTTAGACAAAAACTCCCAAGACCAAGGTCTAAGTGATGAGGGCATCCCTAACAATTATACATCTTTCCCTATTGGTGGTCATACACATACTGAGGTGGACGCCATACGTGACGCTACAAATAATTCAAGTACAGAAGTGCCTATTGGTCCATTGACGAGAGCAAGAGCTAAACTTCTAAATCAACAGGTGCTTTTGTTTCTTAATGAATCTTCTATTGTCATTGATGAGAATTGGGTATTACCTCATGCAAATGTTTTGTGCATTCTCGAGTTTGAACATTGTGAAGCCTTTGGAACCAAGAGGAGGCCGGAGTCAAAGCAACGGAGGAGAAGCTCACGTGGGTCAATCAAGGGAGAAAAGCCCAAGAATTCAAGCCCAATTCGGATCTTCCACAAGTGCAACCGAAATTCATCTCGAATCAACTCGAATTCAATTCGGATTCGGTTCGGGGCAGCCCAACAGGCTGTAATAAAAGGCCATAACTTTTGCATACGAGTCCGATTGGGGTGTTCTTGGACTTGTTTGAAAGCTTATTCCAAGGCCCACACAATGGTTTTGGCCCCAGCTTCAGAAGACTTATGGTCGCGCCGTTATGGCCGAAACAATGTGACGGACTTAAGTTAGGTTTTCCTTTTGTGTGTTTTTAGGTCTTAGCCGAGTTAGAGTTTGATTCGGCATGTGTGGCCGGCCCTAGGCCGTGCGTGAGTCGTGGAGGGCGCCTTAAATACCCTTGCCCCTCCCTTGTATCCATGAGACCAGTTTATTCATAAGATTGAAACATAGCTATTGCTTGTTCTTTCGACCCCAGAGTTCATGCGAGGACTTTGAGAGAGGACTAGGCGATCCAATTGTTCGTTCTGCAATTCAAGGTCAAGCCGTCGTTCCATTGGGAATCGGGGACTTGGCGTTCGTCGTTCGTGGTCTCGCGACGAACAACTACCCGGTGTGTTGTGGGCGTATTCCGAAGAGTTGAGGGTTCGTGCATTGGCGCGAGTGTTCAGCTAGCGACATCGTCTACTTCGCATCAACTATCCACGGTTTCTCACTGAGAAGATCGGGCCTCCCCCGTATCATGTGGTATCAGATTCTAGGTTTACTCGGTGAGAACTTCTTTACCCGTAGTTAGATTCGTTTTCTTTCCTATCGTACAATAAACCAAAAATTGCGAGTACCAAACCGTAGTTTAATCTGCTATTTCTTGTGCGTTTAGTTAAGTTTTCATCCATTAGAGTTTTGTTTTAGTGCTGATCCTTGTGTTTCCATTGCGTAGCTTAATGTTTATCAAAAAAATTTCTTGATTGAACTCCTCAATTAGCACCCAAAACCATCATCCGATCCGTCCGCGCGCTGTCTTGCCAAGACAATCCGAGACGGTGTTGTTTCCTTATCCGAACTCCTTGGTGGGACTAGAGTCCTAATCAACCTCTAGCTCAAACACAATCCGAGTCCAATTTCTCCATCTTGAGTTTCGCCACTACATCATAGCCATACGAACCACATTTGGTGTCCTTTATATCCTTTCATCTTGAGACTAGCTATTGATATTGCACCTAGGGTCGCTCATTCAAGTTGATTACACGTTGCTGTTTTGTGAGGGTTGCGCAGTTCCACGGGGAGCAAAGCAGAGGGAAAAGAAGGAAAAGGCAGCCGCATATAGAAAGAGCCGCGGCATAAAAAAAAAAAAAAAAAAAAACGCTAACTTTTGCATACGACCTCCGATTGGAGCGTTTCTTGATCCGTTGGAAAGGAAACGGGAAAATAGAGCCAAAAGTCTGGGAAATCTGGGGGTTTTACATCCGTGTAAGCCACCAGGCACACGTGTGCGGAAAACTTCGACCCCAAAAAAGGTCGTTTAGGGCCTCAAAACGGGCCCGCAAACCGAGAAAATTCCAGTTTTTCAGATTTCGCTCAAAATTGACAGAGCCCCTCTGCAGGTGATTCTAAGGTACCCCGTGATGACGACATCCCTTTTCGAGTTGATCCGCGCATACTTTTAGCTACTACAGTACCGAGTCATCTTTTTAGCTTGTGTTTTTCAATTTTGATTGAGCAATCTTGTGCCCTAGTATATTCCTTTGCAATTGGCTAGCGTCTATCCCCGTACTTGGTGCAAAACGAGCTGGTTTCATCTCTTTTTCTGCTCGCTAGCTCACCCTTTGTTTGCATTAAATCTCATTTATCTTTGCGTGTGCGCTCATACACTTCGCTTAAACTCGTTGGATCAAGACATAGGCAAAATACTCTAGCTTGGATCATTACTTACCTTACAATACCTTGAATATCAGATTGCATAGGATATACACATACCGCCCAAGCTCCACCTACACCCGCTTGTGTACTCCCTTGCTCTTGGTTACGCTCCTACATTACACGGGTTAAGGTCGTCATTGTCACAATCGCTGCTTTTGCCGCCCTTGATTCACTTTGGAACAGTAAGCTTGTCTTATTTTCGTGATGTGGTGAGTTGCGAGCATAGTAGCGAGAGCTTTTGTTTTACTAACCGGATATAACCTCGCTTTCTTGTTTGTGAGTTGTTGCTATGTCAGGTCACGAGGAGGATCCACCTAATCCGGAGGCGCTGGTTACGTGGACAGAGTACACTCGGTTGCGCGAGATGCTACAAAAACAACTTCAAGATGGTGACAATGGCATGCGCGATGAACTCGGGAAGTTCGTCGATCGAACACCCTCGGGAGGAGGTCACACAATTGCGTGCGCCATCAACAATAACTTCCCGAGCTACGCGCCATGTTCGCCAACACACCCACGTGGGGTGCGCAAGCCGATGACACGAGTGTGCACGCCCTCCCGCCGCTTTACAATGAGACCGAGGATGAGCGTGCTATTTGTGTGGATGAGGAGCGACGATACGGGCAGTACGCCGCATGGCGGTGCCGCTAAACGCCGGGATGGCAGCGCGCACGCCTCGCTCATGGGCGTGGCGAGGCAACGGCGGCCGTGGTGGAGGCGCACCACGGGGTGTCCACGGAGGAGGTGTGCATCGTGCACCTCGTAGCATGGCTGATGAGGCCGAGCAATGGGACGACGATTTCCGTCGACGACTACGATGACCGACAGCGCCACCATCGCGAACAACATGCGCGTCGACACGAAGACGCCGACGATTTTGTCGCTAAGCCCAAATTTACTCTTCCTATATTTTCGTGTGGTACAGATGTGGAGCAATACCTCACTTGGGAGTCGAAGGTGGATAAGTTGTTTCAATGAACAACTATTCCAATGAGAAGAAGTCGTTGCTTGCTTCCAATGGCTTGGATGATTATGCTACACATTGGTGTGAGCAATCATTCGTAGCGCATGGAGCGCCATGAGTTGCCGACATCACCGGGAGCATGAAGCGAAGATTTGCGGGCACGCTTTGTACCTCGCCACTACAAGCGCTCACTATTTGAGAAGTTGACAGGTCGCGACAAGGTATGAGGTCAATTGATGAATATCATAAGGAGATGGAAACTATCATGATACATGCGGATGTCCGCGAGAATGAAGAATGCACCATGGCGAGATTTCTAGTCGGCATGAATCATGTCGCTGCGCATTGTCAATCACCATTCCTATAATGATATGATTGAGTTGTCGTGTACCAAGCACGCCGGCCGAGCGACAAGTGATTGAAGATGCACCGGTCACGCCCGCTCACGCCCTTCACCACCCAGACAGCCATATAACAACAACCACCAAATAAGAGCACTCCGCCGAAGCAATTCGGCAATGCGCAGCCCGCAAGTAAGAAGTCGAGAGTACACCAAAGCATCGTGCGCGTCGACTGCGGCGCTTCACGCTAGTGCGACTGTCTATGGGGTCAACAGACGCTCACGTGACATCATTTGCCACAAGTGCAAGGGTGTTGGCCATTTTCGAGGGATCGCCCAAATGTCGAACTATGCTTATCACCGAGGATGGCGGTTATGTTTCAAATAGTGATGACGAGTCGCCGATGCGCAACCGCCTTGCACACCGATGACATAGAACAATGTGAGTGCGATCTGAGTTTCCTAACACCGAGCAAGATTCCATTGTTTGCACGCCCAAGGTGCTTAGTGTGATGTCATCGCGTCACTCGAACAATGGTGCAATTTGTTTCGCTTGGGCGGCTTGATAAGGTAAGGTCTGCAAAGTGATCATTGATGGCGGAAGTTGTCACAATTTGGCTAGCAAGGATATGTGTCATAAGTTGGGTTTGAAGTACTTGCCGCATCCACGCCCTTATCATGTGCAATGGTTGAGCGACAAAGAGGAAGTGAAGGTGAACTATATGGTGCGAGTGACGTTTTCTATTGGGAAGTACACCGACACGTGGATCGCGATGTTGTGCCTATGACGGTGTGTCACTTGCTCTTGGGACGGCCATGGCAATATGACCGCTTCATTGCTCATGATGGGCGTACAAATCGCTACACATTTCAATGGAATAATATGGATATCATCTTGAAGCCCCTTACACCGCAATGTGATTGTGAATTCTTCAATGCGTAAAATTGAGATGCACGTTGAGACCGCCAAAGAGCGAGAGAAGAATTTAGTGATGTTAGCCACCAAATCGAAAATGAGAGAATTCAAATAAGATCCCAATTTGGTGCACTTTGTACTATTGTACAAAGACGCCTTGCTTTCGACTAACGACTTGTCTTCTCTTCCTAGTGGTGTTGCTTGTGTTTTGCGGGACTTCAAATGACGTCTTTCCAAACGAGGTACCACTGGGCTACCACCAATTCGTGGGATAGAACATAAGATCGACTTGATTCCGTGAGCGTCATTGCCGAATCGACCACCGCATCGCACCAATCCCGAGGAAACAAAGGAAATTCGAAACAAGTACAAGAGCTTCTCTCCAAAGGGTATGTACGTGAAAGCTTAAGCCCTTGTGCTGTTCTCGTTATTTTAGTTCCTAAGAAAGATGGTTCATGGCGTATGCGTAGATTGTCGAGCGATTAATAATATCACAATTCGATATCGTCATCCTATACCTCGCTTAGATGATATGCTGACGAATTGAGTGGGGTGTTATTTTTTCTAAGATAGATTTGCGCATGGTTACCATCAAATTAGGATGCATGAAGGGGATGAGTGGAAAACAGCATTTAAAACAAAATTTGGGTTGTATGAGTGGTTAGTCATGCCTTTTGGTTTAACTAATGCACCTAGTACATTCATGCGCTTAATGAATCATGTTTTAAGGCATTTGATTGGTAAATTTGTGGTTGTGTACTTTGATGATATTCGATTTACAATGACCGAATCAACACATAGACCATCTTAGACAAGTTCTACAAGTTTTATGCGTGAGGCTAGGTTATTCGGAACTTAGAGAAGTGTACCTTTGCAAAGATCGTGTCATCTTTTTAGGCTATGTTGTTTCGCATGTGGAGTTGAAGTAGATGAGTCTAAAATTGAAGCGATTAAAAATTGGCCAACTCTGTGAATGTAAGTTAGATTAGGAGCTTTCATGGTCTCATTGTTTTTATCTGCGCTTTGAAGGATTTTAGCACCATAGCTGCCTTTGAATGAACTTACTAAAAGGGTGTTGAATTTGTGTGGGGTAGCGCAAGACAATGCTTTGTTGAACTTAAGGAAAACTTGATCAAGCAACGTTGCTTGTTTTACCCGATTTCACTAAAATTTTTGAAATTGAGTGTGATGCTAGTGGATTGGGTATGGCGGTGTTTTAATGCAAGAGGGTAGACCGGTAGCTTATTTTAGTGAGAAACCGAATGGTGCTCAATTGAATTATCCGGTCTATGACAAAGAGCTTTATGCTTTAGCGCATGCGTTAGAAACTTGGCAACACTATTTATGGCCTAAAGAGTTTATTATTCATTCGATCATGAGGCATTAAAGTATTTAAAGGGCCAAGCAAACTGAACCGTAGACATGCCAAATGGGTCGAATTCATTGAGTCGTTTCCTTACATTGTAAAATATAAGAAGGAAAGGAAAATGTGGTAGTGATGCTCTCTCTAGGAAAAGTGTGCTTTAACTCAATTAGGAGTGCAAGTTCCTGGTTTAGAGAGTTTGCGTGATTTATATGCTCATGACCATGATTTTTTCCGTCTCTTATGCACATTGCAAAGAGGAAAAGGTCGATAAATTTCACATCCATGATGGGTTTTGTTTCGCACTAACAAATTATGTGTTCCGCACTCCCGCAGTGCGTTTGCTATTACTGCAGGAATCACATGCAGTGGGTTGATGGGACATTTTGGACGTGAGAAGACGTTATCTATGCCGAGCGATCACTTTATTGGCCTAAGATGAGGCGAGATGTAGAGAGGTATGTGCAACGATGCATTACTTGCCACAAAGCGAAATCAAAATTGAATCCACACGGTTTGTATACCTCTACCTGCTCCCAATGCACCATGGGAGGATATTAGTATGGATTTTGTTTTAGGATTGCCTAGAACTAAGAGGGGAGTGATTCTGCTTTTGTCGTTGTGGATCGCTTTTCAAAGATGGCACACTTTATTCAGCCACAAGAGCGACGATGCGTCGCATATTGCTAACTTGTTTTTCAGGGAGATCGTGAGGCTACATGGCGTGCCACGCACTATTGCTAACTATTGTTATTCAAAGACGACTTGTCATCCCCAAACCGATGGTCAAACGGAGGTGGTGAACCGCACACTTTCGATGCTACGGACCATGATCAAGAAGAATCATGCGAGTGGGAGGATTGTTTGCCGCACGTGGAATTCGCTTATAATCGGGCCGCACTCCACTCACGCAGCTTGTGTCCTTTGAGGTGGTGTATGGTTTCAAACCCTTTACGCCGCTTGATTTGTCGCCACTTCCAAGTCAACACCGTGTTCATATGGAGGCATCCAAGCGAGCCGAGTATGTGAAGAAATTGCATCTCAAAACAAAAGAGGAGATAGAGCGCAAGGTCAAGTCCTATGCCGAGAAGGCGAATAAGAAACTAAGAAGATGATTTTTCAACCAGTGATTTGGTTTGGGTGCACTACCGCAATGATCGTTTTCCGTAACGCCGCAAGTCTAAATTGTCGCCACGAGGTGATGGACCTTTCAAGGTGCTTGCGAAGATCAACGACAATGCCTACAAGATAGAGCTTTCCAATGATGACTATGGCGTGAGCTCTACTTTCAATGTCGCCGATTTATCACCTTTCTTTGGTGGTGATGATCCAGCCGTCGAGGACGACGCCTTTTCAAGAGGGGGAGGATGATGAGGGCATCCCTAACAATTATACATCTTTCCCTATTGGTGGTCATACACATACTGAGGTGGACGCCATACGTGACGCTACAAATAATTCAAGTACATGTATGCATATTGGTCCATTGACGAGCAAGAGCTAAACTTCTAAATCAACAGTGCTTTTGTTTCTTAATGAATCTTCTATTGTCATTGATGAGAATTGGGTATTACCTCATGCAAATGTTTTGTGCATTCTCGTGTTTGAACATTGTGAAGCCTTTGGAACCAAGAGGAGGCCTGAGTCAAAGCAACGGAGGAGAAGCTCACGTGGTCAACCAAGGGGAGAAAAGCCCAAGAATTCAAGCCCAATTCGGATCTTCCACAAGTGCAACCGAAATTCATCTCGAATCAACTCGTAATTCAATTCGGATTCGTTCGGACAGCCCAACAGGGCTGTAATAAAAGGCCATAACTTTTGCATACGAGTCCGATTGGGGTGTTCTTGGACTTGTTTGAAAGCTTATTCAAGGCCCACACAATGGTTTTGGCCCCAGCTTCAGAAGACTTACGGTCGCGCCGCTATGGCCGAAACAATGTGACGGACTTAAGTTAGGTTTTTCCTTTTGTGTGTTTTTAGGTCTTAGCCGAGTTAGAGTTTGATTCGCATGTGGCGGCCCTAGGCCGTGCGTGAGTCGTGGAGGGCGCCTTAAATACCCTTGCCTCCCTTGTATCCATGAGACCGCTTTATTCATAAGATTGAAACATAGCTATTGCTTGTTTTTCGACCCGCAGTTCATGCGAGGACTTTGAGAGAGGACTAGGCGATCTAATTGTTCGCTCGCAATTCAAGGTCAAGCCGTCGCCCATTGGGAATCGGGGACTTGGCGCCGCTGCTCGTGGTCTCGCGACGAACAACTACCCGGTGTGTTGTGGGCGATTCAAGAGTTGAGGGTTCGTGCATTGGCGCGAGTGTTCAGCTAGCGACATCGCCTACTTCGCATCAACTATCCACGGTTTCTCATCGAGAAGATCGGGCCTCCCAGATCACTAAGGACATCTCAAACCGACATGCTTGGCTTTAGAGAGAACTCGGTTTTCTTTGTCACATAAGTAGGTGCTTAATAAGTGGAATCGCTGCTTGAAAATTGCTGCGCTTGATGAATGCTTGGTTATATGATTTTTTTTTTCTATGCACTTTCTTGGGCAACTTTTGCATTAGAGATGCCTAAAAAGGAAATATAAAGCCCGGATAATCAAAGGGTAAAAAGAAAAAGAAAAGGACGAAAGTATTCGCCGGCGGCCGCGTCACTGTTCGTCTCGGAACCCTTCCCCCTCCCCTTCACGCTTCCCACAATCCCGAGGAAACCATCCGGCGCCGCCGAGCACGCCTCCAGGCTTCCCTCCACCTCGAAGGAGTTCCTCTTCCTATCTCCTTTCCTCTATTGGATTGGCTCGTAGCGGAGAGGAGATCCATCCGGGTCGATTACTTTTGCTGAGCCCTAATCTTTGTTTTATGAGTTCTGTTCTGGCCTTTTTCTTTGCTGTGAGCAATAAGGCCCGAATCTTTATTTCTGGTATGCTCCAATCCACCCAGTTAGTTGCGGATTTGTTTGCAGGTGTGATGCGGTAGGGTATGTGTAGTTGTACATTGGCCAACTTTTTTGTAAGGCATGGATTACGGTCTCTTTGCCGTCGCCGGGGTAGAAATCGCTCTGGAAGTTGAGAGATTCGATTGATAATTGCTCGTTTAGATGATGCCCGCGGCACTGGGAAAACTGAATTTTGTTGTATCTGGTAGGCAGGGATTGTGCCGAAAGTTACTTCTTTTGCTTGGTGCAGATTGTTGCATTGTGGATTAGTCGGTAGCTTGCTTGATTCTGGATGTGAGCCGCACTGACCGGCCTAGATGTGCATGGTGTTAGAATTGGTCTTTAGGCCTCTGTTATGTCTTGACTGTCCAGTTGAGTTGCTACTGAGTGGAGCTGGAATCTAGTCCTTAATGCAGTAGGGGTTTAACTTTGTCTATAATTGGGTGTTGTTTCTATGTTTAGAAAACCAATCCAGGGTACCTTGGTAGTAATGCTTCCTTTCTTTTCTCGGAACTACCTCCTGAAGTAGCTTATGCATAAGTATAGTTTTGGGTGAATGGAAATACTCATTTAGTTGAAGTTTTTGATTTTGTTTTTTGCCATTTTCATCAGAATCCGTGATGCAAAGTCTCAAGCATTGATCTTTTTTATTAAAAAAAATCCGTATCTTCCAGGAGATCAGCTGTGGCATGGCAAGGAAGCCTTCAGCTTGTCTTGCCATTTATTTTCATAAATGATGTCCTTCCTTTCGAAGGGCACACCTATTCAAACAACATTTAAGTGGCCATGGAGAAGCGAATCGCACATCTGCTTGTTGATGTTCCACCTGAAATAGAGTTGTCAGACTACCGAAGATTGCCGGTTCTGGTATTGAGAGCCCATCAGGACTTCTTCATGGAGAAGTCTTAACAGTTGAGCTGATTCCCGACCTGGATATTTTCTTTGAGAGGCTTTATGAATATTTTTGTGCAAAAGGTCTAAGATGCATTATCATCAAGTGGATAATTGAGATCCTTAATGTGACATTTATGGCATGCACTATTGGTTTTTTCTTCTTGTTTGTTGATTGGGATGCCCTTGGCCATTTGAAATGTGGTGTGGAAGCACTTGAGTCAGGGGAGAAACCATGTGACCTGATGAAAATCATTAAGAATGACCCGCTAGTTCCTTTCACATTCATGAAGATGATCACTATTGGATCAATGGTTATATTGATGACTTATGGACTTACTAACTTCCTGAAGTTCTTTGTAAAACTGAGAAGCACACTCAATGTCCGCGACTTCTACTATAACAGGTTATACTAAAGCTTCATGCATCACACACTGTGTTAACTTGTGCTGTGTAAGACAGGTGACTTATCTATATGTTTCCATTTTTTTTCTTTATGTAGTCTTAAGGTTACAGATCTCGAGATTCAAACTATATCGTGGCCCAGAGTAGTTGAGAAGGTTGTCCTTCTCCAGAAGTCACGACAGCTTTGCGTGGTTAAGGATCTCTCAGAGCATGATATCATCATGCGAATAATGCGGAAAGAGAACTATTTGATTGGGATGGTTAATAAAGGCATCATTGCATTTCCGATTCCCTGTTGGCTTCCTGGAGCTGGTCCAATGGTCAGTTCTCGTATGCATCGAAGGAAAAGCTATCTGATGCTTCCGAAGACTCTGGAGTGGACGTTTAATTGGTGCATCTTCCAAAGCATGTTTGATAGGTAAGGAAGTCTTTATCTCTGTTTCTGGTATTCGTAGCATATTACATTACTACCATCTTTATTTCAAAATATTTATTCAGCAAGTATTTGAAAGCAATCAATATAATACCATATGTCATCTTTAGCTCGAATAAGAGTTATGACTGTAAATGGACTCAATATGGCATAGAACATGGACATATAGTAAAAAACAATGAAATTGTCATGCCAAAACAGATGCGAACATGTACTGCTGTCTAGCATATATCTTTGCCAATAAATTACTTAGTGTCTAAGAGTTGCGTGGTACTTTTTGTCATGGAATCTGACAATCTGTTCTACAGTTGTCCTGTAGATTTAGGCGTTGTATGCATCTACAGTTGTCCTATTAAATTTAACGCCTTTGCATTCCTGATTATTTAGGTCATTTATCTTGTTCCTTCAATTGTTAGCTTACTGATGATTTTCTACCTTTTCTAGATGTTAGTTCATACTGTTTTTATTTGCACTTGAAACTCATGTCTTCCTCTGTTGCAGTAAATTTTGTGTTAGAAAAGATTTTCTAACAAGCCCATCTTTGTTGAAAAAACGGCTTGTATTTATGGGCATTGCAATGCTTCTTCTATCACCCTGCCTTGTAATCTTCCCATTGGTTTACCTGTTTCTGAGACATGCTGAAGAATTCTACAATAATCCTAGTACGGCATCATCTCGAAGATGGTCAAATCTGTCAAGGTGGATTTTGAGGGAGTACAATGAGGTAGCTTCTCTCATAAAACTAAGTTACTTTTGCAGAGAAATTTTACTATGAATATTCTGAAATGTGAATGATCACGTGTCGTCCCTTTGTGACATTTGTGCCCTTTTAAGGCCTATAGATCATATGTAGTTAAACCTATTCCTTTTTTATTAACACCACTGCTTTTATCAATTTCAGGTTGAGCATTTCTTCAAACATAGGATGAACAACAGCACTGCCCATTCTTTAAATTATTTGAAGCAGTTTCCAACTCCACTAGTATCTATTGTTGCAAAATTCATATCATTTATATCTGGTGGCTTGGCTGGCATTCTTCTCATCCTTGGATTTCTGGGTGAATCCATCCTTGAGGGCCATGTAAGTAGTTTGTTTCCGCATGCTCATGCTTTTAGTCTCACACAATCAATGTCTTTTTCACCTTTTAAAATCTCATATATTCATAATTTGTGAAGGTTTTTGGCCGAAATCTATTCTGGTATACTATTGTTTTTGGAACAATAGCAACTGTAAGCCGGAAAGTCGTGGCTGATGAACTTCAAGTGATTGATCCAGGAGCCATGTCCTTTGTTGTTCAGCAGACGCATCACATGCCAAAAATGTGGCGTGGTAAAGAGAACAGTGAACTTGTGCGGAGAGAATTTGAAACTCTGTTTCAGGTAATTCACTCCTGTTGCTGTTGCTGCAAAATTGTCAAAGTAACTAATTCAATTGATTTCATTCGAACTACACTTGTGCAAGTGATCATTGTTGACAGTAACCACCAGTCAGTATGGCACTGAAACAGTGCATATAAATAATTCTTGACGGGTCAATTTTTTTTACTTAATATTACCTTTGAATAATTTATAGATTGCAGTGAGTCAGTTCCTTTTAAAGTTCAGTTTCATGAACCTATGCTTGGACTTATTTGCAAAAGCCTATTGTATCAACTGGCCCCCAATCCCCCATTTAAATAGGAAACATTGAATTATATTACTTGCGCAATTTGCTTTTACAAGTGCTATAGCTGATTCCTTGTAACTTGCAACTGCAGTATACCATAACAATGCTCCTAGAAGAGATGGCCTCGATTTTCATCACTCCTTACCTGCTGATATTTGTGGTACCAAAGGTAATGTTTTGAGCTTGATAAACAAAATTTCACTTCTAGCTTTCTAGATTATGCTCTGCAATGCTTGACTTTTTACTAATGTACAGCGTGTCGATGATATTCTGCGCTTCATTTTGGACTTCACAGTTTACGTAGATGGAGTGGGAGATGTGTGCAGGTTTGTTTCTGTCTTTTGCAATTAATCATTACAATCTACTTTTCTGCTTCTAATGCCATTGCTGTTTGACTTCAACAGCTTAAGCTTGTTTGACTTCAGAAGACATGGAAATAGAAACTATGGTTCGCCACTTGATGCAGTTAAAAGTATGAGGAGTTCCCAAGGAAAAATGGAGAAATCATTATTGAGGTGCCCTTCATTTTAACACTAAATATATCTCTTACCATTTTTACATGATGGCTTGTTTTGATTACTCTGATAAATGTGGCTTGTGAATTATATAAGATTATAAGTACCTTGTTTTTTGTTTACCGCAACCTTATACTGTTGCATGCTTTCATGCTCTGCCTTCTGATTATCTCTCATACTGTATAATATCTTTCCTTTTTTCGTCATTGATGTATTTGTACATGTAGTAGAATTTAGGTGCTGATGACTTCTAGCATTTGATCATATGTATAAGTATGCACCGTGTGCCAAGTCATTTTATGTGTGCAGTTGTGCAGTTCCTCTCATGAGCCACTCATCTAGCTTGCTTTTAAAAGGGAATGCTTATCCCATGCTTGTAGATCTTTTTTTTGTGTTATTCAGTTTATTTCTCGACTGAGGGCTCTGTTTTTTCGAACTACCTTAGCTGGAGAACTTTTGTGCCTAGTCATTGGCTCTTCAGTCTTTTGATCATGATATACTGGGAGCTTACTGTTAATAGGTCCTTAAGCTTTTTATAATCTATACTTCTAGAATTCCCTGGCTGTCTATGCATTTTCTGTCACAAGTTCCATCTCCATTATATCAATTCTGGTTGATTTGGTGCACAGAATCATATGTTAAAAAATATTGAAGAGGAATCAAGAATTTTCTCAAGAATGCTTCTTTTAACATTTGTGATAAAAAAATGTTTCAATGTAAGATCTGAATGAGTCATATATAGTGGGTTGAAGCAACAAAAGATTCATCATTGCATATAATATGCTATGTTCTTATTTAAATAGTGGCCAAGACGTCAAGTGTTTCCTGAGTGCTTTGCATCCAGAGCAAATAAATAATTTCGATCTTAATATCTCATTGATACCGCAACAAAGAAAAACTGATATTTTAAGTCCTTTGGCAAAAGAAACTTTGGAAAAAGGTAATTTACTTTTGGTGGCAGTTGGCATGACATAACTATGTTGTTTCATTATTTACAGTTTCCAAAGCACCTATACATCATGGGAGCCAAATGCAGATGGCAAGAAACTCTTGTGCAACCTCCAGAAATTCAAGGAAAAGCAAATCCGTCAACATACCTTTCAAGCAATGGAAGCATCACAACTTGGGTCAAGTACTAGAGGTCAAAGTGCTGATATCTTCCATCGACTGCTCCCGAGGAATATACATCCCGGCAATGGGGTTATTTATAACTTTGGCTCTTTAGGACTGCTTGACACAGATCAAAGAGCTTGTCCATATATCCTGGATTGGTATTACACACATCACCTGCCACGCTCGGATAGAGAAGAGGACTCATCTCTCCACCTTGATGAAGCATCACCTGAGCCAGGGGAGGATACATGGCCACCTCCGAGCAAACCATTAACCGAAGTTGAAGAGGAGCAAATCTGGGATTCCAAATTGTATGGAAGAGCTCGAAGCCACTTGGAGGCATCAACATCAAGTGCATTCTTTCAGCGTGCCAACTTCAAGCACCAGGACAGGGAACAAAATTCTACGAGCCGTCACTGGTGGGCTCAGTCCTCTGCACGGCCGACTGGTCCACAAGATAGTTTTCTTGAGCCTCCAAACTTTGGAAATCACTACGAGTATGGCCATTATTCCAGCCGTCAAAGCGATTGGGCGCTGACCTCTGCACGGTCGACTGGTCCACAAGACAGTTTCCTTGAGCCTCCGATCTTTGGAAGTCATTACATGTCTGGCCATCATTCCAGCCATCACATTGATGACATGTTGGAGGGAAGCGCAGAATTAGATCAAAGCAACACCGGAAGCAACAGTAGTTGGAGAAGCCCCCAGGCCCTGTACAAGATAGGGTACATGAATGACTTCGACATAGAGCAAGGCCTGCGTTTCCATTTTGCTGCTGTCCCTCGGAAGGATAATGAAGTTAATGATGGCCACGGCGTAGCGGATATTTATAGCTCTACGCCAGCCAGCCTTCCTGTACGGATAATACCTAGGAGCAGTGACCCTATTTAGTTTGAAGAGAAACACACGACAAGAAAATTAGTAATACTTGTGCTGGGACATGACCAATGTTCTCATTTTTAGATTAGAAAGAAAGGGTGCATACGTCAGTTTATTGTGAGCCGGCAAAGGCCGACCAATTCTTTTGTACAGATGAGTTAGTCATGTACCCCCTCTGATCCTTTTTTAAGCGATTTTTTGACATCTTACGGTCTACTATGTGATTTTGACAATTACTTTTATAATTTTATTTTATTATATACTAATAAAATTATTATATTATAAAAGTATTTTTAACGATAAATTTAATTATATAATTTTTATATAACCAATCTAAATAGTTTTAAATATATCATTAGTCAAACTTTGCAATGTTTGATGGCACCTCTAGAGTGTCACTTGAAAAACAATCAAAGTGTTATTGTCTTGTCCTACCCTCTTTAGGAGCAGGGAGAACCATTCTTCAAAGTTGAAGTGCTTCAATCAGCTAATTTACCGCTCGTTTGTTATAGTCACTCGGATGCTTGCGAAGATAGATTTTTTTTTAAAAAATAATCTATTTTTTATTCTAAAATATAGAAATAATACTTCGTCTTTTTAAAGTAATAATCATTGGTCGCTCCACGGTTGGACGACTTGGGTTAGTCGCCCAACGATTGCATGCCAAGTGCTCAAGTCACTCAACTGTTGAACGACTAGGTTAAATCGTTCAACTATTGAGCGACTTGAACACTTGGTGCACAACTGTTGGACAACTAGGCTAAGTCGTCCAACTGCGCTAACTGTTGGACGACTAGGTTAAGTCGTCCAACCGTTAGGCGATTTAAAATAGTAATAATATTATTTTATTAAATCGGTAGAAATAATTGTGGGTGGATAAATAATAATTTTTGTAGGTAATACATTGGGCAAATCTTATTTGTAGATTATTTTTTTTAGGAATAATAGGGTTGGTTGATCCGTTTGTGATTTTAGTAGATTCTCTATAGTACAAAATCTGTTAGACTCGTAATAATATGTTGTGATCGTTATATGTTGTTGTAGTGCGATAAATTTATAATTTTTTTTGAAGACGATTGAGGTAGCAAAGAAGCGTAAGTAGGAAGGTAAGTGATATTGCGATACGTTAGGGAATTCATAGACGGTGAACTTTGGATAAATAGCGTAACGATAACAACATGACAGTTGATCTGACAAGAGAGTTACATATTACGCAGGTTAACGAACCAGAGATGGTACATGTATGCTTTTAGGGAATTAGAAATACATGGGACATACGGACGAAGAGGGTCGAACTACTGCGTGGAACGTGATTATTTGCCCTTGCGACCCAGCTCGACATTGTACTCCTCGCCTTACGCCTTAGCTTTCGTCACAATGGCCCTCTTCCGCGCCCTCTTAGCCTCGCGTCACCTGGCATGCTCGCGCTTCCACTCCTCGTGCAGCCTCACCCACCTCTTCTGCTCCATTTCAGTCTATAGCTCTTCGAGGCGTCTTTCACGGCCCTCGTAGTCCTCATTGGCCCACCTCTTCAGTGACAGTAGAATCCACATGTCGTAGGGGTGGATCTTATCGTCGATCCATTGGCTGAAGTCGTATAGGCGCAGCGGAGACTGCGGGTGGGAAGAGAAACGTGGTTACAGCGTAACGTGAAGCAAAATAGTTGTGTGCACTAAAATATGATTTCATTACAGGCTGTCTTTGGCTCAGTGTGTCAAACCTGTAGTCGGGGTACGTAGTTCGCGCAGAAGTTTGGGCAACACCAATAGCGCTGCCCAATGGTCTACTCATCGATTGATTTAACGCATTTGCAGATGTCCCAACATCAGCAAAGGGGTGGCACTACCCCCGTCGGGGGCCCTTCCGGAGGGCGTTCAGCGGGCATGGGATGGGGGCGACGTCTCGACCCATAATCGTTCGACATACTGCGAGGCAACCTCCTTAGATCGATGAGCTCCAGATGGTGTGTGTAAGGCTGCTGACTAAATAGCCTGTGACGAGCCGCGGTATCCTAGGGAGCCTCTCAGCCTTTCAAGAGCTCGCGAATGTGCTCCCATTTCTTCTCCTTGTCCATCTTATGTAGATAGTATTGTTGGTGTGGAGTTTCTGGCCGAGTGTAACATCCCAAGTTTCAGACTTGTGTTTCCAATGTAAGAAAATGAGTAGAAATTAAAACTTTTTCTTACATCATGTATTTCCTGTATGTACTAAGCAATTATTGTACAAGAGTTATGGAAATACATAGTCACAAGTCTTTTATCCAAATCTTGATCCTTCAAAAACATTATTGTCAAATATTATGATCATCTCTGGGAAATATTTTTCCTAAGTTCTAGGGTTGGTGTGTGATCTCTTTGAAAAATTTCACAATTTTTAGGAATTGTTTGAATATTTTTGGAGGTCAGTCAAACATATTTGAATGATGGTCACCATTGGTCCAAAGACCTTGTTAAATGTTTGGAGGAAAATCCACAGACACAAAACCTCTGAAAATTTTATGCAAGGTCAATACTTTCGTTGGCAAACTTCGTAAAATTCCAGAATTTTGGAAGTTGTTTTGCTAGCTCAAACAATTCTCCAAAGTGCAGCCCTTCCAAAACCAAAAATAAAATTGGGTTTGAGTCGGACTGGGCTCGAGCCCGAGTCCGACCTATCAATCGACTCGGCCAAGTCGAGTCACCGAGCCGCACTGAGCTTAATCCGAGTTACGTGTGTGAGCTGTTGGATTTAAAATCCAACGCCACGACCTCCCGCTTTCCCTTCGTTTCTTTTTTCTTCCTCCTCTCGCATCGCAGCGTGTGAGCGTGGCGGTGGCGAGTGCAGCCTCCTCCGTCGCGTCGTGGGGCCCGTCAACGGCTCGAGCCTCGCTTTGCCCATGTCGGGAGCAGCGTTGACCTTACTCGACCTCCCCGCCTTCCCTCGCTTTCTCGCGGCGGTCACTTTAGGTCACCGCCATTAGGACCCGTCCTTGTGCTCCGTGGACCTCTCGAGTTCTTAGGCACCTCGAAGCCACCCTTTAGTTTCCCTTCCACCTCCGGTCACCCTCCCAAACCTTTCTCTGTCAAGTCGAGCACCCGGTCTCACCTAGGCTCATTTCCACCATTTCGGCGCGTGAGCTCCGGCGGCAACTTGGGTCCTCCAGGTGGTCCTCTTGCCCCGATTTTTGTTTCCTCGAGACCTCGGTCATCGCAAAGTCGGCCCCTAACTCCTTTTTGGGTTGTTTTCTCAGGAGCAACTCGAATCGAAGTTTCGCGGGTTGCGGCCAAAAGGGGGGCTTCGTCGTCTCCGGCTCCGGTAAGCCTCCTCCGTTCCATCGTGCAGTTCTGGACCACCTTGTGGTTCGTGCGAACCCATCCTGACCGTTCTTTTCGTTGTTGGTTGATCAGAGCTCTGTGCCGTCGTCGTCTTCTCCGCCTCCGGTGAACTGCTCCGCCGCTAGCACTTCTCCGACCTCCTCTGGACCACCCCTGTACCCTGGTGAGTCCATTTTAGCCCTATAGAGCTTAATCACTAGCTAGGTTAGCTCGTAGCGCCCTCTTTTCGCGTTTTCGGATTTTGCCGAAAACACTCCTCCGCCCCTCTCCGGCTCGCCGGCGTTGCAGGCCCGCTCCGCCGTTGAGAGTGGTTCCAATATGTGCGCAATAGTATTAGGAACGTTTTTGTACAGTTGGTTAGTGCAGCCGTGGTCTTGGTCGTCGGCGACGTGCCGGCGAGTGAACCGCGGTGCTCTGTACCTTGTCGGATTTTCGACAAGTCTTAGGACCTCCTCGAGTTTATCCTAGCCGTCCACGACCACCCCAGGATTAGGTCTGAGCCTTGGGTTTCTTCTTGAAAAACCTAAGCCTTAGGACCTCCTCCTCGAGTTATCTCCACCGTTTAGGACCACCTCGGGTTCAATCCGAGCCGTGGGCTCTGCTCAGAAACATTATGTCTACGGGACCTCCTCGTGCAATCTGAGCCGTTGAGGACCTCTTCGCGGGTAGATCTTGACCGTAGGTCTCTGTTCGCAGAAACCTTAAGTGCTCACGACCTACCCTGGTTGGATCTCAGCCGTCCAAGACGTCCCGGGATCTAATCTGAGCCGCTAGGACCACTCCTGTGCAAAAAACCTCTCCATGGTCATTTTGCAAAGACCACTCCTTATGATGGAGGCGGGGTTCCCGATCTTTCGATGAGATTGATAAATATCGATTTTTTTGGTGGAGGTGACTCTCGCGATCCGACTACAACCGTACGACGACGCTTGCGCCTTAGCAATCGTTGAACCAACTCCGCGACGTTATTGACCGAGCTGGAAACGCGATCAACCTGACCACGAAGGCCTATTCCTGCATGCAATCGAAGAACACGCAAGAACAAGATAAAACGCAATCTGAAATTGCAAATATGGATTGAAATATTTATAAATTGGGATTCCGAAAGCTGTCTTGACAGGTGGTCATCCGACACAATCAAGAAGCAGTTTGCACAATGGCTAAACCTTAACTCAACGAAATCCAAGAAAACTAGAGGGGGTGTGGCCTCCTTATATAGGGGAGGAAGAGCCACAAATCTAAAAGAAATAGCGGGGAGGGACTAAACTCGTGGGTTACTATTCATGTGAACAGTAACCACACCTCTAGGTGGGCCGTCGGCATATGGGCCAAGCTGAGTTCGATTACAAAGCCCAGATTGGCCCAAACAGGTGACATGACGCCTTCTTTAGATGATTGCGATCAGTTTAGAAGGAATTTGAAGGTGAGGGTGGATCCGTTTGAAAGAGGACGAAATAACGTTTCAATCAAGTACTCGTGGACCTCCAACGGACTCCGTATGTGAAAGTTATGCCTGTTTTAAGTTGGTGTTGTCGCTGATTCCGAGGTCGAACTGGATTCCAAAACAGTCCACTGAATTGCTTGCTTGTCTTAGACCAAAAGTGACATGGTGCTGCACATATATATATTTCATCATTAGGTAGCATCATATAGTTCATATAATATAAATACACTCCTAAAAACAAGCTCACCTGATAATTTAAGTGAAGCGTACGAGCTCTTATACTTGGAATAGTAAGCATAGTAAATATGGTTATATCCATAGGGGTCATGTCCTCATCATCCTCCCTTTCTTGAAAACAAAGCCGTCCTCGGCTTTTGATAAGCTGAAAATAGGGTAACAAAGAAGCCAAAGTGTATGCATGGTATATGTATATGTCATCTGTTTTAACGGTTCTTCGTTGTTGCACAATTAATGTTAGAAGACAACAAATGACCATAAAAATCATTGTATTATTAACCTAGAGTAATCATATATGTGAATGATCAAAACAAAAGTTCTCACACAACAATTATTGCAACTAGTTTTGCAAATATAAGTGAAGCGTTTATGCAATTCAAATCTCTGAAGTTGTAAACTTGCAGGGGTAGCACATATGGGCAAATCTACAACTTTTGGAATCAAACAAAATTCATCCATATAATCAGATTTCAATCGAGCAATAGCAAATTCATCTAGCAATGGTAAAAAGATTTGTAAGTTCTTCCATAATTCAACATCTTCATTCGGATTGTCCACACTAGATGGTGTAATAAAGGTGAACACATAGGCATATGATGAGCACTAAATTTTATTTTACTCTCATATTGAACAAGATTCAGTACACAAGAATTGTTGTTCAAAACAGCAAGCTTTAATTTATCCATGTAATCACAAGTTATGCATATTCGATAAACAATAAATTGATTGTCTACACCATAATCTCCAATCAAATTAAACTTATACCCAGGGGTGTAGGCACTAGACAAGCATTTTGAACATACAATTTCAGAAACTTTCTCCATAGCATATGACAATTCCATAGGTGAATCCAACATAATGTAACACAAAGAATCAGCAGGAGAAATTCTAGTCAAAACTTCTTTATGTCTAACCAATTTCACATGATCATTATATGCGATTAACGCATCACATAAATCACTCAAAACAGCAGGCAATTCAATTATTTCATCACATGGTGCAATCAAATCAATGCAGTCTGTATTCTCTACTTGAAATATGTGCATATCAGAATTGTTTTTCACTAATTTTTGCTCTAAAATAGTATGAACAGTGGACAAATGTAGTTCTTCAAAATCATACTCACCTTGAGTGATGATAACACCATGATCTTTACCTTTTTGGCTCTCCTCAGATGATGTAGGCGCTTCCATCTCCTCATCTTCCTTCTCAACCAATGGAGTAGGTGGTGCAATCAACTCATTCTCCTCTTCGGCATGGATCTCAACTTCCTGCAAGTCATTAGTCACAGAAAAAGACACAAATATAGGCTTGTTCTGATGTTTCCTATCATCATGTATTCTTAATTTCTCCTCAATCAGACTTTCAACCTTACAGGCAAGTATAAACAAATGAGAGAGAGAATTATATTCTTTATGAACAAGAAGGTCCTGAATTCCCTGATTAAGTCCACTTAAGAATCTATTTTCTGTAGCTTCAGCATGTTCCTCTAAACCACAACGCAACAAACGAGTTTTCAATTCATGATAGTATTCCCTTACAGTTCTACTACCTTGATTTACACGTTGCAATCTAGCTAGTAAATAATCAACATGATATTTAGGAACGAATTCATCTCTCAAAAGCTTCTTTAATGCATTCCAAGTTTGAGACACTCTTCCATGTCTATTTAAATACTTCCACCAAAGTATTGCATCCTCAATAAAAACACTAGTGGCAGCTCTAATCTTTTGCCTATCGGACCAATCATAAAATTCAAATTCTTTTCTAATGCTATTTCCCACCAACATAGGCATCGGGATCAAAGTTACCAAGTAAAGGATGGAAATGCATACTTAAATTTACCTCGCTCGTGCACGGAGATGAGTTAATGGTGTTGTTGATCTCCGAAACTCTCTACTATGTGATCTTGAACTTTGTCATGGTTAGCGAAAACAAGCATATGTCTCTAGCAACTACTAGGATGTGGTGGTTCAAAAGTCACTCACACTCAAGCCTTTTATCGAGTTCTTACCAATTCTTACCAAGCAAACAGGGTGATCGACATCCAACGGTGTCAACGTATCTTCAAGATTGGATGGAGCGATTGCTAGGAGAAACTCACTGCATTGTAGAAGAGGTGTAGCTGGAAGGCTCAAGTATGGTAGCAAGGATTAGCAACAATCAATTCAGCAAATGCAAGTTGAATAAATGTTCAAAGTACTAGTCAATATTGCTGATCCTAGCCTAATCAAAGCTAGCTAATCAAAGCCTATCAAGAGAAGTGTATGCACGCACACGCAAAGATTAATGTGACTTGATGCAAGCAAAGAAAATTCTCAAGCCAAATGCTAGGAGAGACGCTAGCCAACTACTCAAACCTCTGTGTAGGGGCACAAGATTGTTCACACGATGTAGAGCACAAAGATGCAATAACGTGCAATGTAAACAGCCCTCTAGATTGAGCAGAAACAATAACTAGTCTCAAGAGATGAAAACTTAAAGTTTTATATAGCTTATATATACTCTTTTGAAATTTTTCGACGAGATCTACAACTTTGCAGTTGAGGCGAACTCCAAATTCCGAAAGGAAGATCGAAGGAAACGGCAAAAACAAAAACCGAAAACTTGCAACGCGAATTCGGGGCCGAAGATGGCCGATTTTGGGGCACCTGGAGGGCAACTAGTGGCTTAGGTAGAAAAGATGCACCTCGTCATTAGCTTCGAAACGAGCACAAGAACGTCAAAAACGGACGCCGTATGCAAAAGTTATGGCCGTTTTACTGAAGGTGTCTCGGAAACGGAATCCTACTCGGACTCAAAACCGTCTCGTATTCAATCTTGAAAAGACTATATCTTTTGATTCCGTAGGCCAAACTTGCTGAAATTTTTTATGGAAGCTTGTGGCTATATGTAGAAGGTCTCCACTAATTTTTATGGACTTTTCTTTTATTTTTCTTTTTCTTTTTTTTTCTACCACGGTTTTTGTTTTTGCGGTTGCCTCTTTCTCCTTCTACTATTTGGCCGACTCTAGGATTTGCCGCAAGTCGCAAATAACATCAACTCTCCCAAAAAATCACAACAATTCTCTCTTTTTTTTGGATTAACAACCATACGAATTTTCTATTTTTGGTGCGGATTAGAGGAGTTCTAACCCACGAATTTTTTTTTTAGATGCAAAAACTAAGAACCCTAAAAGAACGATCAAGCGACGCAAAGAAAACACGAGATGCAACTAGACAAAGACTAACTAGACAATAACTAGAACTAGAAATCAGCAACTAGACACGACGATGCAACCAATGATTCAACAAGCAAAATACCGAAAAGAAAATTGCAATGGCTCAAAGGGTTCTGATGCAGATGATAGATGCAATAATTTTTGGGCAATTTTCTGAACTCTAGGTATGAAAATGAATCTACTACTAGAAAATCGGAAAATCTCACCGATCAATCAAGCTCGATACCACCGATGGAGCGGGGTTCCCGATCTTTCGATGAGATTGATAAATATCGATTTTTTGGTGGAGGTGACTCGCGATCCGACTACAACCGCATTTGACGACGCTTGCGCTTTAGCAATCATTGAACCAACTCGCGACGTTATTGACCGAGTTGGAAACGCGATCAACTCGACCACGAAGGCCTATTCTCGCATGCAATCGAAGAACACGCAAGAACAAGATAAAACGCAATCTGAAATTGCAAATATGGATTGAAATATTTATAAATTGGGATTCGGAAGTCGTCTTGACAGTGGTCATCCGACACAATCAAGAATGTAAGTTTGCACAATGGCTAAACCTTAACTCAACGAAATCCAAGAAAACTAGAGGGGGTGTGGCCTCCTTATATAGGGGAGGAAGAGCCACAAATCTAAAAGAAATAGCGGGGAGGGACTAAACTCGCGGGTTACTATTCATGTGAACAGTAACCACACCTCTAGGTGGGCCGTCGGCATATGGGCCAAGCTGAGTTCGATTACAAAGCCCAGATTGGCCCAAACAGGTGATATGACGCCTTCTTTAGATGATTGCGATCAGTTTAGAAGGAATTTGAAGGTGAGGGCGGATCCGTTTGAAAGAGGACGAAATAACGTTTCAATCAAGTACTCGTGGACCTCCAACGGACTCCGTATGTGAAAGTTATGCCTGTTTTAAGTTGGTGTTGTCAGGCTGATTCCGGAGGCTGAACTGGATTCCAAAACAGGTCCAGCTCGAATTGCTTGCTTGTCTTAGACCAAAAGTGACATGGTGCTGCACATATATATATTTCATCATTAGGTAGCATCATATAGTTCATATAATATAAATACACTCCTAAAAACAAGCTCACTTGATAATTTAAGTGAAGCGTACGAGCTCTTATACTTGGAATAGTAAGCATAGTAAATATGGTTATATCCATAGGGGTCATGTCCTCATCACCTTAGACCACCCTCGGGGTCCTCGTTGTAAAAAGCCACCCTGGTCTTTTACAAAGAAAACCCCGCTCAGGACCTCTTAGGCTCAATCCTAGCCGTTCAGGACCTCCCCCGTGAGATCTTGACCGTTAAAGACCTCCCTCTGGAGATCTAGACCATTGAAGACCTCCTCCGTGAGATCTTAGCTGTCCAGACCTCCCTCCGTCCAATTGTAGTGATCCTTATTTCTAAAATTGTCTAAAATCAACCTCTAGCTGCTGTATAAATTTCATGGGATTTGGATGTTCTTTGCTGTTGAGTTCCTTTTGGTGTTCTTCGTTCTTATTGGTTTTATCGCCTTTTCGCGTTAGGTTCCAAGAATTTATTGAACCCGAGCACTCCCTTTGCAAGAAGACCAATCCCGACAAGGCAAGCAGTTTGATCATGTTAATCCCAGTATTTTAAGTATTTATGTTGATTACAAATTCTATGTATGCATTGATACTTTGTGTTAAACTATTGTCGATAGTTGACCTAGTAGATGCATTTCCTTAGGCAAATGATTATCCTTTACTACCATTGAGCCTAGGTTATTGCTGTGATTTAGAGTTCGTGGATGAGCTCTTGTCACTTTAGTAGTTGCGAATCAATTGCTTAGCCATGCTTAGTTTCCGGTAGAAATGGGCGGTTATCGACTTGTCGATAACCTTGATCACATAACACTTATTATGATTTATGATTTCAGCCTTGTGCCATGTCTACTTATGAAAACTAAAACTGAAAACAAAATGATTTAGACTTGGGCACAATGGTATGATTGGTGTGCTTCTAGGTGTGACTAGAACGGTGCCCGGGTCAACAAGGACCGAACATCTTGTTACACTAAACCAAGCATTTTAGCGTGCTAACCACATTAGAGGGTATGGGACCTCTCTTGACTTAGTACTTTGGCGTGTATTGGCTTCGGGTCGCAGGGGGTCGCAGGAGGGATGGTGATGGGAGCATTGCAGTGTCCGAAAGGCTTCCCCCATGATGGCTGGTTGTCTTTCGGCTTGCAATGTAAGCGTATGAGTTTCTACCCATACGAGCGGCTCGTAGTCAATGCACAATATTGGAAAGCGTCTCAGAGGACTTAGCCGTGCTTCTGCATACCTTCTAAGTGTGCTTTGTGGCTTAAAGGCAGTCTGAAGTGTGGGTATATTGGTACACCCCTGCAGGGTTAAAACTATTCGAATAGCTTCGTCCTAGGTTATGGACACACTTGGTAAGGTCTTTCAAGAGTTAGACTACAACCTTTTAATTAAAACTTGATGGGTGGTACGAATTGGGGATTCGTGCTATGTTGTGGTGGCTATCGGGATAGTCACTTCCAGGTGGTTACTTGTATGTATCTTTATTTCGCTGTTATTTTGACAACAAAACAGATTTGCAACTTGCTCTTAAATGTACTACATTATTGCAAATAAAGTTGGCTTTGTACAAAATAAGACATACAACCTCCACTTAAATAAGCTTGCATGTAGTATATGAATAGGTCTGCTATTCCACACGTCAGTCTTGCGAGTACCTTAGTGTACTAATTGTTCTTGCTTAAATGTAAATTGTTGCAGAGGAAGAAGGTGAGCTCGATGGGCCTCACTTCTGTGAGTTGTGCTGTGGTAGCCTGAGAGGCGTCTAGCTTGGCGGCCCGGTTGGTTGCCTTGTGGGTTGTGTGGCTAATCGGTCGACTTTTGTTCTAGCCATCTTATGGCACCTTTTACTTCCGCTGTTATTCTTGTATATTGTTCTATTTGGCCGGTCGACTCTTTTGTAATAACTTTACTTTATGTATGTCGTTGTTGAATTTAGTGATAAATGTTGTATGGAAATGATGTGTAATTTTGTGATGATGTGCATGTGCTGCAATTCTGGGAAGCATATGTCCATCGAGGTTTAGAATGTTTAATTAGTAATGCTAGAACCATTTGGAGGTTAAGTGTTACTAGTTAAATATTCCGGGTCCTCACAAAGTTGGTATCTGAGCCATACTGACCGTAGAAACCCCTAGCTTGGTCGCCTTTAGGATATTTAGAAAACCTATGTTCAAGTGTCAAAAAGGTTTATGAAAATTTAAGTAAGTTTTCAGACTTTACTCCTTACCTGTCTTAGCTTGCTTATCTCACCTTACTCTTGATTAAGTTTTGAAAAAGTTGTTCCTCTCTTCTTTTCAAAAGCTAGCTATTTATCGATTAAGTTTGGTTTTGGGAGAACCATGAGAGCTTGGAGAAAGAAATCTGGACAGCTAGCTCTTAATTAGTAAATAGTGTTTAAAATGAGAGGTTAATTCAACTAAAACTTGAGGGAATAAAAGGGTAAGAAGTGATATGAGTTAGCTAAATACCTAACGCTTTATTAGGTGTTTATACCTTGGTTTTTTTTGGGCTGTTTAGAGTAGGGTTAAGTTCTGAAATTTTACCTTCCTAAAACGGTTACTCGTTCTTTCCATACGGGTTATCCGTTTCGGGAAGTTGATTTGGTGACTTTTGGTCTTGTGCTCTTTTGTGGTTACTTTTGAGCCCTTTTAATTGAGTTTGGAATTCCTTGCCTTCTGATCTCGGGTTTATGGCTAACTTGTCTTAGTGAAACAGGATGGCTGGAGGGACCCGTAGTGGTCGGAATCACCGTATTCCTGGTGAGCTTCTTCTCCTCCGACCATGGTCAAGTCCTCATGCGATCGAACGCAACCGTTCGGAAGACCGTAGGGTGTTGGAGGTTATCGCGAGGAACACCTCCACTCCCTATGGTGCCTCTGGATCCGGAGGAGGTGGCCATCAGTCTCGTGGGGGACTTGCGGAGTTCCTTTGCACGCAGCCTCCCACCTTCTCCCGGTCCGAGGATCCCTTGGACGCAGATGACTGGCTGCGCTCGGTTGAGCGAAGCTCAACGTTGCTCGCCGTGAGCAGGCGCGCACTTTCGCATCCCATCGCTTGGAGGGTGCGACACTCATGGTGGGAGAACTTCCTCGCCATGCAGCCCGCAGACACGTGGTCTCGTGGGAGGAGTTCAGTCGCCTTTCCGTCGGGCCCATGTTCCCGCCTACGATGAAGTCAAGAAGAAGGAGTTCCTTGCGCTCAAACAGGGCGCAAATCGTGATCGAGTACCTCCATGAGTTCAACCATCCGGCGAGGTACGCCTCGCCGAGGTGGCCACCGATGAGGCCAAGCAGAGAAGTTCATGGAGGCTTGTCTCGAGAGCTTCAGACAAGCTCTCTATTGTGGACTTCCCGACTTCTAGACCTTGGTGGACAAGGCCATCATCCCCGAGCACAAGGCGAGGGCGGCGGCAGTCCCGCAGCGTAAGTGGGAGGCCCAGCCGTCCGCAGTGCGGCCTTGTTCGCCCTCTTGTTGGGCCTGCACGAGGGCCCGTTCTTTGGCTTCACCACCGCCGAGGCCTTCGGCACCAGCTCCACGCCTCCGCAGCCGTGACTCGATCACGGCGCTGCGATCCAAAAGCAGGTGTTCCCGCAACCCCGCGCCGACGCCACCGCTTATCACCACAACAAGGGCCACTACGCGAGTAGTTGCCCTAAGAAGACTGGAGCGCCCTCGTCCCAATGGAGGACGCGGGCAAGGGAGTGGTCACCCACCGACCGAAGACCGGGCTTGAGAGCGCCGAGTCAACCATATCTCTGCCGAGAGGCACAGGAGGCGCCGACGTGGTGTTGGGTACGCTTGTTGTCAATTTACATCTCGCTACGCTTTATTTGACTCGAGCTTCGCATTCTTTATTTCGAGGTCGTTTGCTATTGATAGTGGTATCCACTGTGTTCCTTTGGGGGTTTCACTACTTATTCGCTCTCCGGGTTCGGAAATGAGAGCTGACCAGGAGTACCGGGACGTTCCTATCCACATCGAAGGAGTGAGATTCTTGGCGAATCTTATCCTACTCGACTCGGCGCGCCTGGATGTGATTCTTGGTATGGATTAGTTGTCCCAACACTTGGAGCAAATCGATTGTGCCAGGAAGATTGTCTACCTCACCAGCCCTTCAGGTGAACAGGTTGGGTTTTCACCGCAGTTGCGAGAACCCCTTCTTTGTGCACTTGAAGCAAAGCCCGCCGTGGAGATCCAGGATGTTCCCACAGTATGTGATTTCGTGGATGTTTTTCCCGAAGACTTGCTTGGGATGCCTCCCGTTCGGGACCTGGAGTTCGTTATAGAGTTGCTGCCCGGTACCGCTCGATTTCTAAGGTGCCGTATCGAATGCCTCCTAATGAGTTGGAGGAGCTGAAGAAGCAACTAGGTGAGCTGCAAGAGAAGGGTTTCTTTCGTCCTAGCTCATCTCCTTGGGGTTGTCCAGTTATTTTTGTGAAGAAGAAGGACAAGACCTTGCGCATGTGTGTTGATTACCGTCCGCTTAATGAGGTGACGGTGAAGAACAAGTATCCTTTGCCTCGTATTGATGATCTCTTTGATCAGTTGGCTGGAGCCCAGGTGTTCTCTAAGATTGATTTGAGATTGGGCTATCATCAGGTCCGAATCAGTGCTGAGGATATTCCGAAGACGGCTTTCACTACTCGTTATGGTCTTTACGAGTACACCGTCATGTCTTTTGGCTTAACCAATGCTCCCACTTTATTCATGGACCTTATGAATTCGATATTCATGGAGTATTTGGATAAGTTTGTGGTGGTTTTCTTTGATGATATTCTTATCTACTCCAAGAGCGAAGAAGAGCATGTTGAGCATCTTAAGTTTGTGTTGGGCAAGGCTGCGAGCACCACCGTTTGTATGCCAAATTCGATGAGGTGAGTTCGTTGAAGGAAGTGATATTCTTGGGCCATGTTCTTTCAAAGGAGGTGTGGCCGTGGATCCTAGCAAGGTCGGTGATGTGCTATCTTGGGGTCACCAAGTCGGTCACCGATGTGGAGTTTTTCTTGGTTTGGCCGGCTACTATCGCGCTTTATCGATAATTTCTCCAAGATTGCGGCCTATGACCGAATTGCTCAAGAAAGACAAGAAGTTTCAGTAGTTTGCTGCTTGTGATGTGAGTTTTTAGGAACTCAAGAAGTTGACCTCACCCAAAGTGCTTGTTCTCCCGATATTCACAAGAGTTTTGATATCTATTGTGATGCTTCGTCGTGGTCTTGGTTGTGTTCTTATGCGGAAGGCAAGGTTGTGGCCTATGCATCGCGGCAGCTTGAGGCCTCATAAACTCAACTATCCTACTCATGACTTGGAGTTAGCTGCTGTGATCCATGCACTCAAGATTTGGCGGCATTATCTGATTGGTAACCGTTGTGAGGTGTATTCTGACCACAAGAGCTTGAAGTACTTCTTCACCCAGCCAGATCTGAACCTCAGGCAAAGAAGATGGTTGGAATTGATCAAGGACTATGACATGGGCATCTAGTATCATCCGGGCAATGCCAATGTCGTTGCGGATGCACTCAGTCGGAAGGTGTATTGCAACATGTTAATGCTCCAAGAGCAGCAGCCTACCCTCATTGCAGAATTTCAGCGCCTCAATTTGGGTTTGATCGAGCACGGTTCTCTTGCTACCTTGGTTTTGCAACCAACCTTGGTGGACCAAATCAAGGCGGCACAACAGACAGATGTTGGTGTGAGCCAAATCAAGCAGAACATCAAGGATGGGACAGCCAAGTGCTTTTCAGAGGATGAGCACAGAGTTGTATGGTTTGGGCAGCGCCTTGTAGTTCCGAAGGTCATGGAATTGCGGGATTTGATTCTCAGCGAAGCCCATGATTCTCCTTTGTCTATCCATACCGGGCTACCAAGATGTATCGGGACCTTCGCCGAGATTCGTGGACCCGAATGAAGCGCGAGATTGCCAAGTTCGTTGCGAAAGTGCGACGTGTGTTTGTCGTGTGAAGGCCGAGCATCGCCCAAAGCAGGTCTTCTTCACCTTTGCTCGTGCGAAATGGAAATGGGATTCCGTTGGCATGGACTTCATCACTGGTTTGCCTCGCCGTCCAAGGGAAACGATGCCATTTGGGTTGTCATTGATAGGCTAACTAAAGTGGCACATTTCCTTCCTGTCAAGACTCAGCTCCGTGTGGGACCTCTAGCCAAACTCTACGAATCGCGCATTATGTGCCTGCATGGTGTGCCACGAACGATTGTGTCAGATCGTGGTTCTCTTTTTACCTCTCGGGTTTGGCATCGCTTGCAAGAGGCCATGGGGACACGTCTTTCTTTTTGCCACCTTACCATCCTCGGGATCGATGGTCGACGGAGCGAGTCAACCAAGTGTTGGAAGATATGCTCCGTGCTTGTGTTCTTTTCTATGGGAAGAAGTGGGAGAAGTGCCTACCATTTGCTAAGTTCTCCTACAACAACAGCTTTCAGGCTAGTCTTGGCATGGCACCGTTTGAGGCCTTGTATGGGAGGAGATGCAGAACCCCATTGAACTGGTCGAGATCGTGAGCGCGCGATTTCGCCAGATTCGATCAATAAGGCCGAAAGCCAGGTTCAGTTGATCTGCGAGCATTTGCGCACGGCCCAATGACTTTGTGTATCTCAAAGTCTCACCCTTGAAGGGCCATCAGCGTTTTGGCATCAAGGGCAAGTTGGCTCCTCGCTATGTTGGGCCTTATCGCATCGTTGAGAGAGTTGGGGCTGTGGCATACAGATTGGAGCTACCAGCTGCACTTGAGGGTGTGCGTGATGTGTTTCATGTATCCCACCTGAAGAAGTGCCTCCGTGTCCCTACTGAGGAAACTCCGTTGGAGGTTCTCGATGTGCAGGAGAATTTGACTTACCGCGAGCATCCTGTTCGTATTCTTGAGGAATCTGAACGGAGAACAAGGAACCGTGTCAGCAAGTTCCTTAAGGTCCAGTGGTCAAACCATTCTTAAGATGAGGCAACTTGGGAGCGGGAAGATCGCCTTCGTGCAGATTATCCATCTTTCTTCTCCGAGTGAACGGAATCTCGGGTCGAGATTCTTGTAAGGGGGGGGGGGAGAGTTGCAACATCCCAAGTTTCAGACTTGTGTTTCCAATGTAAGAAAATGAGTAGAAATTAAAACTTTTTCTTACATCATGTATTTCCTGTATGTACTAAGCAATTATTGTACAAGAGTTATGGAAATACATAGTCACAAGTCTTTGATCCAAATCTTGATCCTTCAAAAACATTCTTGTTAAATGTTATGATCATCTCCGGGAAATATTTTCCTAAGTTCTAGGGTTGGTGTGTGACCTCTTTGAAAAATTTCACAATTTTTAGGAATTGTTTGAATATTTTTGGAGGTCAGTCAAACCTATTTGAATGCTGGTCAACCATTGGTCCAGCACCTTGTTAAATTTTTGGAGGAAAATCCACAGCACCAAAACCTCTAAAAATTTTATGCAAGGTCAATATTTTTGTTGGCAAACTTCTGTAAAAATTCCAGAATTTTGGAAGTTGTTTTGCTAGCTCAAACAATTCTCCAAAGTGCAGCCCTTCCAAAAACCAAAAATAAAACTCGGGTTTGAGTCAGACTCGGGTTCGAGCCCGAGTCCGACCCAGTCAACTGACTCGGCCAAGTCGAGTCACCAGGCCGCACCCGAGCTTAATCCGGAGCCACCGTGTGTGAGCCGTTGGATTTAAAATCCAACGCTCACAACCTCCCCGGGTTTCCCCTTCTATTCTTCTTCTTCCTCCTCTCGCCGTACCGCGCGTGCGAGCGGTGGCAGGTGAGCAGTGCAGGCCTTCGTCGCGTCTTGGGGCCCGTCAACGGCTCTGAGCCTCGCTTTTGCCCATGTCAGGAGCAGCACGACCTTACGACCTCCCCGCTTTCCTCGCTTTTCTCGCGGCGATCACTTTAGGTCACTTCGCCATTAGGACCGTGTCCTTGTGCTCCGTGGACCTATGAGTTCTTAGGCACCTCGAAGCCTCCCTTTAGTTTCCCTTCCACCTCCAGTCACCCTCCCAAACCTTTCTCTGTCAAGTCGAGCACCCGATCTCATCCTAGGCTCATTTCCACCATTATCGGCGCGTGAGCTCCGCCGGCAACTTGGGTCCTCCAAAGGTCCTCTTGCCACGATTTTTGTTTCCCGAGACCTCGGTCATCGCAAAGTCGGCCCCTAACTCCTTTTTGGGTTGTTTTCTCAGGAGCAACTCGAATCGAAGTTTCGCGGGTTGCGGCCAAAAGAGGGGCTTCGTCATCTCCGGCTCCGGTAAGCCTCCTCCGTTCCATCGTGCAGTTCTGGACCACCTTGTGGTTCGTGCGAACCCATCCCGACCGTTCTTTCGTTGTTGGTTGATCGAGCCCGCGCGCCGCCATCTTCTCCGCCTCCGGTGAACTGCTCCGCCGCTAGCACTTCTCTGACCTCCTCTGGAGCACCCCGGTACCCTGGTGAGTCCATTTTAGCCCTGTAGAGCTTAATCACTAGCTAGGTTAGCTCGTAGCGCCTTTTCGCTGCTGGATTTTACCGAAAACACTCCTCCGCCTCTCTCGGCTCGCGGCGTTGCGAGCCCGCTCGCCGTTGAGAGTGGTTCCAATATGTGCGCAATAGTATTAGGAACGTTTTCGCATGCGGTTGGTTAGTGCACCGTGGTCTTGGTCGCTTACGACGCGTGGCGAGTGAACCGCGGTGCTCGACCTTGTCGGATTTTCGACAAGTCTTAGGACCTCCTCGAGTTTATCCTAGCCGCCCACGACCACCCCAGATTAGGTCCGAGCCTTGGGTTTCTTCTGAAAACCTAAGCCTTAGGACCTCCTCCTCGAGTTATCTCCACCGCTTTAGGACCACCAGGGTTCAATCCGAGCCGTGGGCTCGTTTAGAAACATTATGTCTTGGGACCTCCTCGTGCAATCGAGCCGCTGAGGACCTCTTCGCGGGTAGATCTTGACCGTAGGTCTCTGTTCGCAGAAACCTTAAGTGCTCACGACCTCCCCTGGTTGGATCTCAGCCGTCCAAGACGTCCCGGGATCTAATCTGAGCCGCTAGGACCACTCCTGTGCAAAAGACCTCCCCATGGTCATTTTGCAAAGACCACCCCTTAGACCACCCTCGGGGTCCTCGTTGTAAAAAGCTACCCTGGTCTTTTACAAAGAAAACCCCGCTCAGGATCTCTTAGGCTCAATCCTAGCAGTTCAGGACCTCCCCCGTGAGATCTTGACCGTTAAAGACCTCCCTCTAGAGATCTAGACCGTTGAAGACCTCCTCCGTGAGATCTTAGCCGTCCAGACCTCCCTCCGTAGGTTTAACCTTAGGACCTCCCCTAGTGCTCGGGACCGCCGGATCTTGATCTGACGGTCACGACCTCTGTTAGGCGCGATGACCTCCTCTGCGTGCGCTGTGCATGCACTGGTTGTGGCCGTTGGATCAAATCTCAACGGTCCAGACCTCCCGAGAGCGGGAGGAGGTCTTTTGTGCGCTGTGCTTCGAGGTCCGTGGCCTTGCGATGAAAGATCAACGGCCACGACCTCTCCTTTTTCCTTCAGTTCATTTGGACCTCCCGAGAGCTCAAAATTTCTAAGTCTTTTAATGTTTCAAATTTCAAAAGTGCATAACTTTATCATTTTAGCTCCTTTTTGAATGATTCCAATTGCTTTAGCTCTGTTGTAGAATGAACTTTAATCTGAGAATGAATTTAGGCACTGTTATGTAGCAGAAAATGATATAAACTGCATGGTCTTGTTTAGTGAAAAAGGTTGTCTAGAAATTCATTGAAAATTTGTAAAATGCATAACTTGTTCTCTGTAATTCCAAACTGAGCAAACTAAATTTTGTTAAAACCCACTGGGAATGTACTGTAATGTAGAATAAGTCTTCATATGATCCTTACCACTGAAATTAATGATCTACCAGTTTTAGAACTTAGAAAAATCATAACTAATTCATTATAACTCCAAATTGTGCAAACTGAATTTTGCTGTTGTTAGGATACTATTACCTACCTACCATAAAAATTTCAGATTCCAGATTATTCTAGAAATTTTTACCATGAACAGTAGCCGTAATTAATTTAATTAGGATTTTTCAGGTTGAGAGAACTTAGTTTAGCCATAACTTTTTCATGATAAGCCCAATTGTAGTGATCCTTATTTCTAAAATTGTCTAAAATCAACCTCTAGCTGCTGTATAAATTTCATGGGATTTGGATGTTCTTTGCTGTTGAGTTCCTTTTGGTGTTCTTCGTTCTTATTGGTTTTATCGTCTTTTCGCGTTAGGTTCCGAAGAATTTATTGAACCTGAGCACTCCCCTTTGCAGCAAGACCAATCCCAGCAAGGCAAGCAGTTTGATCATGTTAATCCCAGTATTTTAAGTATTTATGTTTATTACAAATTCTATGTATGCATTGCTACTTTGTGTTATACTATTGTTGATAGTTGACCTAGTAGATGCATTTCCTTAGGCAAATGATTATCCTTTACTACCATTGAGCCTAGGTTATTGCTGTGATTTAGAGTTCGTGGATGAGCTCTTGTCACTTAGTAGTTGCGAATCAATTGCTTAGCCATGCTTAGCTTCCGGTAGAAATGGGTGGTTATCGACTTGTCGATAACCTTGATCACATAATACTTATTATGATTTATGATTTCAGCCTTGTGCCATGTCTACTTATGAAAACTAAAACTGAAAACAAAATGATTTAGACTTGGGCACAATGGTTTGATTGGTGTGCTTCTGGGTGTGACTGGAACGGTGCCCGGGTCAACAAGGACCGAACATCTTGTTACACTAAACCAAGCATTTTAGCGTGCTAACCACATTAGAGGGTATGAGACCTCTCTTGACTTAGTACTTTGGCGTGTATTGGCTTCGGGTCGCAGGGGGTCGCAGGAGGGATGGTGATGGGAGCATTGCAGTGTCCGAAAGGCTTCCCCTGTGATGGCTGATTGTCTTTCGGCTTGCAATGTAAGCGTATGAGTTTCTACCCATACGAGCGGCTCGTAGTCAATGCACAATATTGGAAAGCGTCTCGTAGGACTTAGCCGTGCCGACATACCTTCGGAAGTGTGCTTTGTGGCTTAAAGGCGGTCTGAAGTGTGGGTACATTGGTACACCCCTGCAGGGTTAAAACTATTCGAATAGCCTCGTCCTAGGTTATGGACACGCTTGGCAAGGTCTTTCAAGAGTTAGACTACAACCTTTTAATTAAAACTTGATGGGTGGTACGAATCGGGAATTCGTGCTATGTTGTGGTGGCTATCGGGATAGTCACTTCCAGGTGGTTACTTGTATGTATCTTTATTTCGCTGTTATTTTGATAACAAAACAGATTTGCAAACTTGCTCTTAAATGTACTACATTATTGCAAATAAAGTTGGCTTTGTGCAAAATGAGACATACAATCTCCACTTAAATAAGCTTGCATGTAGCATATGAATAGGTCTGCTATTCCACACGTCAGTCTTGCGAGTACCTTAGTGTACTCATTGTTCTTGCTTAAATGTAAATTGTTGCAGAGGAAGAAGGTGAGCTCGATAGGCCTCACTTCTGTGAGTTGTGCTGTGGTAGCCTGAGAGGCGTCTAGCTTGGCGGCCCGGTCGGTTGCCTTGTGGGTTGTGTGGCTAACCGGTCGACTTTTGTTCTAGCCATCTTATGGCACCTTTTGCTTCCGCTGTTATTCTTGTATATTGTTCTATTTGGCCGGTCGACTCTTTTGTAATAACTTTACTTTATGTATGTCGTTGTTGAACTTAGTGATAAATGTTGTATGGAAATGATGTGTAATTTTGTGATGATGTGCATGTGCTGCAATTCTGGGAAGCATATGTCCATCGAGGCTTAGAATGTTTAATTAGTAATGCTAGAACCATTTGGAGGTTAAGTGTTACTAGTTAAATATTCCGGGTCCTCACACCGAGTAATGTTGTATTTATATCGGGAGCGGATGCAGCTGTAGCGGTTTCATTGCGATGAGACAGATGTATTTTGCATCTGTGCACCATGCCCTTCGAGGAGGAAGCTTGTGGCAGTCGAGAGGCCTCTTCGTGCTTTGCAGAGTGATGTCAGGTTGTGCTTTGTAGAGAGTGGTCATGTCCTGTTTTGTAGAGTGAGGTCACGTTGTACTTTGTAGAGCGAGGCCACATCCGTCGTGCTTTGCAGGGAGTGATCACGTCTGGCTTTGCAGAGAGAAGTCATGTCATGCTTTGCAGAGCGAGGTCACGTCCTACTTTGCAGAGCGAGGTCACGTCCTGCTTTGCAGACATAGATAATGACGACAGATTGACTCTAAAATGAAGTTAAAGTTTGAAAATACGATACAATTAGTTCGACACCACGTACAACAAGCAAAGTACTGACTGAAGTACAAGTTACAGTATGCTAGCATTTCTAATCTTAGTACCATTACACACACCACAAGAAATCGTGCTGCACTTCACGTCGATGTTCCTACTCGTCGACAAGCGCCTTGCAACCTCTCGCAGTGTGGCCTTCTTGGCCGCAGCGGCCACAACGTCTACCGGCCGTTCCGTCCATATCGTTCCTAATGCGACGACTCAGCCGACGGCCCTTCCCACCCTTCAATAGGTAAAGATCCGGAATCCAAGTTCTCTGTGCCATATCCAATATGGAGAAGTTGTCCACAACCCTGAAGCCTCTTAGCTTGCCGCACCATGCCTACCGCACCCTCTCCTTCATAAAGTACTCTGATATGAAGTTCGATGGGTCCATGTTGATAGTGCCACATGCGGCGAGGACATGAGAGCATAGCTTGTGAAGGAGCTTCGGCTTGTTGCATGTGCAGCTAGGTTTATTCACATGATCTCCAAGACACACATCTTGGGTAACAACAGAGCAAGTCGCCCTAAATCCGGCTCTGTCCCGAAGGAGCACGTCGAAATGATGCTCCGTGCTGCCCATCACGAAGACCGTGTACGACTCACCCTTCTCAGTCTTGGCCTGCATGTATGCTGTAATCTTCGAGCAATACAGTGTATGTGAGTTGTCTGCATGAAGTGCCGTATTTGCATGTCTTTCTCTGAAATATCCGATTGTACAGTGTAGAACGCATTTCACGACGGCGATGAGGGGTTGAGGAAGGAGGCCCCTAAAAACCCAGTTGTACACCTCCGTAAGGTTAGTGGTCATTATGCTGTACCTTGCACTGTCTGTGTCGTGCAGCAAGGACTACTTCTCCAATGGCTCGGCCTCAATCTAATGGGAGAAGCACTTGATGTTCCTCGAGGTCCTCTGCATCACACGTGGAGGGGCAAGCTCTAGCAGTGGTGCGAGGCGTTTGAGTTGCGCCTGTGAGGACCTGGGGTATTTAACTAGTAATAATTAACCTCCATATGGTTCTAGCATTACTAATTAAATATCCTAAGCCTCGATGGACATGTGCTTCAGAGAATTGCAGCACATGCTCATCATCACAAAATCATACACCATTTCCATACAACATTTAACACTAAGTTCAACAACGACATACATAAAGTAAAGTTATTACAAAAGAGCCGACCGGCCAAATAACACAATATACAAGAATGACAGCGGAAGCAAAAGCGCCATAAGATGGCTAAGAACAAAAGTCGACCGGTTAGCCAACACAACCCACAATGATACGGGGGAAGGCCCGATCTTCTCAGTGAGGAACCGTGGATAGTTGATGCGAAGTAGACGATGTCGCTAGCTGAACACTCGCGCCAATGCACGAACCCTCAACTCTTCGGAATACGCCCAAAAAACACCGGGTATGATACGGGGGAGGCCCGATGTTCTCAGTGAGGAACCGTGGATAGTTGATGCGAAGTAGACGATGTCGCTAGCTGAACACTCGCGCCAATGCACGAACCTCAACTCTTCGAATACGCCCAAAACACACCGTAGTTGTTCGTCGCGAGACCACGAACGACGAATGCCAAGTCCCCAATTCCCAATGGAACGACGCTTGACCTTGGATTGCGTAACAAAACAAATGGATCGCCTAATTCTCTCTCAAAGTCCTCGCATGAACTCGTGTCGAAAGAACAAGCAATAGCTATGTTTCAATCTTATGCATAAACTGGTCTACACCGTATGGCGCGCCATGGGGTTTATATAGCCTCCCACGCAAGCACAAAACTCGGATGAACAAGAACCGAAGTGCTACAAAGAATCCGAGTCCGACATCGCTCATCGCTACAAGAATCCGAGTCCGACATCGCTCACGTGAATGCGATCCGATTCAAAAACGCCCTACTTTAATTTGGAAATTTAAACTAGTCTCCCTCTCGGTTTCCTTGTATTGTGAGCTTTCCTTCTCTTAGCTTGCGCGAATTTGTTCGATGCACTTGATGCTTCTTTTATGCCAATGTAACCCTTGTTGCCATGTCACCATATGTCTTTCTTGACCGCCCGCATGTGCTAGGGTTTTATCCTCGAGAGCACGTTCCTCTCATTGGCCACATGGGTTTCTTCTCCTTGTTGGCCGCATGTGTTTCTCCTCCATGAATTTGTTCCCGCCTCCCTCTCCTCCCTCTCGGTTCCAAAGTCTTTAAATTTGTCAAACCCGAGAATGCACCAAGTATTGCTTTAGGTAGTAACCAATTCTCATTGGCAACAAAAGGAAATTCATTAAGAAACAAATGCACCTTGTTTGAGAAGTTTAGCTCCCGCCTCACTAATAACCTCATAAGTAGTAGGGATATCCTCATCATCCTCCCTTTCTTAAAAAGCCGCCCTCGGCTTTTGATAGCTCAAGATGTGCTAGACAAAAATACAACGATATGCATGGTATATATATTTGTCATCCAAACTCCTTTCGCTAGCACATGATGATTTGTCAAAGTGTAATAAACAAAAAGAACAACGATATACGTGGTATATGTATGCATCAATTGTTGTGACATTCTCGTTGTTGCGCACAAAATAATTAGGATCATAGCAGCCATAGGATGTATTTGATATATACATTGCGATACTTTCTACCACATCATTCTCCCTCCCATGAGAAAAATCGCCCTGACTTTGGTAAGTACATGGACAAGATATAAGAGGGATCCACTAGATCAAGTTGGTTAAATATTGAGAGAAAAATTTTAGTTTCTTCCATGCTTCAACTCGACTACGTTGTTTACATGTATAGGAGAAACAAGTAGGCATCATATTATGCTTCTAAACAATAGGCACTTGTATTAAAATCCATCTCAAAATGATCATGATATTTCTCAATAGATGGTTTATGCAAAACATGCAAGTTTAAATCAGCAAGATTATCACAGTAATGCATATTCGATAAACATAGAACTTGTCATCTACACCATAATCTCCAATCAAATTGAATGTATATGTGTAGGCATAAGTACTAACGAGTGATTTTAAACATGAAACTTTAGCAAGATTCTCAATCACACTAGATAGCTCTCTATGAACATCGAACATGATATAGTATAAAAGATCATCAAAAGATATTTTAGTAAGAACGTCCTATGGGTAATCAATTCCACAAGATGTAAATTGAGCGCATAAATTTCGAACATGAAATATTCAAAGGAACACTAGAGATCGAACTCGACGCATTACTCTTCTTGATGAGTATGCAATTCAACACCATTATCATTACCTTTACCATCCTCCTCGCTTGTTGTAGGTGTTGTAGATATCAAATCATCATCATGAAACCATTGATCGCAAGCACTCTATCCCCACCGTGGTTATCTCATCGCCTTTCACGCCCAACGGTGCCGTTGTTCAACTTTCAACTCATTTTTTTACTATCATCTACTTTTCTCTTTCTCAGGTGCATATTTCTCACACTCAATAGAGATGCTCTCAACCTCACATATGGTGGAATCACACACTCACTCTCTTTATCATTCTCACTCAATTTGGCTATGTGGCACTCATTCTCATATGGGTTTGATACATTCCGTCCCCAAAGATTGTGGGTCAGCAATTGAGCAATTACCAAGAACTACAAACTCTTCATGAAGCAATGGGGCAGCACTACACGAAACATGTACCGAAGGGAATGTCCCATGCTCGGCCGCCTTCACATGTGATATACTAGCGGCATTTAAACCTTTTCGTGGACAAGTCAACTTGTCAAGTAGAGAACGCTTGTAGTGGCGAGGTACAAAACGTGCCCGAAATGCGCTTCATCCGCCGCACGTGATAATCGGCAATTCATGGCGCCCATACGCTACTAATAAATCGCTCCCACCAATGTGTGGCATAATCACCAAGCCACTAGACGCAAGTAAGAGCTTCTCTCATTGGTATAGTTGTGCATCCAAATAGAGTATCAATTTCTAGCTCCCAAGTGAGATATTCTTGTACATCCGCATTTACCGTAAAATATAGGGATAGAAAATTTGGGCTTATCGTGAAAATCCTTACGATGCACGCTTGGTTGATTGAACATGGCGTGCAGCTCCAAGAAGTTGTTGTTGATGTCCTTACGTAGTTGCGTAACCTCCTCTCCGAGGTTGTTCAATCCAATCCAACGGACCGAGCTCATCGCACACACCATTATCACGATCATGAAGTTGCTTTTGTAGCGCCCCACACAACGCGTATACTCGCCCACGTAACCGTGGATTCTCCCGATGACCGACATGGATACAACTCACAAATAGCAAACGAAATTATATCCGGGTTAGTAAAAACTTGCTCTCTACGCCGCAACTCACCGTCCCGAACACAAGACAAGCTTACTGCTCCAAAGTGAATCAAGGACGGCAAATCGACAAGCCAGACAATGAGCGACCTTAACCCGTGAATGTATGAGCGTAACTAAGAGCAAGGAGTACACAAACGGGTGTAGGTGGAGCTCGGACAGTATGTGTATATCCTATGCAACTGATATTCAAGGTATTGTAAAGCTAAGTAATGATCCAAGCTAGAGTATTTTGCCTATGTGCTGATCCAAAAGGTTTAAGCAAAGTGTATGAACGCACAAACAAAGATTAATGTGACTTAATGCAAACAAAGGAATGAGCTAGTGAGAGACAAACTGAAATTGAAATGAAAACTAGCTCGTTTTTGCACCAAGTACTATGAGAGACGCTAGCCAATTGCAAAGATACCAATGTTAGGGCACAAGATTGCTCAAATAGATTAAATACACAATCTGAAATTGTGGACTAAGGTTTACTCTTCCCAATTTCGCCACCCTTTTTGTTTGTTTTTTTCTCAAACCACATGAACAAAGCTCTTCGCCCTTCGGCTATTAAGGAAACCGAAAGGAAAAATTTGGTAATCGTATTTATGGTTTGATCTTTTGTTTTTTAATACCTTTTCAAGCCGTGGCTTTTTCTTGTAACCGATCGCTTTTCCTCTTTTCTTATTGCAATGGCTAAATAGGGTTTGCTCCTCTTGATTGCACAAGTCTCACAATTCAACAACGTGTAAATAAACCAAAGAACAGCCCTAGTGCAATGTACAAAAGCTAGTCTCAAGGATGAAAGGATATAAGTGAAGCTCAAGAAACCCAAAGTGTTTCGCTCACTATCTTTTGGGTGCTAATTGAGGAGTTCAATCAGCAATTTGGTACGGTTTATGTGAACACAACGATTAAGCAACGCAAAAGGAACACATGGATCAGACTAAAAACAAAACTCTAATGGATGAAAACTTAACTAAACGCACAAGAAATAACAGATTAAACTACGGTTTTGGTATTGCAATTTTCGGTTTATTGGACGATAGGATAGAAAACGAATCTAACTACGAGTAAAGAAATTCTCACTGAGTAAACCTAGAATCTGATACCATATGATACGGGGGGAGGCCCGATCTTCTCAGTGAGGAACCGTGGATAGTTGATGCGAAGTAGACGATGTCGCTAGATGAACACTCGCGCCAATGCACGAACCCTCAACTCTTCGGAATACGCCCAAAACACATCGGGTAGTTGTTCGTCGCGAGACCACGAACGACGAACGCCAAGTCCCCAATTCCCAATGGAACGACGGCTTGACCTTGGATTGCAGAACAAAACAAATGGATCGCCTAATTCTCTCTCAAAGTCCTCGCATGAACTCGTGTCGAAAGAACAAGCAATAGCTATGTTTCAATCTTATGCATAAACCGGTCTACCTCTATGGTGCGCCATGGGGGTTTATATAGCCTCCCACGCAAGCACAAAACTCGGATGAACAGAATCGAAAGTGCTACAAAGATTCCGAGTCCGACATCGTTTCATCGCTATAAGCATCCGGTCCGACATCGCTCACGTGAACAAGAATCCGATTCAAAAACGCCCTACTTTAATTTGGAAATTTAAACTAGTCTCCTCTCGGTTTCCCTTGTATTGTGAGCTTTCTTCTCTTAGCTTGCGCGAATTTGTTCGATGCACTTGATGCTTCTTTTATGCCAATGTAACCCTTGTTGCCATGTCACCATATGTCTTTCTTGACCGCCCGCATGTGCTAGGTTTTATCCGAGAGCACGTTCCTCTCGTTGGCCACATGGGTTTCTTCTCCTTGTTGGCCGCATGTGTTTCTCCTCCATGAATTTGTTCCCGGCCTCCTCTCCTCCTCTCGGTTCCAAAGTCTTTAAATTTGTCAAACCCGAGAATGCACCAAGTATTGCTTTAGGTAGTAACCAATTCTCATTGGCAACAAAAGGAAATTCATTAAGAAACAAATGCACCTGTTGTTTGAGAAGTTTAGCTCCTACTTCACGAATAACCTCATAAGTAGTAGGGATATCCTCATCAGGGTAGTTGTTCGTCGCGAGACCACGAACGACGAACGCCAAGTCCCCAATTCCCAATGGAACGACAGCTTGACCCTAGATTGCAGAACAAAACAATGGATCGCCTAATTCTCTCTCAAAGTCCTCGCATGAACTCTGGTGTCGAAAGAACAAGCAATAGCTATGTTTCAATCTTATACATAAACTGGTCTAATGGATACAAAGGAGGGGCAAGGGTACTTAAGGCGCCCTCCACGACTCACGCACGGCCTAGGGCCGGCTACACACGCCGAATCAAACTCTAATTCGGTTAAGACCCAAAAAAACACACAAAAAGGAAAACCTAACTTAAATCCGTCACATTGTTTCGGTCATAGCGGCGCGACCGTACGTCTTGTGAAGTTGGGTCCATACCCATTGTGTGGGCCATGGAATAAGCTTTCAAACAAGTCCAAGAACACCCCAATCGGACTCCGTATGCAAAAGTTATGACCTTTTTATTACAGCCCTGTTGGGCTGTCCCGAACCGAATCCGAATTGAATTCTGAGTTGATTCCGAGATGAATTTCGGTTGGGCTTGTGGAGGATCCGAATTGGGCTTGAATTCTTGTGCCTTTCTCCTCTTGGTTGACCCACGTGAGCTTCTACTCCATTGCTTTGGCTCCAGCCTCCCTCTCCTCCCTCTCGGTTCCAAAGGCTTCACAATGTTCAAACCTGAGAATGCACAAAATATTTGCATAAGGTAGTACCCAATTCTCATCAATGAAAATAGAAGATTCATTAAGAAACAAAAGCACCTGTTGATTTAGAAGTTTAGCTCTTGCTCTAGTCAATGGACCAACATGCACTTCTGCACTTGTATTATTTGTAGCTTCACTTATGGTGTCCATCTCAGTATGTGTGTGACCACCAATAGGGAAAGATGTATCAGTGTTAGGGATGCCCTCATCATCCTCCCCTCTTGAAAAGGCGTCGCCCTCGACGCTGGATCGCCACCACCAAAGAAAGGTGACAAATCAGCGACATTGAACGAGAGCTCACACCATAGTCATCGCGAAAGCTCTATCTTGTAGGCATTGTCGTTGATCTTCGCAAGCACCTTGAAAGGTCAATCACCTCGCAAAGAATTTGGAATACTTCAATGCCTCATGATCGAATGAATAATAAACTCTTTAGGCCATAAATAGTGTTGCCAAGTTTCTAACGCACGCACTAACGCATAAAGCTCTTTGTCATAGACCGGATAATTCAATTGAGCACCATTCGCTTACTAAAATAAGCTACCGGTCTACCCTCTTGCATTAAAACACCGCCAATACCCAATCCACTAGCATCACACTCAATTTCAAAATTTTAGTGAAATCGTAAAACAAGCAACGGTGTTTCAAGCGTTTCTTAAGTTCAAGAAAAGCATTGTCTTGCGCTACCCCACACAAATTCAACACCTTTTTTAGTAAGTTCATTCAAAGTGACACATGGCCGTCCCAAGAGCCAGCAAGGATATGTGTCACTTGCTCTTGGGACGGCCATGGCAATATGACCGTTCTGCTGTTCACGATGGGCGTACAAATCGCTACACATTTCGATGGAATAATATGGATATCATCTTGAAGCCCCTTACACCGCAAAACATTGTGAATTCTTCAATGCGTAAAATTGAGATGCACGTTGAGACCGCCAAAGAGCGAGAGAAGAATTTAGTGATGTTAGCCACCAAATCGTAAATGAGAGAATTCAGCAAAGATCCCAATTTGGTGCACTTTGTACTATTGTACAAAGACGCCTTGCTTTCGACTAACGACTTGTCTTCTTTTCCTAGTGGTGTTGCTTGTGTTTTGCAGACTTGGCGACGTCTTTCCAAACGAGGTACCACCGGGTACCACCAATTCGTGGATAGAACATAAGATCGACTTGATTCCGTGAGCGCCATTGCCGAACCGACCACCGCATCGCACCAATCCCGAGGAAACAAGGAAATTCGAAACAAGTACAAGAGCTTCTCCAAAGGGTATGTACGTGAAAGCTTAAGCCCTTGTGCTGTTCTCGTTATTTTAGTTCCTAAGAAAGATGGTTCATGGCGTATGTGCGTAGATTGTCGAGCGATTAATAATATCACAATCGATATCGCTATCCTATACCGCGCTTAGATGATATGCTAGACAAATTGAGTGGTGCTGTTATTTTCTAAGATAGATTTGCAGATGGTTACCATCAAATTAGGATGCATGAAGGGGATGAGTGGAAACAGCATTTAAAAAAATTTGGGTTGTATGAGTGGTTAGTCATGCCTTTTGGTTTAACTAATGCACCTAGTACATTCATGCGCTTAATGCATCATGTTTTAAGGCATTTGATTGGTAAATTTGTGGTTGTGTACTTTGATGATATTCGATTTACAACAGACCGAATCAACACATAGACCATCTTAGACAAGTTCTACAAGTTTTATGTGAGGCTAGGTTATTCGGTAACTTAGAGAAGTGTACCTTTGCAAAGATCATGTCATCTTTTGGGCTATGTTGTTTCTGCACATGGAGTTGAAGTAGATGAGTCTAAAATTGAAGCGATTAAAAATTGGC
>JAYEVH010000093.1:0-98030 GCA_036346255.1 Ampelocalamus luodianensis | reverse complement strand
CCTTGTTCTGCTCACCTTCTTCGAGGACACGAACGGACGCCACGATAAGACAGATCTTCCCGCACATCGATATTTTCCAATGGTGTTTCTCAACCGAACACGAGGCATTTCTTCAATTGCGACACATGGAAACATCATGCACCCTCAAGTGTAGCTAGCAACCCAACTTGTATGCAACAGCCCACTTTCTTGATGATGCGACACGCCCGACATATCGAGGAGCCGCTTGCCTCGACAATCAAACGACGATGTCCCTTCAAAGGTGAGACTTTGAGATACACAAAGTCATTGGGCCGAAACTCACCACGATTTAACGACGATCCGCATAGCTCTTCTGCTCGATCGAAGCACGCGCAAGTGCTCACGAATCAATCGCACTTGACTTTCTCGCCTCATTGATCGAATCCGCCAAAGAACCGCTTTTCACCGCCACTACCAATGGTGTTCGCAGCGCCTCCCATACAAAGCCTCAAACGGTGCCATACCGAGACTAGCTCGAAGTCGTTGTTGTAGGAGAACCTGTAAGTGGTAGGCACTTCTCCCAATTCTTCCCATAGGAAAGAACACAAGCACGAGCATGTCTTCAAGCACTGGTTGACGCGCTCCCGTCACCACCATCACCCGAGGATGATAGGTCGAGTGAATGAAAGACGGTCCCCATGGCTTCCTCGTGATACTATGCCAAACCGAGAGGTGAACAGAACCACGATCCGACACAATTGTTCGTGGCACACCATGCGCACATCACAATACGGGATATGTAAAGATCCGCTAATCGATTCACATCAATCTTCGATCGCGACCGAAGGAAATGAGCCACCTTCGCAATCGATCAATGATAACCTATAATGCATCCTTCCCCGCAGGAGTACGCGTACTGCTGATAAAATCCATGCCTACGTAATCCCACTTCCATTCCTAGATAGGTAAGGGTCAAGAAGACCTACCGACGCCGATGCTCGGCCTTGACACGACAACATATGTCACATTCGCCACGAACCCGCAATCTCGCGCTTCATGCGAGTCCACCGTAATATCTCGACGCAGATCTTGGTACATTTTAGTGGCCCCGGATGGATGGACAAAGGCGAATCATGGGCCTCTCAAGAATCAAATCCGCAACTCGGGACCTTTGGGACCACAAGACGCCGCCCAAACCACACAACACCGTGCTCATCTTCGTGAAACACTTGGCCGATCCATTCTCGATGTTCGCGCTGATTTTACCCACACCATCATCTCGATTGCCGCACGCTTGATTTGATCCACCAAGGTTGGTTGCACAATCGTGGCAAAGAAGGGAACCGTGCTCAACCAAACCCAAGTTGAGACGCTGAAATTTCGCATAGTGCAAAGTTGTCGCTTTGGATCATCAAAGTATTGCAATACACCTTTCGCTAAGTGCATCAAGAACTACATTGGCTTTGCCAGATGATACCAATACCCATGTCATAATCTTTGATCAATTCTAACCATCTCTCTCGCCGAGGTTCAGATCGCCGAGTGAACAAGTATTTCAAACTTGTGGCGGAATACACCTCACGCCGTTTCCATCAAATAATGCCGCCAAATCTTGAGGGCATGAACTATCGCAGCAAGCTCTAAATCATGGGTGGGATAGTTGAGCTCATGAGGTCTCAATCGCTCGATGCATAGGCAACCGCTTTGCCTTCCCGCATAAGAACACATCCGAGTCCCCGACGAGAGGCACGCAATAAATATCGAAACTCTTGTGGATATCAGAAGAGTAAGGACTGGGCAAGTCAATCGCCGCTGAGCCTCGAAAGCTCATCACAAGCGAGGACCATACAAACTTCTTGTCCTTCTTAAGCAATTGGGCGGGCTTTGCGATTTTGGAGAAGTTCTCGATAAAGCGCGATAGTAGCCTGCTAAACCAAGAAAACTCCGCACATCGTGGATCGACTTGGCCGGCCTCAAGATAGAACATCGCCGACTTTGCTGGATCTACACTATTCCTCCAATTGAAAGAACATGGCCCAAAATGCCACTTCCTTCAACCGAACTCACATTTGTCGAACTTCGATACACTGATGCTCCCGAACTTGCCCAAAACAATCTTCGGGATGCTCAAGATGCTCGCTTCATCTTGGAATAGATAAGAATGTCATCAATAAAACCACCACAAATTTGTCCAAATACTCCATGAATACGAATTCATAAGGTTCATGAACAACGCTGGAGCATTGGTCAAACCGAAGACATGACGTGTACTCGTGCAAAGCCATAGCGAGTAGTGAAAGCCGTTTTGAATATCCTCACTCGATCCGACTTGATGATAGCCCGATCTCGCATCAATCTTGAGAACACCGAGCTCCGCATAACCGTCAAAAGATCATCAATGCGGGCAGAGGATATTTGTTCTTCACCGCTACTTCATTGAGAGGACGGTAGTCAACACACGCGCAAAGTCTTGTCCTTCTTCTTCACAAAGATCACCGACAACCCCAAGGAGATGAACTGGGACGGATGAAACCTTTGCTTGGAGCTCACCAAGTCGCTTCTTCAATTCTTCTAGCTCATTGGGAGGCATCCGATACGCGCGCTTCGGAAATCGAGCGCAGACGGCAGCAACTCGATGGCAAACTCCTGATCTCGAACCGAGGCATCCCCGCAAATCTTCAGAAAGACATCCACAAAGTCGACATTATGGGGACATCCGAATTTGCAAGGTGGCTTTGCTTCTAATGCACATAGATGTGGCCCCGCAACGCGCGAAATCCGACTCGCCGCTCAAGGGTCGGTGAGATAGACAATCTTCCCGCACAATCGATATGCCCCAAGTGTTGGGACAACCAATCCATGCCAAGAATCACATCCGCATCACGAATCGAGCAGATAAGATTTGCTAAAAACCCCACCTTGACTATGATAGGAACATCCCGACATCAGAATCGGCCTCATTTCCGCCCGAGAGCTGGATGAGCAAAGGAACCCCAAAGGTACAAAGGAAGACTACTAGCAGCAGCAAATGATCTTGAAATAAAGAATGCGATGCTCCGTAATCAAATAATACCGCAGCAGGACGAATTAACAAGAAGTGTACCCATCACGACATCCGCGCCCCGAGCCTCCTCACCAAAGGTGGTTCACTCGACACGCCGCACTCGGTCTTCTCGATAATCTTCCGCGCTGGTGACGCTTCCCGCCCGCCCTCCATTAGACGAGGCCGCCTGCAACACTCGAGGGCGTGCATTCGCGATAATGGCCCTTGTTGTGGCAATAAAACAAGTCACCTCGGCCGGATTGCGAGACCGCTCTGTTGCCGATCGCAGCGCACGTGGTCAAACACCGCCGCGCGTGGGCGGAGCCGTGCAGATGGTCTCGCGCGGTGGAGCAAAAGAACGCCATCGGTGCCGCCTGTACCGAGGACGAACGAGGCCGGTGAGTAGACCGATGCGCCCCATTTGCGCTATGGACTCGCCAAACGCTTTGCCTTATGCTCGCAACGATGGCCTTATCTACCAAGGCCCGAAGTCCGAGAAGTCCACAACAGATAGCTTGTCCCGCAGCTCCTGACAAGCCATCCATAAACTTCTCCGCTAGCCTCATCTCGAGGCCACCTCACCCGAGCATAACGAGCCAAGTGATTAAACTCGATAAGTACTCGTCACGCACTTGCGCCCTTGCTTGAGCGCGAGGAACTCTTCTTCTTCAGCCTTCATCGCCATCCGGGATGTGGCCCGACAAAAGTCGACTGAACTCCTCCCACGCCGACCACATGGCTCATGGGCCGCATGGCGAGATAGTTCTCCCACCATGAGTGCCGCGCCGCAAGCCGGTGGGACGCCGGTGCCTTTGTCCTCGCTACCGCATCGAGCTATGTTGAGTTTTCGCCAACCATGCGCAGCCAATCGTCCGCATCGAGGGTCCTCGAGCGGAGAAAGTCGGCGTCAGGTACGAGGAACTCGCAAGTCCCCGCGAAGTCCGTGGCCGCCACCATCAGAGGAGTGGAGGTATTCCAGCAATAACCTCCAAGATGCGCTGTCTGTCCATGCGGTTTCGCCGATCCGCGAGAACCTCACCATGGTCGAGGAGGGGGAAGCTCTCATCATGACCACCTGGCTGATCGCCACGCTGCTCTCCCGCCATCCTGCTTTACTAAGACAAGTTAGCAACAAATTTAAGAGCAAGAAAGCCAAAATTCATGAAAGCAAATTAAACAAACACAAGGCAGATAAAGTTCGACTCAAAGAAAATCGACACATAACTACTCCCTTTACATCTTACCCTATTATCCCCACAAGTTTCAGCTTGGATTAAACTTCATGGTTCTCCCAAACTAATTCCACCATAGAGTAACTATCTTTGAAAGGTGAAGAGAGAAACCAAGTTTCAAAACTTAAATTAGAGTAAGATGAGAGTAGAAAGCTAAGATAGGTAAGGAATAAATCGAGAATCGCTTAGGTTTTCATAAACCTTTTATAATTTGAAAATAAGACTTTCAAAATACCCTAAGGACGACTATGCTTGTTATTACGGCCGAATGGCTCGATACCAACTTTGTAGGACTCCATTTATTTGGTTTGTAATGCTTAACCAACCACCGGTCCTAGCATCACAAATCAAATAAATCGATCCTCTGAGATATGTATACTTCCTAAAGCAAAGATACACCCCCTGCAAAATTAGACATCAACTCCATTCCACACATAGAGTCCAAACACCACACTTCCAAACGGAAGATAAACAAATAGTAACAATATTATGCATAATGGCCGATCGCCACAAGATACACAAATAACAACAAAAGACATGGAAGCAAAAGTGCCATAAGATGGCTATAAACAAAGCCAATCGCTGTGCCTTCAACCCACAAGGCATCCGACCGACCGCCAAGCCTAGTCGTCACCCACGGCGACAAAGACACCACAGTAAGAGGGCCCCGAGGCTCACCTCCTTCCTCCGCAACAAAAACATTAAGCAAAGCACCGAGTACAAAGATTGTCTTTGTACCCGCAAGACTCGACGTGTGAACTAGCGCACTGCTCATATGCTACATGCAGCTTGTCCGGTGGAGGCCATATGTTTTATTTGCATAAAGCCAATTTTCATTTGCAATAAGGTAATACAGCTTTTAAAGGCAAGTTTGCAATTCATTTTTAAGATTGAAATAACAGTAGGATAATAATAACAAAAAGCGAAAGATAAACAACCTAGAAGTGACTATCCCAATAGTCACCACAACAATAGCACGAATCCCGCATTCGCACTCACCCATCAAGTTTTAATTTAAATGTTGTAGTCTAGTTCTTGGGGCGATCCAGCGTGTCCATAACCTAGACGAGGCTATTCAATAGTTTTAACCGCAGGGTGTACCAATGTACCCACACTCGCATCGCCTTTAAGCCAAAAACACACTGGTTGCATGTCGGGCACGGCTAAGTCCTACGAGACTTTTTCCAATATTGTGTATTAACTACGAGCCGCCAGATGGATAGAAACCCATACGCTACATGGTAAAGCCGAAAGACAACTACCCACTCAGATAAAGCTGACAACTACCATGCTCCCACCTCCGTCCCTCCCGCGACTCTCTCGCGACCCTGAGCCAATACACGCCAAAGTACTAGGTCAAGAGAGGTCCCATATACTCTAGTGTGGTTAGCACGCAAAATGCTCAAGACGGTGGCGCAAGTAACTCGGTCCTTAACCGACTCTGCACCTTTCAAATACACCCAATGATCACACCAGCCTACCATTGTGCCCAAGTCTAAATCATTTTGTTTTCATTTTAATTTTGCAAATAACATAGCAAAAGTGCTGAAACATAAAGTTGTAGTAAATTTTGTGTGATCAAGGTTACCACTAAAGTCGATAACCGCCAGCTTCTACCGATACTAAGCATGTCTAAGCAAATGAAATCGATCTACTAAGTGACAAGAAATCATCCAAACATCTCTAATCACAAAGAAATAACCTAGGCTCAGTAGTAGAGATCAATATTTTGTCTACAGGATATGCACACTACTGATTTAACTAATCAATTTAACACAAATTAAGCAATGCATACATACAAATTAAAACAAAATATTAATCTTTAAAATACTCGATTAAACATGATCAAACCGCTTGCTTCGGCCGCTGCTCAATATGGTGCTGAGGATCGCCTCGTGGTTGCCGCAAATATCTAATCCTAACGATTTTAACAAAACAATAATAAGAACGAATAACACCGCAAAACTCAAACATCACATACAAACACCAATATATACACCAAGGCTAGACTATCACAAAGAATGACAAATAATGCTACAGAGACCCACCCACCTTTGCTAGGTTAACCACAAAATCAAACTTCTAACATGCTTTAAACTTTGGACAGACTTTGATGGTGATTGTGTGTACATCTATTATTTAATCATCAAGCTAATATATCAACAAATAAATTAGCTATACTAAAACCACTATTGACAGGTGAGAGCACAAAATCTACAAGAAGCTATTGAAAGCATAACTAGCCAAGTATCCAACTAAGAAAGGCTAAACAAAAATCTTCTACCTAAGATAGGATGCTAAGGATGCTCAGCTATTCATACCCCTAAGCATCACACCTAGATTTTGCAAGGCTAACAAGTTTCAACACTTGGTCACTACCCAAATCTTATAACACTGACAACTCAAAAGTACAGAGGCAAATAAAATGAGCAGCTAACTATCCCTAAGATCAAGCATGGCAACAGAAACTTAGAAACTTAAAGATACCAACTAAATGATTTCATGCTAACCACCACAACAAAAAGGAGACATCAAGTCTAATAAAACCTAATAGCAAGCATGATACAAATTTTCAGACATCGACAATAACTAAAACCGACAACAGAGAAAGATACGAGAAACTTGCACTAAAATACTTTCAAACCTCAATTACTAACTTTGATCATGCATGAGAGTGAACTAAAGAACAATCATAAGCATGATTAGCAATAACTAATTGGTTTTGAAGGAGGGGCCCCACCGCCGGCTGCATGAGAGGATCACAACCGAAAAGAACGAGGATCTCGCGCCTCGACTGGATTCGCCGCCGCGGTGGAGGCGCGACGAGGTGGAAACCAAGGCCAAAATGGGTCACGGAGGATCACCAAATCGTAGGTGGTCTCGAGGCACCGAGATGCACTGCGTGGCGCGGCGACGAGCTTAGCGGCCGCAGTGGGGTGACAAGGTGCGGCTGTACTCAGCAGAGGAAGACAATGAAATTTAGCGCGCGCATGGGCATCAAGTGAGTTACCAGAACTCACCGGCAGTGGCGACGACGACAGAGAGGCACCGAGTGACCTGCACGAGAGCCCACTACGCGGCGACAGGGGTCACCGAGGAGGAGCAACCGAGCAAAAATAGGGGAAAAGGGAGACGGAGATAGCTTGAGTGAGTGCACTAGATGAAGCTAAGCGAGCAATTGCCCAAGGAACCAACTCACCGGAGATGAGGACGATGATCCAACTTTCTACCAAGAAGAGGGATACCAAATTCAATGGCCCCGCGAGTGAAACACAAAATTAGCCGAGGGGAAATCATGATAGGGATCCGGAACACGATGTGACGCGCGAAAAGAAGGGATGATCTTCATCGTTGTGGTGCCGACACGGCGAGGAGCACGCCTGCGGAACCAGCGACACGCATCTACTATTTGAGCTCGTGGAAGGTAACGGAGGCGTGAAGTGGTCTTAGGGTGTCCAAAGGAGGATAAGAGAGCTTTGCGAGAGCTTAAGTAGGAAGAGGGCGGAGGAAATCGAGAGGCGAGCTTCTCGCACCGAGACGCAAAGGAGAAAAAGCGGCAGTCGTGGGTAGATGACGGCGATAAATGCCACACTGCAGTATGGGCTTAGCGGCGGGAGATGCGGCCGAGGTGAAGCGCGCGGAAACCAAGAATGGACGGCGAGACGAGGTGGCGCGCGATGCATGCCGCCACGCACACAAAGACACGAACGAGAGGTAGGTGACGACCGACGAGTGGGACCCGCCGGGCAAAGGATGCGAATGGCGCGCGAACCGTAGACCGCACGGCAATTAGGTGGTCCGCTCGATCAGAATGCGCCGACCGCTGGATCTAAAATGAACGGTCGAGATGGATGTATGCATTCTGACAGTCGGCTGCGCGCTGAACGGATCGTGGCGATGCACAACGGACGGCACGATTGATTAGATTCGCGCGGCGACAGTTGGCGCCGACTTGAGCCATTTAGGTGCGGTCGGTTTGAGTCGGGCTCGCTCGAGCCCGACAAACAAAGGAATACCGATTTGAAGTTTTAAAAGGCTGAGAGGGTTTAGAGAATTTTTAGAGGTAACTCCTGAGCTCCAAAAATTTCTGAAATTTTTATGGTAGATACTAGGGACAGAGGACAACCTTGTATAATTTTTCCAGAACTTTTATGCACTGCATTGTTCTAGAGAAAATTCACAAGTTGCTGTACAGGAGTTTGACCAGATTTCAAACAGAGTTGACTTGGCCATTTGAAATAGCAAACAAAATCTAAAAATTGTGAAATAATTCAGGAGGTAGATAGGATGATCAAGATGACAGGAAAAATATTCCTAGAGGATGATCACAAGTTTGAAGGCTAAGAATGTAAGTTGACAACAATTTCCATTCACAAGAATTTAATTCTAGAAAATGGAAATTGCTAGGAAAATGTAGAAACTTTCAAATGATTTTGAAGAGGCAACAAAAGTTTTTATTTCTCCTCAAAATTTTACATTTGAAATACAAACCCTAAGTTAGGGCTGTTACAGCTTACTACCTAACTGATTTTATTAAACTGCTCGTTGGAGTTTACTATCACATCCCCTGGCAATTATCGCCCGGTCATGCGATGCTGTCATGGGACTTGGGGTCCATGGCACATGAAAAACCTGGGACACGGGTGTAACACCCCACGAGCAATCCAATAAAAAAAACCTTGAAAAATTTGAGCGTGACAGTAAAAATGAGTACCACATTTGCTTTTCAAAAAACATTGCAATTTACTGCCATTCCAGGTGTTGTTCTTACTATACTTGAGAGTTTACTGGGTGCATGAGATCTCTGGCCCATAACTGTTGCTATGGGCTGCGTGGCTCGCTAGGGGGCGCACCCGTGCTAGCATGTGAGACCCCGGTTTATTTAGCTTGTAATACTTAGCCTTCCATTGGCCCTAGCATCACAAACAAAATAACCCGTGCCTCGATGGACATGTGCTTCCCAGAAATGCAGCACACATACATCTTTACAAAAGTATGCATCAATTCCATACATCATATTATAACAAGTCTAGCAAACGACGTACATAATATAAAGTTATTACAAGACATCCGACCAGCCAAATAACATAAATATCAAATAACAGCAAAAGCAAAAGGTACCATAAGATGGCTTTAACCAAAAGACGACCGGTTAGCCATAACCACAGGGCAACCGACCGGGCCGCCAAGCTAGTCGCCCCACACACTGCCACAGCACAACTCACAAAAGTGAGGCCTTTCGGGCTCACCTTCTTCCTCTGTACACAACAAGCAATGCAGATGAGTACAATAATGTACTCGCAAGACTTACGAGTAACAAGCCTATACATAGCTACATGAAAGCTGAATTCAAAGGAAATGGTTATATGGTTGTTTGGACGCATAAAGCAAGCTTCATTTGCAATAATGTAATAGATTGACGGCAATTTAACAAATCAGTTTTTAATCACTGAAATAACAGCGAGTAACAGTAAATACAAGTAACCACCTAGAGGTGACTAACCCAATAGCCACCACATCATAGCACGAATCCCTGATTCGTACCACCCATCAAGTTTTAATTAAAATGTTGTAGTCTAGTTCTCACGGGGCGTATCCGAGCGTGTCCATAACCTAGGACGAGGCTATTCGAATAGATCAAACCCTGCAGGGGTGTACCAATGTCCCCACATTTCAGACCGCCTTATTGCCAAGCTATTAAGCACACTTCCGAAGGTATGTCGGCACGGCTAAGTCCTACGAGACGTTTCTAATATTGTGTATCAACTACGAGCCGCTCGTATGGACCGCAGCCCATACGCTTACATTGTAAAGCCGAAAAGACAACTACCCCTCGGGGTAAAGCTTTTCGGACAACTACAATGCTCCCAGCACATGAACCACCTCATTTTACCACAACACAACACACACACGCCCACCTGCGACTCATAGCCAACACCCGCCAAAGTACTAAGTCAAGAGAGGTCCCATACCCTCTAGTGTGGTTAGCACGCAAGAATGCTCAGAACGGTGGCGCAAGTAACTCGGTTCTTAATGACCCGGGCACCATTCTAGTCACACCCAAAATCACACCATACCATTGTGCCCAAGTCCAAATCATTTTGTTTTCATTTTTAGTTTTCACAATTTAAACATAGCACAAAGCTGAAACATAGAGTCATCATAAGTTTGTGTAATCAAGGTTATCGATAAGTCGATAACCGCCCATTTCTACCGATAGCTAAGCATGACTAAGCAACATACTCAAAAACTACTAAGTGATGAGGGCTCATACAACGAACCCAAAATCACAGCAAATAACCCTAAGCTCAGTAGTAGAGGATAAACATTTGCCTACTGATAATGCATCTAATGGGTTAACTATCGACAATAGTTAAAACAACATAGCAATGCATATGTAGAATTTGCAAACAATATATTAGAATTTGAAATTAATAGGATCAACATGATCAAATGAATGCTACATCTGCTTGCCTTGCTGGAGGGCAGAGTCTGGTTGCTGTGGCTCAGATTCGAGATCAACAATCTCTTCGGAACCTAACGCGAAAAGGCGATAAAACCAATAAGAACGAAGAACCCCAAACAAAACTCAACAGCAAAACTCATCCAAATCTAATGAAATTTATACAGTAGCAAGGTAAGGTCGGCATCCGTCCATCCCCTTGCCCTTCCTACTCCTCCCTTAGTCTCCTGCCTTATTATCTTGATAAATTAGAGTAACAAGCATATACGAGTGCTTCTGTGATGTAAGAGATTGATGTTTTTTTCATGCTTATGTGAATTTGTGATTGAAGGATGCAAAATTTTCTGGCACAAAAAATGTCTAAATGTACTTTTATATTAAACTCTAGTTAAACATGAATTTATCCCAACTGTAATCATCTAAAAAGGTTTTAAAATGAATTAGTTACGAGTTTTCAAAGTTTAATATAATTTTCAGTTGATAAATAAAGATTTACCGAAATAAAACAAAGATTATCGAAAAGGAATCGACGTGGACGAACGCGGGCCTTCGATTCGGGATCCAACGGCCCATGCGCTGGAGAAATAGCGCACGTGCGCAATCCTAAAGAGGTTCATCGTTGGATCTAAATCCAATGGTCCACGTGGATTGGGCCGTTCGGACGACGCGAACGCCACGATCAACCACAGCCGTAGATCTCAAGATGGATGGCCCAGAGCGCGGTGTGATTCGCGTGACCCGAACGGCACATCCATCTCAGCCGCTCATCGCGAGATGGACGACCCGCGTGATTTGGGAGCCTGGTGGTCCGAACGGCCCCGCGATCTGAGCCGCAGATCTAAAGATGGGCGGCCCAGATCCTTGTGCGGTTCGGGTGACCCGAACGGCACATTGATCTCGGCCGTTGATCAAGAGATGGATGGTCCAGAGCGACTTGGAACATTTGGGGACCTGAAAGTCCCAGAAGATCTGGGCTGCAGATCTTGAAATCGACGGTCCACGACCACGATGCGCGTATAAAACACGTGTGAGTTTTAAGTGCGCGGGGAGTGCTAAATGCGTGGGCCCACATGTCAGAGATACAGAGGGTGATTTAGGATAGCTAATAAATGCTAAACCCAATGATTAGAGATGATTAGCATTAATTGTGTCCTAATGTTTTCACACAGAGGGATTTAAGCGGTTGGGGGCCCACCTGACAGTGGCACAAAAGCCCAATTCGGACAGTCATTAATTGCTAACAATGATTAGCATTTAATGAACTAAAGTTTAGCCCTAATGACCCCGGGACTGCGGTTTAAGGCCTACGGGCCCACCTGTCAGTGACTTAATGAGTCAATTCCGACAGCCATTTAATGCCAACACTAATTACCAATGATTAACATTAAATGATGTCCTAAAGGCGTTGATTAGGGCCGACGGGGGGGTGGGGGTTAAATGGTTGGGCCCACTGTCAGTGGCGCAGTGGACCAGTTTAAGACATATTAATTACCTCCAATGATTAAGCCAATAATGATGTCCTAACCGGCAACGACACAGAGGGGTTTCGTCCGGCAAAAACCGGGCGGCAAGGAACGGCGTGTCGCCACGGCTCCGGCCACAGCGGCGCCCACAAAGTACCAAAATGGGTTCGCAATAGCCTTGGACCCGATGGTGATGACTTCACCGCGAACGACCCACAACGCCGCGCAGCCGAAAAAGGCACGTAACAACTAAGGCCGAAACAAAAATGGCTCAAAACTCCGCATTGTCCAAAGAAGCGTGCCACAAATGTCTAGGGACTAATTAGAAGCTACCTTGGCCAAGAAGAGCTTCAAAGTTGGCGAGAAGCTTGGACAACAGAGAAGCTCACGAGTTGAAGAAGATGAAATGAAAAAGATGTCTCGAGCAAAATGAGTGATACGGATCATCATTATAGCTTTATTATAGCTCGTAGAAGCTCCAAGAGCAATTAATTGAGAAAAGAAGCCCTTACTGAAATGGAGAAGAAAGGGGGTAAATCGGCCGAAATGATCCAAACTCAAAATTGTTCAATTCCTGTGAATGAAACCCAAAATTGAGTGAGGGGAAATGCATAAGGGGTTAATGAGTTCAAAAGGGTACAAGAAGAATTGGAGATGAACTGTAACACCCTGGCTATTTGGAAGCCAAGATGTCACCCTAAAATCTCTAACATACAACCATAATCATGAGAATTGAAGCAATAATCCAAGTTATAACGAATGGAAGGAGAATCGCTCAAAAGGCATAATCGCACAAAATAATCTGAACCTATGCAGTCAAGTACCACAATGAAAATAAACATCCATAACCAAACAGGAGACATCACCCACAAGTCGCCTCAATTATTACAGTTTATCTCTAAACAAATAAAGCAATTCAACCAAGTTCTATTATTGAAATGGAATATGGTGATGTGTGTTTAGTGCAAGTCTACTCCTCCCGATAGAGTCATCCCGAACGGCCACCTAAAACAAAACAACAAACAAGAGTGAGTCCGGACTCGGCAAGTACAACGACATAAGAACATACTTCATGTAGATACATAGCACATAAGAAATATCTCAAAGAAAGTAATCAGAATGCATGGATGCCATGAACTGGATGGATCTGCACTCGTATTATATATCGTATAGCAAGTGACACACCCGTCGGTGTTCACTTAAGCCCGTATTTATCAAAATACGGGATCCAAAATACCGTATGAAGAACGTTTCATACGGTGTCCAAAACCGCCACATTGGAATGGTGGGACTTCACTTGCCCATACCGAATTGATGGGACTTTAGACTCCACTCCGTGGAGCTCCACTCCGTGGACGGAACATGAACATGATCGCATGAATAATTTTATGAACAATGGTTAATATCATCTCCACACATATGAAAGAGCGTACACAAAGAACATGATCATCATATCATTCTTGTCTACCATAACCTCCACTCCCGTGGATGGCATATGAACATTTAAGCTTCTCCCACATCAACATAACACCATACCAATCAACGAGCATCCGGGGTTTACAAATCACACATAAGTCATTGTACTTGCCTTTTAGTGTTGCGATGCGTTGGGAGGCAACGAAGAAGCCGCTAACCTTGGCGCCTCACCCCCTACACCAAATTTACTCAATAAGAACCAAGTCACCATGACACTACTCACATCGCCCCTAACACTTACCCCAACTCCATCATCTAAATTGTACCCATTGCTTGAATTAAACCACATACTAGCAGAAACCCTTATCGGACAGCAGCGGTAAAAAGGCATAACTTTTGCTCTAAAACTCAAAAAGGGGTGTTCTCAGGTTCGTTTGAAAGGTAAAGAAATTATCTACAACAACCTAGTTGATGGAAATCTCGAATTCTATATGTATCAATCTTCACAAGACCAACAAACACTATCTGTCAGAACTTCTGGCAATTCTGGACAGCAGCACGGAAAGTGCCATAACTTTTAATTGGCTACACCAAACTTTGCGTTCTTTATCAATATCAAAATCTAAGACCAAGGCCTACAATAACCTAGTTGGGTGAAAGCCCTGAATTTTCCATTAACACACTCATATTTTAAAAGATAACTTGACAGATTATTCTCGTCAGGATTCTGGACAGAAGAGACGAAAACTAACATAACTTTTTATCCGTACGTCGGAATTCAGTGTTCTTGGCGGCCACCGAAAGCTAAGAACAAGACCTAACTAACTCTAGGAGGTGAACTCTTCGGATTCGGACTCTAAGTCATCGAAACAGTGCACGCAAGAAACAGGACAGAACTGAACGAAGAACAGAAACAGTCTGAACCAATCGGTCTAATCGCAAACGCATCTAATGACTTTCTAACATCACAAGAAACCCATCGTTACCCTTGGAGCACCAGGAAGACGACAAAGATCCTTGTAGAGGATGACCCTCAATCCCCCATTCTTGATCAGCAAGTCCGCGAAGCTCCAACCCTTCCTTCGCGAGAGGCCGGCAGCAGGGAGGTCGGCATCAAGGAATGTGAGGCGCTCATCCATGGGTGGGGCAGCTCCAAGGGAGGAGGTAGGGGTGGAGGCTGCAAGAGGGAGGGGGAGGGGAAATTTCGGCCAAGGGATGGGGGTAAGGGGCGGCTAGGGTTTAGAAGGAGGGGGCGGCTTGGGCCTTGGGCCCTAGGGCACCTTCCCCTTAATGGCCCACCCCTGGCCGGCCAAAAGGATGGACGGGCTTGGGCTGGAGGTCCACACTCCAAAGATCCCCAAAACTTTGAATTTAAATAATTTCCAACTCCCGAATAAAAATTCTCTCTAATCTTTATTATTACATTTGCTATCGAATAATGAGTAAATTCCCTCTACGAATAATATTCTCGCTAAATGTAATTTGGGGTATTACATTCTACCCCCCTTAAACAGGATTCGACCTCGAATCCTCACACAGCTCCACACAAAAGAACAACCACCACTGAGGACTAACAATGGTAACCACATACCCGAAGTGAACGAATCCGGATAACTCGCACACATGCGAAACTCCAACTCCCAAGTGGCCTTTCTCTCGAACGGAGGACCACAACACAATAACGTAAAACGACGTCAGTCCTAACACTCAACCTGACATTTCTAGGTACACTCATCGGACAAGACTCGAAGGTAAGATCCTACTCGATGGTTCACGACATTAACGAATAATCAAACTCTGGTTCTCCTAGGTACTCACACGGCACTAGAACAATCCAGGAAATGCGTACTTCGCGTATGGACCTGTGGTGGTCCTAGCGATATGCCAACTAGCGAAAACAACCCAACGTACCTTGGGCTAACCTCCCCAATGATGCCGAATCACACAACAAGCACATAGAACACGGAACTCTTGTTCCCCCTCTCAATTGAACTCTTCACTAAAAACAAGGATCACCTCCTTTAACCGGAAACATACAATCGAATTCTTTTTAAGCAAACTCTTTTACCGGCAAAACATATCTGAAAACGAAAGATTCACATCGCAACTAAGCGTTACTAGCTCGGTACTAAAGAGTCAAATCCAGAAATCGGAATTTCATCACGAAAACCTTTCCACCTTCCAAGTGGCAGTCTGCGAATAAACATCACGAAAACCAAAGGAGGAATCATTTTAAATGCCCAAATCAAAACTTCCTTTATTCTTCCTGAACCGATAAGAACCACACATACCAAAATCGAGTCAAACTCAACTTACGAAAGACATTGGTCAACAGCACAAAGCTCATGCGAGAATAAAGAAAATGCTTCACTAATCAAGAAGACATTTTTTTTCCTTAGTTTCACTCTTTGGAATAAAATATCTCTCCAACCTTGGAATTCGAATTCATCGCATACCACACGGTCTCAAACCTTTTAATTTAACATCCTCAAATTAGGCTTAAACCGAAATACATCATCCACACCTTTTTAGAGAGACTCTATTGATTCCACTGAACACTCTAGACAACTCCTTTAACTGATGACATTAATTTGATAGAAGGCACCAAAGCACCTCAAAAACCCATGCAATCTCATCCCCTCCAACTTTCAAGAACAACACGTCAGAATCCTCAGTACACCCGCTCATGAACTACATCAGAATGGTTCTATCGACAATCATTCCGCTACTCAGAATACTCTAGTTTTCTATCCCCTCTACACGCAAATCTTTGGGCGACCAAAAGTCTAGCATGAAAATGGAAAGCCCAAATTTAACCTCCGAGACCTCTACAACGAATTCCTCTTATAACAAATAGTGAAATCATCAGATTAAATCTCTAACATCACCACAATTCCGACATACTCACTCATTGACATCGTCAGGAATCACTCACACAACATCGCAATACTTTCCAATTGTGTTACTCTATAAAATTGATTAAGGTTTCCATACATTTGATAATCCCCAACATTTCAACATGAACCAAAGTTCTGGAACTACACTATATCATAGGTTCTACTTAGTCGAACACTATACGCTTTTACTTGAAGCCATACATTCCATCTCGAATCAACTTCCTCCAAGAGGTTCAGGTCAAAACCAACTCATCCTCTATTACTCCTCCAATAGCTTGGTAGCAAAATCTAACCCCTACAATAACTTAACCACCACCAAACAATTGACAACTTACGCTTTGTAAAACTTTGCAACACAAAACTGTTGATCCTTTCTCAAAAGAAAGAGACGAACAAGGACCGGTTTCCGCGACAGAAAAGTTGCTGCTCACAAAGAGCACGAAACCAAAAGAAATAATCTGGTAATGAAGATCTGGGAAAACGAAAGTTGATTTCACAGCGGAGGGCACGCATCCCTCGAAAAGGGAATAGCAAACAACCACCAATAAGAGAAAAAAATGGCATTGCGATTGAAACTCGACAACTCTTGAGTGAAAAGAGCAAAAAGTTTACGAACAATTCAAATAACCACAAGTTACAAAACTTGACTCACATTCTCAAATATTCCTACTGCACTCTTTCCTTTAACACTGAAATTAATTCTTTGACTAGCATCGCTTTGCCACACGTACAAGATAAGGTCTTTAGTCCAAACCACAAGTACTAATTAAGAACCAATAAAAATTCTTCAATATGTCATATTTGTTCAGAACAGTTCAACTACACAAGAAACATGAGATCCAAATAATCTCAGTCACCAAACTCGAAATATTTCCAATTATAGGATTTCGTGAAAAGCAAGTAGATTATTCTCCTCTTAAAGGAACCAACATAACTTCTTTGATTGCAACCTCACGTTGCCAACTCAGACCAAAGAGCCTTTAAAATTAAATCACACAAATCTCTTAAGAAGCAACAGGACAATCCAATACCTTAATTTATTTAAAATAATTTCAGCTACCAGATGATTCATGAGCTCCAAAATATCGCGAAAGCTAAACTTGAAATATTATCATCTAAACGATATCACCAAAGGCGATCAAATTACTACAGGTATTAACATCAATTTCACAACAACAATTAGAAAAAAAAAACACTATTGGTGTTGCTCAACACCTTCTTTAGCGCTCATTAACAATTGATGATTGTACTAAACATGTGTGTACATATGGTACTAATTCCATTTGCAATCACATAACCATATATAAACATAGATTCACATTTCGCCTTTGTTCAAAAATCAATTCAAAACATGGCTAAAGATTCACTAACATAATTTTCTATAAACAAGGTTTCACGAATCGATACACCAGCACCTATCTGGTCCTTTATACAAGTTTTAACAATTTTAGCATACCAGGAAATAGATAAATCTAGCTCTTATGTAAGATCTATAGGTTCTGAACGGATATGGATAGTCTTTATTTAACATACACTATATATCAAATACAAGGACATTTCAAATTAATCAATTTCACTTTCATGGATGATAGTTAAGAATAATTGATTTGCACCATGCTAAAAACCCAACTTGGTAACCCACATCATAGCAGTTTATTCGTTTAGTTATAACTTCTCATTTTAAGCATGGCAAGACATCACAAAAGGATTCTAACACCTTACTTCAGCAAAAGAGAGACTTCAAACCTCAACGCTTGAAGTAATCCAAAAGAAACATATAAAGCCAAAGCTTTCCCATGCAAACAAACTTACAACGGAAAACTCTCACTAACCAAGCTATCAAACGAGTAAATGAGTCATTCTTTTTCAATGAGAAAGAAGGAGCAACCATGAAAACATCAATCTTGCCAATTGACAACGACCACAAGTAGTAAAAACAACTCAACAGTCGAAAAGCAATAATTGTTTCAGAGAACCAAGAGGGATCTATTGAAAACCATAAACTATCATGAACCACAAACCCAGGAGAAATTCATCAACCACCACAGGACAAGAATTGGCAAATTCAGAAATCAAGAAAGAGAACAACTTTCTAAAGCAACTCACGCTTAACACCTGAAACTATGGTACTCGGGGTAACTACTCCTCTAACCATGTACTGCGAACAGTGGTGTAACCTGGTGAATCCAAGGGAGGAGGTGGAAGGGCGCAAGGGAGAGAGAGGGGTAGGGGTGGCGGCTGCAAGAGGGAGGGGAGGGGAAATTTCGGCCAAGGGATAGGGGTAAGGGGCGGCTAGGGTTTAGAAGGAGGGGCGGCTTGGGCCTTGGGCCCTAGGGCACCTTCCCCCCTTAATGGCCCACCCCTGGCCAGCCAAAAGGATGGACGGGCTTGGGCCAGAGGTCCACACTCCAAAGATTCCCAAAACTTTGAATTTAAATAATTTCCAACTCCTGAATAAAAATTCTCTCTAATCTTTATTATTACATTTGCTATCGAATAATGAGTAAATTCCCTCTACGAATAATATTCTCGCTAAATGTAATTTGGGGTATTACATGAACCACTGGAGCACCAAAGCCATCAACAGAGCTTCACAGCCATTAATGGTGGTTTTGGTATTATTGGGTGTTTTGAGCTCAACACACAGATGGTGAGTTGGGGAAGTAGAAGAGGTCAAAGAGGAGCTCTGAGGCTTTTGAAGCTAACAAGCGCGGCACAAAGAGAGAGCCCCCACGGTAAGCTATGGTAGAGCTCCAACCGTGACAACACTGGAAACGAGGGGGAGTAGCATGAGGCACGGCTTTGAGCCGAAAGCACTTACGCATAGCCGCCTCGACAAGTAGGCGTTGGCGAGGGAGCATGAAAGGACGGGCCATGCCTCTCTCTGCTCACGCACGCGCGAGGAAGAAGATGACCGAGAAAAGGCCGGGCGCTTGCGGCGGTTGGATTTTAAGCGCGATCGAGATTGCTCAAAGCCCCCGGGTTAAAACAACAGAGGTAAAGCGTGAGTGTTGGATCTAAATCCAACGCTCGTAACCAGTGGCTTGGTTCGATCAAGTCAAATGACTTGGGCTCGGTCCGACTCGAGCCCAAGTCCACTTCGCACCAGAGTTTAGTTTTAGGGTTTAATTTTGAGCTGAACTTTGGGGATTTATTTGAGGTAGCAAAACAACTCCAAAAATTCTGAAATTTTTACAGGAGCTTGCTAACTTAGATATTAACCTTGTGTAAAATGTTCAGAGGTTTTGATGCAGTGCATTTTTCTCCAAAAATTCTGCAAGGTTCTGGAATAGGGTTTGACTGAAAGTCAAACAAGTTTGACTGCCCTCCAAAAGCATTCAAACAATTTCTAAAAATTATGAAATTTTTCAGAGGGGTCACACACCAACCCTAAAAGTTGGGAAAAATATTTCCAGGAGATGATCACAAAATTTGACAAGAATGTTTTTTGAAGACAAGGTTTTGGATCAAAAAGACTTGTGACTTTGCATTTCCATAATTTTTGTACAAGAATTGTTTAGTACATACAGGAAATACATGATGTAAGAAAAAGTTTTAATTTCTACTCATTTTCTTACATTTGAAACACAAGTCCGAAATTGGGATGTTACATGGCACGATAGGCCGGTTGGCATGTAGAATATGCTATTCTACGCCCAACTACAGAATAGTTATACACACACACAATAGTGTTATTCAGTGCTTAGCATAGAATAGCTTATTCCACAGTCCGGCTGTAACCCCCTCACGACATAACCACGTCCTCCCATGTGCGCCCCCACGTAACCGACTGTAAAACCACACACACCCCCACGCAATCTTTTACGGCATCACTACAAGAGATTTACTGTGAACTAAGTGTGCACCCGCTTCGTGCGGGGAACAAGCCAACTAACAAATATGGGTTTCTTATTAGTATTAATATGTTTCTTTTCTTGTTTTAGCTATAACTTTTAATTGGCATCTCCGATTCATGAACGATTTTTACCGGTATCTTGGTGACGACGGGATTAACAAAATGATAAGTCTCGTCAAGAAAACCTCTTTATGTGTTTACTACAATAGATTTACTGCAACCTCCATATGACTTCAGTACACTGTTACAAGAGATTCATTGCGACCTCATTGTGCCTTTAATAAACCTGTGCACCAGATTTGTTGCGACCTACTTATGCTTTTACTGCAATACTACAAAAGATTTACTGCTATCTTCATTGTTTTGTAGAATATTACTGTTATCTTAGCCAACTAGTACAGACACGCAGACAACTAACTAACAAATATTTGTTCCTAATTATTACTTAAATGTTTCTTTTTTCTTGTTTTAGTCATAACTTTTGATTGGAAGCTTCAATTTTCAAACGGTTTTCACCAGTAGCTTGGTGATGACAAGAGTAACAGAATAATATAAGTCTCACCAATAAAATTTCTCTATGTGTTTACTAAAATAGATTTACTGCATCGCTAAAAGAGATTTGTTACAACCTCATAACTTTACTACACAATTACAAGAGATTTACTATGACCTCATTGTAGCTTTAATAAACATATACAACATATTTGTTGCGACCTCCTTGTGCTTTTATTGCAGTACTACAAGGGATTTACCGTGATCTTTTTTTTAGGAAATTACTGCTATTTTAGCCAACTAGTACAGACGCGTAGACAACTAACTAGCAAATATCGGTTCCTAATTAGTACTGGTATGTTTTTTTTTCTTGTTTTAGTCATAACTTTTCTTTGGAAGCTCCTATTCACGAACGGTTTTCACCGGTACCTTGGTTACGACGAGAGTAACCGAATAATATGCATTCTCACCAATAAAACCTTTATATGTGTTTACTAAAATAGATTTACTACATCACCAAAAGAGATTTACTGCCAACTCCATTTGACTTTATTGCACCGTTACAAGAGATTTACTTTGACCTCATTGTGCTTTTAATAAACATGTACACCAGATTTGGTGCAGCCTCCTTATGCTTTTACTACAGCAGTACAATAGATTTAATGTGATCTTCTTTTTGTTTTTGAAAATTACTGCCATCTTAGCCAACTAGTACAGATACGTGGATAACCAACTAGCAAATATCGGTTTCGTTAGTACTGGATTGTTTCTTTTCGTGTTTTAGCAATAACTTTTGATTGAAAGCTCTGATTCACGAACGGTTTTCACCGGTAGCTTGGTGACGACGAGAGTAACTGAATGATATAAGTCTCACCAATAAAACCTCTATGTGTGTTTACTAAAATAGATTTACTACATCACTAAAAGAGATTTACTACAACCTCTATATGACTTTACTGCATTGTTATAAGAGATTTATAGCTTCCATATTGTGCTTTTAATAAACATGTACACCAGATTTGTTGTGACCTCCTTGTGTTTTTACTGCAACACTACAAGAGATTTACTGTGATCTTCTTTTTTTAGGAAATTACTATCATCTTAGCCGACTAGTACATACACGTAGACAACCAACTAGCAAATGTCAGTTCCTTATTAGCCTTGGAATGTTTTTATCTTGTTTTAGCCATAACTTTTGATTGCAAGCTCCAATTCACGAACGGTTTGAACCGGTAGTTTGGTGACAACGAGAGTAACACAATGATATAAGTCTCATCAATAAAACCTCTTTGTGCGTTTAGTAAAAAAAGATTTATTACATCGCTAAAGAGATTAACTACAACCTCCATATGACTGTACTGTAATCTTTTTTTAGGAAATTAATGTGATCTTTTTGTTCGTTTACTGCACCTTTACTAGACAAACACTATCACACTTAGTATTACTACACTCCTTATGACTTTATTGTGTCTTTATCAGAGATTTACTACCACATTGCGGGTGGAGAGAGAAGCGTGGGTTGATTGCAAACTTTGAACGACAATATCTCCTAAACCATTTATCCTATTTACAATTCATTTGAAACGTTTTATTGGGAAAAATGTGCTTAACAAAAATAGATCCATGATGAGTATGTTTTAACACTGTAAAAAATAATTATTGCACCAAAAGTTTAGATTTATTGTGCCTAAGCCAGTCAATTACTGCATCGTCTAAGCATGAAAATAGTGGGAGGTGGTGGGTTTTCTTTGAACAGCCTTTGACCAATGTGAGATGTGGGTTTTGACCCACAGATGGTGGTGGAGCATAGCATAACCTATTATATGCTCAAGTACAGAATAGTGTATCTATATATAAAATAAAACATCACCACAAGCACAATAATTCCTAAACAAACAAGTGCCAGTAATTTTTTGTGACTTTTATAGTAGCATATCCGTAAAAATACATTCGCACACCCGGCGTTGCCTATGGATGGACATTAGTAAAAGAAAATTCTCACATACAGTAAAACACTTCCACATTCACAATAATTCCCAAACAAACAAGGGTCGGTAATACAACAAACGATAGGCTACTACATCGGATAATAGTAGCTGCGGGCGTAACCAGTAAACGACGACCCTCAATGCAATAAAACATTACAAGACGTGTAGCAGCCTATCATCAGTAATATCACGTGCCATTTACAATAAGAGAGCATATATAGAACAGTAAAATAAATTTTACTCCACATATGATTCTGTTTGCATACCCAATAAAAGGATAAACCCAAATACAATAAAATTCGCTATACACACGGTAACCCCAAACACACAATGGTCAGTAATATTATGTGCTATTTACAGTAACAAAGCGTTGTTGAAAGGTAAACAACATACGTAGGTCTGGAATCCTTTGTCTGGCACGGCAGTAAAACGATACAAAGGAGGCAAATCTGCATGACACAGGCGACGAGAGATAGATTTTACTATCAGATGATGGGCTCCCGCGCCATTTTTTATTATCGAATGCAACGTGGTGTGTGTTGTGCGGCACGGCCGTAGAAGGGGGTTGGGGGCGGCGTGTGGATTTTACTGTCGATTCCGAGGGGGCGCTTGCTTGGCTGCTAGCAGGGGGTTAGTGGGCTGACACGTTGAGCGTCGCGTGGCCCATGCGGCGATTTATGCGCAAACTAAGCTATTCGTATAATAGCGTTACCGTGTGTATATATATAACCGGTAATGTTGCAAAAGGACAAACTACACAAAAGGTAAATTCACTATTTTCACATTTATTCATACATACTCCATACCATCGACATCAAAATTAAATCCCAATAAATTAAAGTTAATCAATCAGAATTGGTTTTATGGCGCATAAATGAATTAGTCTAAAAAAACCCTTTGAATTGCACTATGTGACGTCTTATCCAACATTAACAATTAATGAGACTTTTAATGAAAATTGTAACTCCACGTCCATATTAAGTAAGAATAAGTCTATTTTAACTCTGAACTATCGCAAAAGTTGGGCCAGTTTTGCGATGACATGGAAACCAATCAATGTCATCATACAAGAAAAAAAAGATAGGGAACCACATGTCATGCTCCATTTTCTTCTCTCCTTGCCCCTCACTCCTTCATCCACTCTCCATGGCCGCCACTGGCACTATTCTTGGAGCTCTACCTCCTCCTCACATGGCCGCCGGCGACAGTGAGCCAACCGTAGGCTGGGCGACCATGCGGCGAGAGTACGGTGGCCACACAGGGTTAGGGCAACGACGGAGCGTGATAAGGGGCGTAGAACGACACTGCGGAGAGGGGCGGTGGCTGTTGGATTGGACCCTGACCGCATACCTAGGTTCAACCGGGTTTACTCCCTAGGCCACAGGTCTAAACGGGCTGAACACAACTAAGCCCACACATGTCGTATGCAAGCCCTATAACAACAACCTTATAAGTGGTATTGGGTCTTCTCCCCCAAAAACTAGTCCAATAGGTCCAAAGAGATATTAGACGCTTAGGCTCTGATACCAATTGTTGGATCAGACCCTGGCCATATGCCCAGATTCAACCGGGTTTACTCTCCGGACCACAAGTCCAAACAAGCTGAACACAACTAAACCCACGGCTGCCGCATACAAACCTTATAGTAACAATTTTATAAGTGATATTGGATTTTCTCCTCCAAAAAACTAGTTCAATGAGTAAGATCATTCTCGTACTTATAAGTTGTGCTTTTTTTCACGAGACTATTCCCAAGTCCCAACAGTGGCAAGATATATAGAACCAGGGGAGCTCGTGGCGCATGGCGATGGCGAGCTCCAGCGGAGGACAAGCAACGGTGGCACACGTGCAACGCGTTCCCGGGTGAGGCGAACCCGAGGATGGGGTTGACGCGTGCGGAGGCAGCCTAATGCAGCGGGAACGGCTTGACACCGGCCACAGTGAGCGTGAGAAGGGGAGGTGCACGGCAGTGGAGAGTTCCAGCAGCTCAGAGGGGAAAGGAGCAAGTGCATGAGTACGGCCTCGGCAGTCGGCACAGGGAATCTGGATGCGGTCTCATCTCAGCTCTAGGTGACCCCGGGAGAGCTAGCAACGATAGCTAACATGGCAATGACAATGATAGCTAACGACGCAGGAAGAGAGAGAGATGGGGAGTAAGGGAGAAAGAGAGGAAGAAGGTTGTTTTTGACAATGACATGTGGGCGACACCATTTTTTTTAAAAAAAAATGCTCATTCTGCTGACTGTAATGCTAATGACAAAACCCTAAACCCAAAACCAGCTTACATGTCAGTTCATCTCCTACACTGGCGCTAACTTGGAGCAAAACCGGCTTCAAATAGTGTTAAAGGGTAAAATAAACGGTATTGATAGTTGAAGATGTCAAACACCCAAGTTTATACCTAGGTATTGATTTTTAGACTTTCGCAATAGTTCATGAGGTCAAATGGGCTTAATCCTATCAAGGACTGTCCCCATATTCTCTCTTGCGATTTGAAAAACTCTAATCGGTTGCAATGAAGGACAAGGGACACGCTCATCCAATCCATCGGATCAAACACTAATTTCATGATCAATCTATGATGTGAATCAACATTTCCCCACCAACTCTATTTCTTACCCGTGCTCACATTTCATATGAGCACTATATGCTTCAACCATGGTAGTATAAGTTTCGATATCCATGTTTGGCCCATCTATCCACCAACTAATGGTCCACGTCGGGGTCTGCACGATGGAAATAAATTCTATAGGGCACCGCTCCAGAAAGCTCCTCTCTCCGTATCGTTGGATCTAATTCTTTCGTGTTTACTATAGTATTACTACAGTACACATGAACGGTAAAATCGAAGGAGCCTCCCGGGGACGGCCAGAGAATTTGCTTCAATTTGCTTCCCTGCACGATCCCACTAGAAATGTCTTCTAAAAATATATTTTGTGCATCAATTATATGCGTTACGTGTTGGACCAAACTGAGTATATTCAAAATCTCGATTTGTCAACCATCATCAAGCCCATATGTTCCTAAATCGATTCTATAATTCGATATTCATCAGATCAACACCATGAGAAGCCAGCAAGATCAGTTAAGACTGCAGTAGTGCAACACACCCAACACAACACAGCTGCAGAGTGCAGGTCTTGGAACCAACGAATTACCCCCCCCCCCCCCCTAAACATTTCCTCAATACACAAAAATGGCTAGATCACGGTCCACAGAAGCAATGAACAAAACAAAAACATATCACAGCAACACAAACAAATACAGCCTAATATGTCCATATGTTATTCAAACCTATGACGAACTATTTCATTACATGCTCTGCCACCACCATTGCAGAGTTTTGAACATCATTTGGAAATCTAGAGATAGAAGTTACCTAGGAGTGCCTCCCATCAGTCAGCTACAGGTGTGGAGCTGCCTACAGATTATGTTTTAACATACACAAACAGGGGAAGTGTTTTAGCGATTGCGGACACGGATTAACATAATTAACATAGGACTGCCCGTACAGGCAAAGGGGAGAGGCATACATGTAAGTACAAAATAATTAACAGTGGATTCTACAGCTATGGGGTTTCACTAATCTTCAGGCCACGACCTCTTTTGCTTGACGCTGTGGTTGGTTCTTCTTAGCATCTTCGTTTCCATCTTCATCCTCATCTGCCTCCTCCGATAACTTGGTTAGCTCTTCTTGAATCATAAGTTTGATAGCTGCTTTTCTTGGAGTCAGATCAATCTTGTAATGGCCATCTATAAGATGAAATTTTTAGAATGTTTATCAACAACTGCAATTACAACAAAACATGTTTGAAAGGCTTACCCAGCTTCTTAAGAATGTCACTAAAAGTAGCCTGCAAAATCAGATTCTCAAACATGTCAGCTCCACATAAGAAATTTCGAGAGAGAAAAAAGAGGTCACCAAGACACTAGAGCAGCCAAAACAAAAGGACAAGTAGGCTGTTACTACTAGTACAAGTGTACAACTGTAGAAGTGCAAGTGAATATACTTTTGTGGAAACATCAACCATAAACAACCGTTTCACTCATTATGTTAACCAACATAAGTACTAGTATTTGCCACATTAGCTGCCTCTGTTTAACAATATCAGTCATAGGTTGACTTTTCGCTACCAAACTATTTAAATAGAACATTATCCAGAACAGCCATGGAAAAATAAGTAATTATGAAAATACTATTGACGTCAAATATAATGGTACCATTTTCATGTAACCATTCATAATTTTCAGTATATTAATGGTCAAAGTTGAAAATAAATTGACAGCAAATAGTCAAAATGGTGACACTAATGAACTGAGGTAGTAATATTCTCAGTACACTACATAAAACAAGGTGTAACCCACCGTGTTGAAGTCAACTCTTTTCAGGATTTCAATTATTGTCTTCCTCAGCTCATCCTTGCTGGGCAGACCTGTTTCCGATGATTCCCCTTTAACCTTTGTGACCTTTTGACCTAGATAAAACATAATGTTTAGATTTGTCACACAATCTGACATCATATGTCTTAATGATTATCATAAAACGGAAGATATTTGTGTGATTATGCCATAAGCAGAATTGAATCACCGCATAAAGTACACTTTCACATGGCAAAAGAAATCCTGCATCGAAGCACTTGTCCAGGAAATACATTTAGTACACAGAATTTTATCAAGCTCCTATATCTAATAATGTAAATTCCAAATCAACAAATGCTGTAAGCACTACGAATGTAAATTCCAACCAGCTAGGCCTGTGAGCGCATTTAGTGTGGCTGTGGGCAAATTACTGCAAGTTATAAACATTAACCCTACTGTAAATTTTGAAATCAGCTAGATCCTAGACACCAGACAATAAATACAGGGGGGAAAAAGGCAATTTTACCAAACATCAAAGAAAAGGGGACATTTGGAGTATGAGTATCATATGCAAAGTAATATAGAATAGAATGTAGTGTCTAAGGTCATAAATAACCTGATGACTTCTTTTCTTTGATCTCCTTTTCAGAGCTTGGAGTACGCTTCGGCGTGACAGGTTTCTTCTTCCTAGAGAAGACCTTTGCACTGCCATCGGGGCTCTCCTTTTCCTTGGAAATATTTTGTGGACCCTTGCTAGTTGTCCTTAGAAGACCTATCTTATGGGTGCTCCCTGTGGCAGCCTTCTTTTTACCTGCAGAATCTTTTACTTCTGAGGACTTCTTACTTGCCTTTTCTTTCGCAGAGTCATAGTCATCTTCCTGTTCATCAACAGCTTCATCTGTGTCTTCATCTTTGTCTTCCTCACTATCAGACTTCATGGGTTGATCTTCATCTTCTTCGTCTTCATCAGTATCATACTCCAGAGCTTTCTTCTGCCTTTTACTTGGAGTTACGTCATCACCAAATTTCTAGAAAAAATAACAATGAGAACAAGATTTTAACTATGGTTAAGGCATGATGATCATGGCTGTGCCAACATTAACAAATCATCACGAGATAAGCAGAACTTCACTTGGGTGTACAAGCATATACTCCTCAATGCAGTATCAACAAGGTGCCACTAATTACGTCATGCAAAAAAGGCACTAATGAAGGCTACATATATTAATAAGTCATATTTGAATATTCCAACTGAAGAAATATAGTCAACAAGTTGCATCTGACAAATTTGGCACCATACCTTCTTAGACCTCTTGGGTGTGCCATCCGGAGTCTTACTTGCACTACCACCTCCTCTCTTGCGTTTTCTAGAATTTGACCCCTGGCCAGTAGGAGAGAATAAAAGCACACAAAGAGAGAAAGATCTGATAAATTACCATGCATTCTAATCCCAACCATAAAACATCAACAGTAAGGTACAGCTGATACAGTGATACTGATACCAAGATAGGAAAATAGTGTAACTCTTATTCTCACCTGGTCATCAGAGAGTCCAGAATCAGTAATAGCATGAGGTTCAGCAATGAAGTCCAACAGCTTCGCCACAATATCTTCCTACATGAGTTATCTCAAACTTTATTAGAATGCCATTATATTCATTATGATATAGCACCGCATCTTTGTGTTAACCAAAATATTGTTCTAAGAACAGAACATTAAATAACCTTTCTAACGTTTGTTTTTGGAACCGGAATAGCAAGGAGCCAACAGAGGTCCGATAACATGTCTTTCACACATTTGTCGAGTTTCTCCTTTGCCTTGGCTCTCTGCTTTTCCTACAGATAGGAAAAACTTTTTAAAGATTAAACCATTTATATCAGCTAAATAGATTGGACTGTTCAAAATCTGGAGCAAAGAAGCTTACATCACTCTCATGCCACACAAATCCAGAGAACTGGAGTATATGACCTTTAAAGTCGACAGTCTGAAACATTGAGAAAACAGTCTACTTGTCAGGATAAGTGCGCTAAAGAAGACTCCAGCATTTACATCAATAAAAAATAACTCGAGTTACCGTAAAGAAAATGGAAATGGAAATAACACGTCATCATGTTTTACTTAAACAACCCAAACCAAAAACTAGACATCTTTTGACCACCTAAAAGTTGAGAAATTGGGGAAATCCATTGTGCAAAAGGGAAGTGAACTGGTCAGTGAAGCTAGCTTCCTGATGCACCAGACCTTAGGCTTTGCTGCTTCTCTATGGCATTTTAAGAAGCCATGCAGTTGGCTGCAAGGGTTTACACAAATTCACTTTTACTAGGATTTGCAACTTGAAGCAATATGCCAATCACTTAGGGTGCTGTATTATTTTGAGGTTTTTTATTTTATTTTTGGTTCCCTTACTTTCTTTCTTGCAAAACAGCATATGCAGCGGAGGATTAACACAATGGGTGTGACCAGTGTTCCCCTAGTCGCTAGGCGGAAGGCGGGTGGCTGCCTAGCGCCTAGACCGCCCAGGCGGCACATAGGCAGACACCTATGAAAGAGAGGGAGAAAGAGCAGAGAAGGGGGAGCAGCAACAACACATGGATGATGGAGCAGCGAAATGGGAACCTGAGGTCGATGTCGGTAGCATGGAGATTGAATCCGGTGAAAGGGAAGGAGAATCGATGTCGAGGAGGCAGATTCGATGGTGGGGGAGCACGATTCGGCCGGCGGTGAGGTAAATCTCGTGAGCATCCGACAAACTTCTCCACCTCTGCCCGCCATCGCCGTCATCAGCCCCGCCGCTATCTTCATTCCCGTCGCAGCTTGTCGTCGCTATCATCAGCCCCACCGCCGTCGTTGCGCCTGCGCCTCTCTTGCTCTCTCTTGCGGTGGCTGTGGAGAGGATGTGAACTGAAACCCTAACAGGCAGCGCCCCTCCTTTCCCTTGAGGCTTTGAGAGTGCTATATAGGCCAGCCCAAAACGACCGAGTTGCAGCCCGTACGGCCCAAAACGATTGAGCTGCAGTCCATCGTCTTCAATGCAGCGCCGCCGCCTCTTCGTGATCACGACAAGCCGGTGCCTCCTTCGCCTCCGCCCTCTCCCTTCTCCCTCCCTCCCTCTCTCTTTCCGCCAACCTAGTCGGCCGCCCAACCCGCCTCACCGAGCTCCACCTTCGACCACCAAGCCCGCCTTTAGCCGTCTACAGCCGCCTAGGTGGGTTGGCCACCTAGCGCACCGATTATGGCAAAGGCGCGCGGTAGGGCTCCGTCGAGCGCCTAGGCGCGGCCTAGGCGACCGCCTTGGCGAACACTGGGTGTGACAATATTTAATATACACCTTTGTCGTCCTAAAATGTACTTCCTCAATGTTTATAACATGTTTGGTCTTTGGAGGGACTAGTGCTTCTTGGGAAGTTTAGTTAGGCGGTTTGCTTGAAGAATTTTAATTCGACTGGACTGGATACAACTAAAGTGATAGAAGATGAAAGATAAATTCGGCATCAGATATGTCAAAAGCAACATTCTAATATGCCAAATGTTTACCTTGCCTTTCCTCCCAAAAAGAATGTTGTGAAGAAATTTAAGATCAGCAGGTTTCTTCCTTGATATTCTGTGCGCCACTGTAAATCAGTTTTTAATAAAAAAAAAAAACGAATCAGCGAAAGGAGAAAAAACGAAAATGTGTGTTAGAAAAAGGAAGAAATTTCGTAGAGTGAAACATGAGCTTGAAACACTAAAAGTAGAGAACCACACTTTTTCTTTTTTATCAAAGACACATTGTGCATATAAAAGCAATGCATAATTGCAATCAAAGTTGTCATTCAGATTGTGATCAATGTAGCTTATTCTTGGATAATTGATGATAATACAACAAATCATCAAGGAGAAAACAAAGCAAACTTTACTGAGCAGATATTGTTCATCTACCCCAAGATCAGACACACTGCACAAATGTGAAGTTGCACTATATTTGCCATTCTACCCCAAGATCAGACACATTCCATAATCCAGAGATGCAAAAGCGTACCGATAGAAAAATATTTTTAACTAGCAGCTATCAGAACTGAATATAAATTTGTAAAAGTGTGCTGGGTTAAGCTCGGAATAGCTGTAGTTAACATGTGTAGTTGTGTAGTAATAAATAAAAATATAAAATATAGTAATTGTACGAACATGGCCATTAAGCATATCAAAGACATACAATCATACAAGAGAACCCAAATAAGCAAGTTGATTCAACTGATAGATCAGGAACAAGCTGATCATGAGATTTATTTTCTCTGATTACATGTAAAAGTTTGGAGCCATTATTCGTAGCACATAACCAATATAGAAGATGGAAAACACAGGAGAAAAAATAAAAGGAGTTTAACTGGGACCTACGAACCACCTAGTTTCCCACCAGTTGTCTATCCAAATTCAGTAAAACAACACAACATTAGGGCAAGTACAGTCAAACCATTAATGCAAAAGGACATCTTTGCCTTTAACTAAAAACAGCAGTGAAGGGCTACAATGCAGCTAAGAAAGATAGAAGGAAGCAAACAGTAAACATAATGACAAGAGGGCTATACCACTTGGTATATCCTTCAAAGGAGTACCACGACCCTGCAATGAAAAGATTTACAAACAGTTATTGCCTTGCTAAAAAGAAAAAAAGTGGGATAAAATTACAGCAAGCAAAGAACCTTCTCAACTACGAAGTTCCTATTTGGCTCCTTCTCGATCACTTCAACCAACCTCTCCACTGTTTTCCTTTCACGTTGAGGGCGATCAGTACCATAAGGGCTGGGGGTGTTTAGTAAACTTTTGGCTTCCCTGGATTTGGACCCATCCTGTTTTTTATCCTTGCCCTGACTTCTATCCCTAGCACTCCTTGCCTTCTTGTTCTTAGGTGTTTCCTCCTTATTCTCTTCCACCTTCTTGTCTGATTCACTGACTTCCTCTTCTGTTGCTTCGCCATCTTTTTCTTGCTTCTTTGCACCATCTTTTTCTAGTTTTTCTTCATTGACCTTTTTGTCCCCTCCTTCCTCTTTCTTATCAGCAGAGCCCTTTTCTCCTGCTTCCTCTTCCCCTTGCTTCTCAGCAGCACTCTTTTCTTTTGCTTTCTTTTCCTCCAGCTCAGCTGAACCGATTTTTCCTTGCTCTTTTGATTCCTCATGCTTCTCAGAACCACTTTGGTTTGCATCTTTCAGTTCATCCTCGTCCACATCCATGTTCTCATCTTTATCTGCCTTCTGTCCTCTATCTTTGACCTCTGTATTTCCTGCCTCATCCTCAGCCTCAGCCATCTTGACAACCTCACCTTCTGCTGCCTTGGCGTTGTTATCTTCCTTTGCATCCGCGTCCTCCACACCACCCATTTTGACATCCTCAGTACCCACCTGCTTTGCACCACATGCATCACCTTCCTTTGCATCCTCAGCCTCCGCCATCTTGACATCTCCATCCGATGGGCCCTTGGTGCCATTTTCGGAGCCGTTATTCTGTTCTTCAGCGTTCTTATTCGCTACTGCCACATCCTTTCTCTCAGCAGCCCCTTCCTTCTTGGTGTTATCCTTCTTAGCAGGAGCAGCGATGTCAGGCGCTGCTCCTCCATTTGCTACAGCCGCCTCCTCCATTACTGGTGCTGGGTCTGCCTCGGTAATCCCGAGTGACCCTTAATGCTCTAGCTGCAGATAAATGGTTTACCTAAGCACATAAAGGTGAGGTGTTAGAAGCTGAAAGAAGATTTCGAAGAGAGAAAGAATTAATTGAACGCTGTGGTACATGGGTACCAATGATGAATATGTAAAGCTTGTATTGTTCATCCAAAACAAGCAAATCAATGAACAATGAACAATGAACATCAAAAGTGCCTCCCCTCCTAAAACCATGGCAAAGATTTACTCCTATATATCTCCATTTCCCACAGGCCACAGCAAAGAAAAGCCACCGCATGCCAACACCCACAGAGACTGCCATGGTGCACGAGGGATCGAGGACAGTGCAAGAAGAAATAAAATTACGGCATCCGCCAAGGAACCTAAGAAAGGACATAACTAAGCCATTTTGTTCCACGAGCTCCCACATCACTAAATCGACACCGCAAAAGTGGCAATTACAGGCTAAATCGACACCGCAAAGCGGCAATTGCGGACACAGAAGCACGGAATTCTATTCTACCGGACAAACCCGAGGAACGGTAACTCCGGCACGGAGGTAAAGACCCCACCATCCGTGCCCAAATCGAAGGAACTAGAGCGAAATCGAGCGTTTAGGGCGCCAAAAGCTTCCAGCTTTCGCCGCAGCCCAACGCCTGCCAAGCTCAAAGCAAGTCACACCTTTAAGCACCGAGCAAACAAGTGCTTCCTCACCTCCTCACCCTCCTAAAACCCTCGCAAGGAACAAAGATTCGCAAACCCTAGCAGGCCCAAGCTCAGCTTCGGCTCCCGCATCAACACCACCACTCTCGCGCATCTACCTAACAGAGTAATCTCGAGTAAGCAAGCGAGCAGCAAAAGAAAGAGCGACAGATTCTTCTCCACTTCTTACCTGGAGGCAGGCGAGCAGCAGCGGCTCGTGCAGGAGAGTGGTGTCCCGTCGCCTCGGCCTCGTCTCCTTGTGCTAGGAGAGAGAGAGAAGAATTATTTCGGGATTTCTGCGTTGGTCGGGGGGCCGTGGTTTATTGCTCCGGAGCGTCGGACCCCAGCCCGGAATCCAATCCGCTTTTACTCCCGCACTCCTGACCTGACGGCGCGGTCGCGGGCTGATGCGAGGGCCCGGGAACGGGTGGGCCCCGACGTCCCGCAACACTGCCGGTGGGCCCCACGAGCCTTTTGTTTGGTGGCCGGTACGTTGGCTTTCCGGTTCAAAATTCTCCCTTTAGAAAAAGTGAGGAAGGCGAAGTGTCTCGCGGGACAATTTTTTTACTTGTGTTTTGGGTTTTCTACTTTTCAGAAAATCCAAAGGATGGGTCTTGAACTCTTGATTCTTGATGCCAAGGGCTAAAATTTTTTGGCAAATTTTGATATACGCTACCTCAAAACAATGCAATTAAGGAAACGCCACTCATAAACAAAGAATTTGAGAAATGCCACTCGGCATGCTGTTACCTTAGCTATATACCATTTTGATTTTTTTTTCTCTTATTTCTCTCACATTTCTCCTCCTTTTCCTTTTCCCTTTTCCCAAACATGAAATCTCCACGTTGCCCCTAGTACATTTGCTTCGTTCTAATCAAACCAACCATGGTGACTAGATTGCTTTGTTGGGATCTAATCAACCACATCGACCAGACCCAAACTGAGCTGGGAACCACTCTAACCATCCATCTGTTGACCGCCCGCATGTGACCTCGCTCTTGTCGTCTCGCCGTCGCCGGCGGCCGCCTGAGCTGGTGCGAGCCTTCGCGGGGCGACTCCGCGATTGTCAGGTGTATTCGCTTCCTCGCCTGCTCCCAGCCGCTGCTTTGCATCCGTCGACCGCATCTCATGTGCAAAGATTCGTCCTCCTTCGTTGTAACATCCCAAGTTTCAGATTTGTGTTTTACTTGTAAGAAAATGAGTAGAAATTAAAAAATTTTCTTACATCATTTATTTCCTATGTGTACTAAACAATTATTGTACAAGAGTATGGAAATACAAAATCAAAAGTCTTTTTGTCCAAATCTTGATCCTTAAAAAACAATCCCGTCGAATATTTTGATCATCTCCTGGAAATATTTTTCCTAAGTTCTTGGGATGGTTTGTGGCCCCTCTGAAATATTTTACAATTTTTGGAAATTGTTTGAATAGTTTTAAGGGCCAGTCAAACTTGTTTGACTTGTAGTCAAACCCTAGCCTAGCACACTGTATGATTTTTGGAGAAAATACTCAGATAAAACCTCTGAAACAGACACAAGGTCCATCTCAAAGTTAGCAAGCTACTTGTCAAAATTTCATAAAATTTAGAGTTAGTTTGCTACCTCAAATAAATCCCAAGTCTTAGCTTTTATTTCAAAGTCAAATTTGATTCACTGCTCTCTGTCCGCACTGTGTCCGCTCTGGTCAAACCCACTATCAAAGACCACCGAGCCAGTGCAACCTCGCACACTCGCAGCCCTTGGATCTCAATCCAACCGCAAAGACCTCCTCTGGTCTTTGTAAAGACCTCCCACCCGAGCGACCTCCTTCTCTTTGCAAAGACAACCTCTAGGACCTCCTTTGCATCTTTTGCAACGACCACCCCGGGCGTTCTCCTCGAACCTCCTCGACCACCCCTAGCACTTGGGTGATCGTGGGCCGCTCATCTTAAGATCCGGGCCTGACTCCCTAAGTGTTAGGACCTCCGATCCTTACTAAAAATGAGCCCTTAGATTCTCATCCCACCGCTCGCACCTCCCTAGTTGGAGCTCAGGCCGATTTAAGCCGTTGAGCTCTTTGACAGTCCTCCCGGTTCTCTCACCGATCGGTGGGTCCGGTCATTGTCAAATTTGTGCACGCCAAGAGAGTAGTGCCTTGTCAACTCTAGGGTCGACAAGCGGCTATGTGTCGCCAACATTAAATGTCCGCGCCCTTTTGCTCAAAAGTCTCTCGACAACCTACTCCCATCATGTCGAGTGTCCTAGCTTGTTGAAACTGTGGACACTACCTTGTTCGCCTCTCCGGCCATATCTTGAGCCCGAGCTTCTCCTTAAGCTTCTTTGGATCCATTCTGCACCTCTAACTTCTTTCTCTCTCTTGTGCTCAAAACACCCAAAGTCTTTGCCACCATTGTTTGGACCTTGGAGCTCCTGTGCGACTCCGAGCTCCAAAGTGGTTCAATATTGCAATATTAGTCGCCTCTTTGTCATCTTGGTCACCTCAAGTCTCCCTAACTTGTTTTGTTTAAACCTTCACGAGAGGTTGACAATTTGGGAGCCTGCTTTGGGCCGAGTTGGTCGCCTTCCTCATCTCCGCGAGCACCACACCACCGAGCTCTCGCGACCACTCCCGCTTCTCCTTCAATCCTCGTGAGTACTTCAGCCCAAAACCCGATCCTCTTAGACCTCTTCGGCTTTCGCTTTTGGCCGCATTTGGTCTCCCATGGTTATCTCCGCTAGCCGCGGTAGGGTGCGCTTTAGCCCTAGTGCTGGCACCTTTAGGTTCTTCTCACTATTTGGAACCCACTGAGCCTTTGGTTCTCGCCACGAGGTCCCCATCGCCACGTGAGCTAAAACCGAGTTTATGTTTTTGTCGTGCCTTACTCGGACAAGTCAGAGCCCAATGATTAGCATTTAAGTTGTCCGAGAGCCCAATCATTAGTATTAAATGTTGTTCTTGTCTCAAGCCAAGGGTGTCATTAAGTCGCAGGACCTCCTTGGGTTCTTCGTGACCGCCCATGACCACCTCGTGTGAGATCCCGACCATCGGTTTTGGTCTGCGAAACTTAAGTCCCCGACCTCCCGAGTTCTTCGCGGCGCCTAGGATCACCCCAAATTAGATCTAAACCGTCGATCCCTTTTTCTGCTTAAGCCTAAGTCGTAGAACCTCCTTGTTGTGGTCATAGCCGTTCATGAGCTCTTCATTTGATCTTGACTGTTAGATCTCTTTGTATAAGTCTCTAGTCGCCAGACCTCCCACAAATCTCGCCGCAAAGACCTCCGTAGGCTAGATCTCACCGATAGATCACCTCCACCTTGGGGTCCTCTTTGCAAAAGACCTCCTTGGGGTCCTCTCGTGCGAAAAGACCACCCCGGTCGTGTTATCAAGACCACCTCTTGGACCACCCCACCGAGGTCCTCTTTGCAAAAGACCACCCCTGGTATTTTGTAAAGAGAACCTTCAAAACTACCTTTGGGGTCCTCTTTGCAAAAAGACCACCTCGGGTCCTTTGTGAAGAAGACCGCAAGATCCTCGCTTAGATCTGGACTGCTCAGATCTCCCACGGAGATCCGAACCGCCCGCACTCTCTCTATTAAACACTGCCTCATAGGACCTCCCGCGTAGATCATGGCCATCTATGACCTCTCCGTGAGATCTTAGCCGCCACGACCTCCCCTTGGAGATCTTGACCGCCTAGGATCTCCTCGCTCATCTTAGCCGCTCAGACCTCCTCCTCGAGATCTTGACCGCCTAGGACCTCCTCGCTTCATCTTAGCCGCTCGTGACCTCCTCCCGGAGATCTTGACCGCCTAGGACCTCCTCCTTTAGATCCGTGGCTTTAGGACCTCCCGCCTCGCATCTAGACCGTTAAGACCTCCCTGAGATATTAACCGTCCGCACCTCCCCCTTAGTGAGATAGCCGTAGGACCTCCTCGTGGAGCTCGGGACCGCCAGATCTCGATCCGACGGCCACGACCTCCCTAGTGCGAGGAGATCCTTCGCGCGTGCCGTGCCTCCAGATGGTGGGACCGTTGATTCGATATCCACGCCGACCTCCCCATGCGCGCCACGCACTGGTGCGTTGCATCGGTGCTCGTGGACCGTTGGGTCCCGCATCGACGGTCCGCACCTTCTCCTTTCGCTAGCTCCTCGCACCTCCCGAGAGCTCCTGTTTTCAAAGTGTTTAAGTGTTCTAATTTTCAAATGTGCATAACTTTTCATTTTAACTCCTTTTTGCGTGAAGCCAATTCAGTTAGCTTCCTCTAGTAATAAACTTGTTAATAAAACTGACTTTAGGCATGTTGCTATTTCCAACAAGATTTCGCATGCAAATTAGTTTTGTTCATTTTCATAACTTAAAAAATCATAACTAAATCATTTTAACTCCAATTAAGATGAAACCACTTGTGTTAGCCTTAGAATGTCAGTAGCTACCTACCATAAAAATTTCAGCTACACCACCTTTCTAGAAATTTTCACCAAAGAATTTAATTATGTGAACAGTAACAGATTGCAACTTTTTTTTCAGCCGAACCAAATTATTTTGATCATATCTTTTGCATTGAGAGTCCAAATCAGTTGGTTTTTATTTCTAAATTTGTTATAAATCATGCTCTTTCTGCTGTAAAGTTTTCAGAGCATTTGGAGCATTTTGGTTTTAGAGTCTTTTCGCTTTCTTTGTTCTTATCTGTTCTTTTCGCTCTTTCTGTGAGGTTCCACGATTGTGCCATCCTTGAGAGTGATCCTCTGCAAAAGATAGTGAGCAACAAGCTAGGCAAGCAGTTTGATCATTTCCATTTGATCCCATTACTTTTAAAGTCTAATATTTTGTTTAACCTCTATGTATGCATTGCTATTTTGATGTTAAATTGATTAGTTAATCATCTAGTTGCATAATCTGAGGTAAATAAATATCCTCTACTACTCGAGCCTAGGTTATTTGTTTGTGATTAGAGCTCGTTGGATGAGCTCTTGTCACTTAGTAGATTACAAATACATATTGCTTAGCCATGCCTAGATATCGGTAGTATTGGGCGATCATCGACTTAGTCGATGGTCTTGATCACACAAATACTTATATTATTCCATTATGTCCAATCCTTGTGTTTTATTGATTTACAAATCAAAAATCAAAACAAAAACTATATCTTGACTTGGGCACAATGGTATGTTGGTGTGATCTGTTGGGTGTGAATGGAATGGTGCCTAAGTCCCTAAGGACCGAGTTACTTGTGCCATTGATCCAAGCAATTGTTGCGTGCTAACCACGCGAGGGGGATATGGAACCTCTCTTGACTAAGTACTTTGGGAGGTGTTAATTATGAGCCGGTCGGTGGGTGTGTTCATGTGTGTGTGTGTGGTGTGTGGGAGGGAGCATTAGTCGTCCTGTTAGGTTGCCTAATGTGTCCTTCTCCGTGGGTTGCGTGACTTAATTAGCATCGCCCATTGGAAAACGCCTTGTTAGACTTAGCGTGCTCGCATACCAAAGGAAGTATGCTAACCGTAATGGTGGAAAGGCGGTCTATCGTGGGTACATTGGTACACCCTGCAGGTTAAAACTATTCGAATAGCCTCGCCCTAGGTTATGGACACGCTGGTTATTTCCACAAGAACTAGAGTACAACCTTTTAAAAACTTAAAACTTGACATGGGTGGTATGAAGGGTACTTCATGCTATTGTTGTGGTGGCTATTGGGTTAGTCACTTCTGTGATGTCATCTACCTATTATTATATTGGTCTCTCTTTATTTGAACAATAAGATTTAATTGCCAACTTGCTTTTAAATGTATTACCTTATTGCAAAGAAAACTTGCTTTATGTCAAAATAAGTCCGAGCCTCCTCCACTTAAATAAAGCTTGCATGTAGTTAATTATAGTTCTGTTATCTTACACGTCGCCTTGCAGTACAAAACAATTTTTGTACTCAGATGCTAAGCTTAATTGTTTTGTTGCAGAGGAAGAAGGTGAGCTCGAGGGGCCTCACTTTTGTGAGATTTGTTATGGCGGTGTCTGGAACGATTAGCTTGGCGGTCCGGTTGGTTGCCTTGTGGGTTAAAGGCACACTGATTGGCTTTTGTTTATCGCCATCTTATGGCTCTTTTGCTTCCGCTGTGTACTTATCTAGTTGTATGTCTTTTGGCCGGTCGGCCTCTCTTTTGTAATAACTCTTTATATTAAGTATGTCTTTCAGTTGTTGCTTTTGCTTCGGCTCTATGTGTATGGATGAAATTGATGCATGATTTTGTAACGGGGTGTGTATACTGCAATTCTGGGAAGTATACATATCTCGAGGCTTGGTTTATCTGATTTGTGATGCTAGGACCAAGGGATGGTTAAGCATTACAAACCGAATAAACCGGGGTCCTCACATTCGCGATGCTCATCAACCTCTCGAACGGGCGCTTGAATGTGCATGAGTCCGTTTCAGTTGAGTTCAAGGTCTTGTCTATTTGGTCCAATCAGATGCAAATAAACACACACCAAGGGCAAGATGGGGATTTCATGTCTGAAAAGTGAAAAAGAAAAGAAGTATGTGAGAAATAGGAGAAAAGAAATCAAAATGGCATATAGCAAAGGAAACAACACTATGAGTATGGTTGTAAATGAGCCGAGCTCGAGTGAGCCAAAAAGCCAGGCTCGAGCTCAATACAATCTTGAGCCAGTGGCGAACGCACTATAGGGGCGCGAGGGGGTTGGAGCACCGGTTCCGCTCGCCGCACCTTTGGTACCTTCTCAGTACCTTTGTCATTATTTGCATTACAAATTTAGTTAATTTTGTTCTTAGGATTGCTACTTGTGTATATTTCTAGGTTTTCAAAATGTATTATCCATTATTAAAGTACTACATTTAGAACTTGTTTGGTTGGACCAAATCGCTGCTCATCCATATGGATGGACCAGGATTTTAGTTCAAATTCCCGGCCCATCCACATAGATTACGGCTGAGAATGGATAACACAAACAAACTTTTAATGTATTTCTCATTTTAACTTTGTTCATCATAATTTATGTATCAATTTGGATTACACATGATATTTAAATGTGTATATGTTAGCTCACCTCATGGTAACTTTGTCCCACTGGCATCCCCTCCATTTTTATCCTGCGTACGCCACTATCTTGAGCCGAGCTCGAGCAAGCCTGAGTTGGCTGTCGAGCTTGGAGCAAAGCTCGGACCGATTAAGGGCCTGTTTGGTAGGGTTCCGCTCCTTATTTTTCAGCTCCTAACTCCTGATTCTCAGATGATCCACTCCTCTGATAATCTGGAGTTGGTTGATGAAAGTGCTTGGTAGGAGATTGGCTCTCAAAACTCTAAAAGTGATGATTTGAGGCAAAAAGACTACTACCCCTATTTTTAACACCTAAACTATTTGCATCGCACTCCTTTCAATTTGTACACAAATTTTAGAAATTTCTTTACAAAATTCAAAGGATTGATTCAATTTGATGTGGTTTTATAGATGATTTTGCCTGCTCTCCAAATATTTATGTATGATCACTTGATAATCTTATGAAACAAAAAAAACTTGAGATGAGATTCCCGTGCTTTGGAACAAGGTTGGATACATCGTACAAGGATGTAACATCCCAAAAGTGCCTGAATATAAAAAATACAGGATTTTTTTAAAAAAATTGTATGTTAGCTGTTGTCGTTCTGTTTGCCTGTAATTTTTAGAGCTATTGGGATTGCATTTTCTTTTGTCGACACGAGAGGAAAATTATAGAAACCCAATAAACCTTTTCTTTTTCTTTTCCTTTCCATTGTTCCTTCGGCCGAATCAATCAAGCCTTTGTGCTGCAACCCAACCATCTCAGAGCACCAGCACCATCACCATATCCTCCTTGGCCCACCCACAGCCTCTCCTTCTCCCTCCCTGCCTGCTTCACAAGATAGCATCAACACCAAGCGATGCTGCCCATGCCGGCCAAACCGAACGCTACCCCTCGCCGCTTCTGATTTCTCAATCTCTCCCGTCAACACTCTCTGGAAGAGCAAACCACGTCGTAGCCATGCAAGGGTTACATCATCGCTCAAGCCATCACATTGCCTCTTCCGCCCGTGCGCGCGCCCATGTCGCTGTCCATTCCGCCAGCACGCGCCCATGCTATTGCTGCCATTGTTGCTGCCATCTCCGAGCTCATCGCTCCTTCGGCTATAAAGCCATCCCCGAGCCACCCTTGCCACTCTTCTCCTCCCCTCATCTTCAGCAAAAAGAAAACCTAAAGGGAGCGTGAGCTCCAACTTCGTCCGCGTCGCCACAGCACCCTCCCCGCCGTTCCGGCCAACCTGAGACCCTTCTTCCCCCAACTACTCGCATAAAATTGTGTTCCCATGACCACTTAATCAATCCCCTCACTCAATTTCTTCCTGCATTCACAGGAACCCGATGGAACCTTCTTCTTCCCTGGTCCTGGCTACAACCGCCATTTTCGCTGCCGTGCCTCTTCTGGTAAGCCCTTCACGATCCCTGTCTCCCAGAGCACCCCCACACTCCCCTCTAGCCCCCCTACCACCCACTTCGGTTGTTCTTCACCGCAGCGCCGTCGTCACGTCAGCACCGCTACGCCGCCTTGCGTCTCTGTCGCCAGGCCACCTTGGCTTCTACCGGCCGCCACCAACCACCCCAGAGGGTCCCCCACACCCGGACGGTGCTCATGCTTCCCCTAGCTCCTCCCCTCTCCCTCTCTGCCACCGTCGCCATGTTTCCCCTCCACGGCCGGGCGCCGTGCTCCCTCTCGCGGCCGCCATCGTCCGCCTTAAGCCGCTCCGCCACCACCAATAAGATCAACTCCCCCTAGGCAACCCATTTTTGGGGTTGCTGCATCCTCCCCGCCACCGCCTTGCCACCGGCGAGTAAGGCCGAGCTGCCCTTATGCCCTCCTCTGTTCAGCTCCTTCTTTACTCTCTTTGTGTCCCCTTGTGTAACACTCTCTGCGTATGGCAAGTGGGCCCTTCCCTCAGTAGCTCTCTGTGCCTACCTCACTCCATGTGTTGTGTATGGGGGGCTAGCAGTAGGGTCCATTTGTTAGGGTAAATGACCAGTAGTGTTTTGAGGAAATAGTAACTAGTAGTGAGCCCCATATCAGTAGATGTTAATTAGAAGTCAATTAGTAGGTTAGTTAGCAAGTAATTTAAAATACTTAGGGATTAATTTGAAATACTCATTGAGGTGTTACCATATAAATTGGAAAGACAAACTTGAGTAATTGGCAGTTAAGTTTAAAGAGCAAATTAATAAGGAGTCGTATTAAATATGCAGTTACCTCAAATGGCATGATGACCCTAAGCCATTTGTTATAATAAATAACACAACCCGGTTAATGATCAGTAGATCATATAAGTTAGGGTTTAAGCCAAATATAAATTCGTGTTTAAAAGTGCCTAGTTACCAAGGAGGTCCTAAACCATTACTAATTGCATGTTGATTAGTTTAACTAGTAAATCACTTGATGGAGAGCCAAACCAGCAGAATAATAATATTATATAAATGTCACTAACCCATGGACCCTAGGCCACTATTGTGCTGATAACCCAAAAATAATGATATGCGTAGATAAGGTGGTATTCCATGTCCCAGCGATATGGTAAATATAGTTGACCTCAAACCATAACCCTATAGTGTGACATATAGGATCACTTATGTTTAAGTTTTGAAGCCAGTAATGGTATAGGAGTGATCATAGTTGATCGTCAGTTGTTAAGCTTAGATGTGTCAAACCTGGCCAAGATATCAATAATAGCGGCCCTCATTAGTTCGATTAACAAATAATAGTAATACACCTTAATAAAAAGCTAATAAGGCATCACTAATGTATGAATGACTATTGAGCCCTAGGTCGTTAGCAGTAGCTATGTCATAACCACGTGCTAGTTGATCAGAACCAAAGCTGATAGGGACATCACTGAGCAAGAAGCAGGTAGATGGAAACACATAAGTCCTTACGTAGCAGTAACCTACTTAGCTATAACTAGTCATTAGAAGATGTTGTAGCTACAAAATCAACCTAGTATTTTAGGTTGAGTTTAATATATGACAAGTACACTTCACCTATAATTAGATCTTAATGGCAAATAAAAACTAAACTGCGAGTCCAAGCCATGTAAGATCTCCCATTGGATAAATGTTAATAAAATAAACTAGGTTAATTACTCACTAAACAAGAAAGGCTAATGTCTAGCCCATGCTCGGAAGTTCCAGCTAAGGCTCATGGAATTTTCTTGATAAATATGAATCGATAAGATAAACTATTAAATGAGCTAGGTCCCATGTGTCAGTGAGACATATGTCTACCCTATGCGAACCTCGCACCCACACGTAGGTCTCACCTGACCCATGTAGATGATAGAAGTTCATCCACCAAACAAACATCACCTAGGCTCTAGCTTACATCCATCGCTATCAGCTCACAGTATAAGTTCAATTCCTGATCCGAAGTTGGATCAAAGGATCCTATCTAGCTGGGTGACTTATCCCATCTAAGTAAACTGACGAGGGATATTCGTATGAATATTCTCTCCCTCTCAGTTAGATTCAACACTTTCTACACCAGCGGAATTCCCGAGAGCTAATCCCTCTCGCCCTCACTCCGGATCAAAACAATTGCATAACCCTAAGTCGACTATCAACCCAAAGCCATGACCCTAGACCAAATGAATGTAGTTTGGATCTATTTACTTTCGTCTGCAGTATTTCCTTCATCAACTCCTTTGAATATAATTCGTCTGTAGTATTTCCTTCATCAACTCCTTTGAATATAATTCATCTGCATTATTTCCTTCATCGACTCCTTTGGATATACTTTGTGTGCAGTAATTCCTTCATCAACTCCAGATGAGTATGTTTTGGTCTCACCTGAAGTACTCCCTTCTTTCAAGATGCTAATAGGTATGTTTGCTTTCATCTGAAGTGTTTCATTTAGTTTGAATATCTTTGGATTTATTGGATTTCATTTGGTTACTTTCAGTCGTTCCTAGATTCAATCGTATTCTACATAGATAGAATCTAAAGCTATGATGGAACAGCAGTCCGAGTCTAAGCAGAAACAAGATTGTCAAAACATTGACGATTATCAGCACATTGAACGGATGATTATCAAAATATTGAGCAAGGCGAGTCAACACTTTAATCATATTGCACCTACTTTTTGTAATTATGTCATTTTAAATTATGAAATTGTATTACTATGATTTATACAACTATATTGGTCTAGCTCATAGTTAATGTCTTAACAATAATTGTGTATAGACTTCCAATCTTTGAACTTGGACATTATCCTTGTCACCCTAGAATTAATGGTTAACATACTAGTTAATAAGTCTGCATCTAAGTGTCATACTTAGTCTTGCTTAGATATATTGTCATTTAGGCAGTAATTTGCCCGATATCATTAAAAATCTTTGAAAATGATATTGGGCAGTTGAGGCTGGAGCCTGGCTAGTATATATGTTGGCTAGAAAGGTTATGTTTAAAAATAAAATAAAACCTGAAAAACAGATTTAGACTCGGGTAGCTGGAAAGAATGGATGGTGTCGGGTGCACTTGAGAGAGTAGGTATGTGGATGTACCGCCTAAGTCAATTAAGGACCGAATCTTGTAATGATCTCTCATGTAAAAACAATGCAACCACAAGTCTATAACACCTACGACCTGGCTAACTAATTTGTCTGTCATCTCGCAACATCACCATTGGTGGGTGTGTGGAGTATGCAAAGGGTAAGGGAGTCATCGATTTACACGACACAAAAGGGAGACCTCCCGGGGGTGCGGCCCAAGGAGGTGATACTTAGCGGCGTGAAATTGTGATGAGGTGGGACATTGTAAAAACCTTGTGTTAATCAACTTAGCCGCACACCTATGGAAGTGTGTCGGGGGCATTATAAGTTGAAATATCTCCTGTGGGTAAAGTGTATGAACTCTATAGAGTAAAAAAACTATCTAGATAGCCATGCTCATGGTCAAGAGCGATGCTGAGAACTTGCTTAATCTAGCTTTCATTTTTATAAAACAATTTGTGGGTGGAATGAAAAGCTAGGCTGAAAACCAAATATTTGAGATGACTTGGTCGGAGATCAGTGATAAGTACGGGATATGACTTGAGCATTGAGTGGATGGAGCCACTCAATGGTATATGAGATAGAATCTCCACTAGTACTTATAACAAAAACTCAGCTTATAAAACTTGTGTTAGTTAAAATGCTAAGTCTCAGGATTTACTACTACATAATCTATTTCAATAAGTGGCTTTACGCAAATAAAAGAACCATGAACCTCCCTTGATTAGCCTTACATATATAATAATTGCATTGTATGTTGGCTTGTGAGTACGGTTGTGTACTCATGCTCGTTATTTATATTCTTTGTCAGTAAGCATAAAAGAAGGCTATATGGACAATTATGAGCACTAGACAAAACTGAAGATCAAGAATGCCAAGAACTAGGTCGCGAGCCCCCCGATTGCCAGTGGGTATATCGTGAGGGTTCCACGTGTTTCACTTTGATTCTACTTCCGTTGTTGTTCTCTAAAAGGTATTTGGCTTGTCTGACCATTCTGCAAGTCAAAAGTCGTAAGATATATTTATACTTTGTTTAATATTATACAATAGCTTTACATTTTCATGATATGTGTTTGAACCAATAATGTAACTGTGTATGCTAGCTACTGATCCAGGGAATGACACAAATATACATAGTGGGTCTCGAGTTACAAATTTGGGGTCTGACAATGGAGCTCTCTAGATCATGTCAAAAAGGCTTAAAATACTTGCATATTCTCTTTCTTATAGGGGAAGAGGCCGATGGCCTCCATGAAGGGATACAGGTAGGCTACGCTAGCAGCCAATTCAAAAAATTCTACCACATAAACCAGGAAGCCATGCAAGCAAGAGATCATAGATCATTTACCACCAGACGCGCAGTGTAGCGGAAGAAGAGTTGGAGCATATCGATCCAATATAGAGCGCGTCGTTGAAGTGGTCGTAGTCGATCGTCCAACGTCGAACACGTCAATGTAGTGGTTGTAGTCGATCGTCTTCTCCAGCAACCTCTGCAGTTCCTTATGAAGACCACGGATCATCCTCAAACACAACAGCAACCGCAGTAGCGCCTATACGTTATCCACACGTCCAGGGAAGGAAGACCGAGCGTCGGTGTGCTAGCACCAAGTCGCACGACGATGCTCTTTCGAGAAGATGGCGGCTAGGGTTTTGGTGGAGCAACTTACGTGTCTCGTCTCTCTCCTAATAGCCTCAAGTATCTCCTTATATAGTGCTCATGACGGGTCCTATCCGAACACGTTTTGTTCCAACCCGTTAAGTGTGTGACCATGTAGATTCATGTGTAGTTCGATTGTGACTCGGAAACCTTTTCCGATCACGAGTCGTTAGTGGTACCTAGTAGGACATAACGATTCCCGAATACACACAAATTATATCAGACGAATCTTAATGCAATATGATCTACGACCAGGTCCTTATCACTTACGATTAGCCCATATCTCTATACAACCAGTTTGTATTTAGTCATGACCAGTTCATAGCTCCTTATGACCAGGTTTTGACCACTCTGTAATTATGTTTGACCAGTCTACGACCAGCTCGTATCTCCATACGACCAGTTTGTGACTATGTATGACCAGCTCGTATCTCTGTATGACCAGTTCATGATTGTGTACGACCAATCTATATCTGGTCGAACTGAACGACCTACTCTGTATTCTCCATTTGCCTCACGATATCTGGTTGAATTCTAGGTGAGATATTAAGTCATCCATGGACTGCTCAATACTTTCTCGATCGAGTGTCGGATAACCTTATGTGGTCGAACTCTTCGATCACCAGTGTTATAGCCATGTACTTTTATTTATTCGACCACTTTGAGGGGCTCAGAGGTATCTCTCCTGTTCTGTTAGGAGAGGTGTCGACGATCAAGACGTCGATCTTACGAAAAGAAAAGGAGAAAGTGACGTGGGAAATCTAAGGAAATAATGGGACTGCTCTTTATTAATATGAACTGGGTTTTACAGGGTATGCTCTAAGAACATTGCTTGTTCACTTACAATCTCAGACCTATCACACGAATCTACGGCTTGTGCTTTAGTCTGATGGCTCTGTCTTTTTTCTTCCTCTCCCTTGATCCGTCCAGGTTCCATCTTTAAATAGCCCTCGAAGAGGCGGCAGTTACTTTTGGAGAAGACGTCTGATGCGAAGCGTTGCGTCTGGTCGGAGTCAAGTGACGGTTGATACGTAATCAACCGTTCGGCGGTTGTATGTCTATGAGACATATAACCGCATGGAGGTTGTTTGTTGGTGTGTCTAGATAAGATACGTCGTATGGCATGGAATATACACGTGCTCCATTCATCATACGGTAGATAATATACCTGAAATCTGTTCCAAGTATCAGTTCATACCTTTTACGAGCAGTTCTCCTGGTCGGGAGCTTGGCTTAGGCCTTCTTCCGACCAGGGTACCCATTATGTAATCTCTGGAATCTCTACGACCAGTGAGGTTGTGCACCTTAGGGGTTTCGACCACGAAGACGTATGGTCTTTTATATATTAAAAATAATATATAGAGGTTTTAATCCTGGTCAGCTAGCCCCCGAACTTTAAATGAATAGGTCGTGTGAACACTTTTCTTCCGATGAAGTCGTATAGGGCTGACGCTCATTTAAATGCAAGGGCATTTGAAGCGGTTTGTATTCACTTTAAAGTTGAGAACGTTGCCTTGGGAATTGAAGAGTTTTGGCGTCCGTTGGATTTTTACTCTTATCTTCTTCTTATTACGGTTAGAAATTATGAAGCTTATAAAACCCCTTTGTAGACTTAGGGTTTTTTCACTTCCTCCTTTCTTTCTTCATCTCCCGAGTAAAAACTGCCTCCGACCTCCTTTGCTTTCTTCACCCAAAAAAGCAATCTGATCATGTCGAACCAAATCACCAACTGGTCGGTTTCCGACTTGAGTGAGAAGAAGTTAGAGAACCTAGAGAAGACCGGGATGCTTCCCAACAAGGATCTGATTTCTTGGAGATCTGCAGTTGGGGAACATTCCCCGAGTAGTGAAGATGGAGAAATTCATGTTTTTCTTGCATATATTGAATGCGGATTTAGGCTACCAATTCACTCCTTTCTTCCCAAAGTTTTGGAATTTTATGGAGTTGAATTGGTGAATCTTGCTCCCAATGCTATCGCCAATCTCAGTATCTTTATCTACCTCTGCGAAGCGTACTTGGGGATTCCAGCAGATCTAGATCTATTCAGGTACTACTACAGGATGACAAAGTTCGGGAAGACGATTGGGACGCCTGGAGAATGCACCTGCGCCTTCATGACGGAAAAGTCGATGAGTATATTTTTATGTACTCAAAATCTTCGTGGTCGTCGTGGAAGAAAAGCTGATTCTATATGAAGATCACGAAGAAAGACAACCTTTATTATTCTGGTAAGAAGGCGGTCGAGAATCCGAGATGGCGCTCCTCTACAGAAAAAAGAGGGAAACATAAAGAAATGGACCGAAGCAATCAAGCTTCTTAGTGTCAAGGGTCTAATATCTTGGCATGTAGTAAAAGATTTTTCTACACGCCGGGTTAGTCCTTTGAAGGCTCGAGCACACCGGATGCTCTGGTACATTGGTCGTGATGATACGACCAGAGATTCCAAAGATGGTAAGCCATTAATGATTTCGACCAGTTTACCCATCTCAGTTGATTATTTCTGTATCCTTAAATCTTTCATTTTACCTTTACAGCTCTATCTTCTGATGAGATTAGAAGCCGGATCAAAATGATCTGCGTCGGAGAGCCTGGCGACAAAGCTAGTTTCCCCCGAATCTTAGCGGTGCTTTCATTTGAAGAGAGAATTGAAATACTTAAGGTAAGAATATCAACCGCTGCTTATTGTCGTACATATTATTTCTGATCGATATACCATAAATCCTCTTTGATGTGTAGTCGGTCGAGTTGAGAATCAACGAGGCCACTGAAAGATGTGAGCCAATTGATGATCCGATCTCCCCTTCGACCACACAGGATGTCAGCCTTCCAGAGGTCGGTGACCGAACATAAATAATATTTTGGACAAATTATGTTCATCGTCTAACTATCTTTGATGATGAATTTAGGCGGTTATCATACCTTCCAGCAAGGTCACTGAGGACCCACCAAGCGCCTCAGGACTCTCGCTTTGGAGGTTGACGAATCTACATCCACTGATCCGGCGATCAGGGACCTCGACCAAATGGTCGCGGATATCGCTTCTGATTTCCGATCAGTGGATGTGCAAGATCTAGTCAACCCTACCGATTTAGAACTAGTGAAATCGGTTGAGAAGAAGAGGAAGGCTAGCGCAACGAACTTTGCTTCGATGCGTTACAAGGGTAAATTCAGAAAAACGACCAGGTATATATATTAAAAAAAAGTCGTATATATACATACCTTGGATCTTCCTTACCTTCTCTCTCCCCCTTTTTTTAGATCTTCTGGTATTCCAGTCGTGTCCGACCAGAGCACCCCTCAGGAAAAGGTTCCTGAGGAAGAGGTGGTCGTGAAGGTTCCTGATCAGGATACTCCTAAAGCTAAAGCTGTCAAGGATGAAGTAGTAAAAGAAGTCCCCGAGTAGGTTTCAGCATCTGCTTAGGATCCTCTAGTAATACTTACTCCTTCTCCAGAGGTAGTCATCTCCAGAGATCCTCATCAGGTTCCACCTCCTCCTGGAAATGCTTCTCAAGATAACAAATTCCCTTTTTCTCCCTGATTTATCGAGGATAAGGAACTTGATTAAGCCTGGGGAAAGATATTGGACCATCAAGCTGAGATTGGTCCAGATGCAATCTTTTCCGAATATAATGATATGGCAATTCAGGTAAGTGTTCTACGACCATCCTTACAACTCTTTCTTTTGAAGTTTCTTTGAAAACTTATCAAAGAAAGGGATTTTTGTTTTTGTAGCACATGGTCGAGAAATATGCTGTGGTCGGAGGACTAACCCAGCGAATAAGATCTTTGGAGCAGAAACACTCCGATCTGAGAAGTAAGAATATTTCTCTTTTAGTTTGACTTCCTAAATTTTATCATCTTGTTTCTCTCTTGTAACTTAACCTTCTCTTCCTATCATATTTGATAGATTTAGAGAAAATTAAAAAAGAGATCGTGTCCAAAGAAGCCATAACAATAAAACTGAGGGAAGAAAATCAGGGTAAAGACCGGTCGATCGAGCATGCGATGACTAGACAAAAGGAGGTTTTCGACTCTTGTGAGAAGAAAATCAAAGGTAACTGGTCGTAGACTTAACCAGTATTCCATAACTCCAATTGTAAAGATTATATTAATTTCTTTTTATCCACTCGTGCGTAAAAATCAAGCGCTTGAACGAGCGGAGAAAACCCTCAAGTTTGAGCGTGACCAAGGGGCTGAACTCGATCGGAGTCTTGAAGACAAAGTCAAGGCTCTGAACAAGATGCTCTTCGACACGGGTCGGGAACACAATCGCCTATTCTAAGAGATCCTTCAGAGAATCAATTTTCTCGCCATCAACTTGAAGATCTCAAGGAGGTAATAACACTCTTCCGAGAGAACCATGTTAAGACAATGAAGGAAGCTATCATGAATGGAGTTAGTGTTGCTTTAGCAAAACTAAAGGCTTCCGACCCCTCTATTAGTCTTAAAGCTGTGGAAGATGACTTCGACTGCTCTGAAAGTGAAGCAACAAAACTTCTCGAGGAAGTAAAACCTCTCAGAGAGAAAGTTGCTGAAGAAATGGAAGTCGGATCTCCATCACGTAGCGACCAGTCTGGTGGTCCCAACATGTAAATGTATGTAATATTAGACTATGTAAAATAAAACTTACCTTTTATCAATGAAGATCCTGCTTTGTCTTATCAATGTTGTTAAATACTCATATATCTCTTAGCCCCCGACTGCTTATATTAGTAGATGAACCTTACTAAAAGAAAGCAGTAGACCAAGAAATTGAGTAATAACAATGACCATGGTAGGAGTGCTGATAATGTGTATGACAATGATCCAGTGAATACTAGGAAATCATGTGGTCGGAACCAACTAATGATTTCAACTAGTCTAGATCTTGTCCATTATCGAATACCACTTGTAGTCGGAAGATATAACAAAGACCGATTTGCTGATAAGAAGATATGCATTAAGAATGTATGCAAAAAATGAAATGAATAGATAAGTAACTTTGTTTAGAAAATATTCGGATATGGTCGTATCGAATCTAAAGAATTGAAGATTTGTAAAATATCTCGCGAAACGTGCTCATGCTCAAATCCATCGCAATGAGAATCGAGGAAAAGGACCGTCACTAGAAGTTCCTTCCAGCAAGGTGACCACATGCAGAGAGGAGAGACTTCGACCAGGAGGCTTTCCGTGTCCCGACAAGTAGCCAAACTTGAGTAGAACATAATGTTGAAATAAAATAACAGTCTTCAAATTCAAGAAAGAACGAAAACCAAGTAAATTGTCTGAGTTGGTACTCCTTATACTCGTATGTTTCTTTAAGAAAAGAATATTTGGTTGTGCGTGTGTATCATTGAAGCAATGATCACGACTAAAACCGGTGTGGTCGGTGACATTTAAGTCAGCAACCATGAGTATTTGAGATCCCTTTGAAAGGAATATTAGAGAGAATGAGTGTCTTCTCCAACCAACCAGCAACAAAAAGGCATATGACCAGATACGACGAATAATAAGTATAAACAACCATACTTATTGTTTTTTTTAAAAAAAAGGAAATGCATCTTTATTGAAATATGAATGAAAATGAAATTAAACATAGAACTTACGCAAGTGATCAATATTCCAAGAGTTAGACAAAACTTGCCCATCTGTCATAGCTAATCGTACCGATCCTGGTCAGTAACTTCGACCACAGTGTATGGACCTTCCCACTTAGGTGAAAGTTTGTTGCCACCCGCTTGGTTCTGAATTTTTCTAAGAACCAAATCACCTACTGCTAGGCTGCGAGGTTGCAACTTACGACTGTGGTACCGACGCATGGCTTGCTGGTAGATTGCTGATCGTAGCAAAGCTTGATTTCGTCGTTCTTCAAGGAAATTGATGTCGTCAAGTCGTCATTCACATTGATTACTTTCGGAAAAGCAATCAGTTCGAGCAAAACCAATTTTAAGTTCTGGAGGAAGCATGGCTTCAGCTCCGTAAACCATAAAGAATGGTGTTTCACCGGTCGCACGACTAGTTGTGGTACGAACAACCCATAATACAGAAGGAAGTTGTTGAACCCAAGCCCCTGACCGTTGAAGTAACTGGTCAAACACTCGTCGTTTGATTCCTTACATTATGATACCATTAGCTCGCTCAACTGCTCCATTGCTCTGTGGATGAGCAACAGAAGCGAAATGTATCTTGATACCTAGGTCTTCACAGAATTCCTGAAAATTGTTGCTTGAGAACTGGGCACCGTTATCGGTGATTATACGACTGGGTACACCAAACCGTGTAATCACGCTTTTTGTTAGAAACCTCTTGGCGGCTTCAGTTGTAATTTTTACAACCGTCTCGGCTTCGATCCATTTAGTGAACGTGTCAATCATGACGAAAAGGAACTCAAAGCCCCCCGGGTTCTCTTGGGAAAGGTCCCAGAATGTCTAGTCCCCAGGTTGCAAAAGGCCAAGAATGAGGAATTGTTTGCAAAGCTTGAGACGGCTAATGTACTTGTCGGCTATGAAACTGACATTGTACGCACTTTGTCACGAGCTCTTTTGCATCATGGAGGGCGGTTGGCCAAGAGTATCCTTGCCTAAAGGCTTTACTAACCAAAGTTACAGAGGAATGATGAGCTCCACAGACTTCTCCATGAATTTCGCTAGCAATTTAATGTCATCCGAGCGAGATATGCATCTCATCAACACTCCATGAGATCCTCGTTTGTACAAGGTACGTTCAATTAGAGTGTATGATTTGGCTTTTCGTGCTATATGGTCAGCCTCTACATCATCTTCTGGAATTAGGTCATGCTGAAGATAATTGTACATCGATGTCATCCAATCTCTACCGTGATCGTGATGGCTCCAACCATCATGGACCTGTGGAGCATCCATGTTTGTAGAATCGAGGTGTGCAACCTCCTTACGAACATCTATGTCCTCGAAAGGCTCGACTACCGAGGGTGAATCGAGTTTCTCGAGGAAAAACTCCGGGCGGTACGGATGTCCTTGTGAAAGCCATCCGGGCCAACTGGTTTGCCAGAAAGTTTTCCTTTCTAGGAATGTGTTGGATCTGAAAACCGAAGAAATGCTTTTCGAGTTTCGCATTTCCGCCGATATGATGACATCTTGGTACTAGAGCATTGATACTCTTTCCTACGTGATTCGCTACTAGTTGAGAATCGCCTTTCACTAGCAATTTGCGAATCCCGAGCTAACGAGCTGCTCAAGTCCCGCCAAGAAACCTTCGATTCGCCACATTGTTAGTAGTAGAAAGTTTAATCGAATAGTGTACTTTATTTGTTCGCGGAGGGGAAATCAAGACGACCCCACCTCGAGCCATGCAACATCAAGGAACCGTCGAAGTACATTGTCCACTCATCGTGGTGCTCGTGATCGCCCTGGGTGGGTTCGTGGTTTGTCCATTTGGCAATGAATTCGCTATTGCACGGGACTTGATTGCTGTTCGTGGGATAAAATGGAGATCGAACGCCCCAAGCTCAACCGCCCATTTTGCTATTCGTCCTGATGACTCCCTGTTTCCTAGGACTTGACCAAGAGGATATCCCGTAGGTACGACCACTTTGTGGGCCTGAAAATAATGCCTTAGTTTCCTTGAAGCCATAAGGAGACCATAAAGCAACTTTTGTACCTGCGGATACCTTTCTTTTGGTCCATGCAAGACTTCGCTTACGTAATATATTGGTCATTGAACATGGTCTCGTTCTACGACTAGTACAGCACTAACCGTTTGTGGCGTTGCAGCCATGTAAATTAGCAATGTTTCTCCCAATCTCGGAGAGACTAAGATTGGGGGACTCGTAAGGTACCGTTTTAATTCTTCGAAGGCGCTGCTTGCCTCTTTAGTCCATTCAAAACTTCCATGTTTCCGGAGAAGCTTAAAGAAAGGTAATCCTTTTTCGCCTAACTGTGCTATGAAACGACTTAGCGTTGCCACACAACCAGTTAGTTTCTGAATTTCCTTCTTTGTGGTCGGATCACGCATCTGATCGATGGCGGCGATTTTTGTTGGATTTGCTTCGATGCCTCTAGCCGAAACTAAAAATCCAAGAAGCTTTCCCGACGAAACTCCGAACATACATTTCTCTGGATTCAACTTAAGGTTATGACGTCTTAAATTATTGAAAGTCTCCTGTAGATCTAGAATATGATTGCGGCGTTGATGCTCTTTACGACCAGATCATCGACGTAGGCTTCAAGATTCCAACCTATCTGTGGGCTAAAGGTCTTTTGCACCAACCTTTGAAATGTTGCACCAACATTTTTGAGACCAAATGACATCTTTACATAACAGTAAGTACCATATGGAGTGATGAAGGAAGTTTTCTCTTCATCTTCTTTACTCATATTGATCTGGTGGTACCCTGAGTAAGCATCTAAAAAACTTAACAACCCACACCCGGAAGTAGAGTCTACAAATTGATCGATGCGAGGAAGAGAAAAGTCATCCTTCGGACAAGCTTTATTAAGATCTGTAAAGTCAATACACATTCGCCATTTCCCATTAGCCTTTCTAACCATTACAGGATTGGCGAGCCACTCTGGGTGGTCGACCTCACGAATGAACCCACTTTGAGAAGTTTGTCAATCTCATCGATTGCTTTTTCCGGTCAAAAGTAAACGCCGTAGCTTCGCTGACGTTTTTGTTAGGATGTAGAGCTAGCCTATGCTCGATCAATTTCCTGGGGACTCTGGGCAAATCGGACGCCTGTCAGGCGAATACGTCCTGGTTAGCTTGGAGGAAGGAGACGAGCGACTCTTCCTATTTAAGGTCGAGTCCTACCCCGACCAGTATCTTGGCACCCTCTGGAGAAGCACTCTCGTCGAGTTGTACCTCTTTTATCTGGTCGGAAGGTTTCGGTGTCATCTTCGGCTTTGAATGTTTGACCTACATGTTAACGGTGTTAGTTCCCCTGATCGGAAGTTCATCGACCAGTTCTAAGCATTTCCGATCGCATGCGTAGGCTATCTTCTGATCGCCTTGGATCGTGATTACACCCTTTGGTCCCGGTATTTTCAAACTCTGATAAACGTAGTGCGTGACTATCAGGAACTTTGCTAAAGCTGGACGACTAAGAATTGCATTGTATGCGCCTCTCGGTTTACCACATCAAATGAAATTTTTCTGCGGAAGTTGTTGGGCTTTCCGAACGTAACCGAGAGGACAAGTGCCCTATTGGCTTAGCAAGAGACCCGTGAACTATGCCATGGAAAGCATATTTCATGTGTTTTACCTTGGATTTGGGAATCGCATGTCTTCCAAAGCACTTGCAAATAAAATATTTAAAGAACTACCCCCATCTATCAAGACTCGATTAACCTTGCAGTTATTAATAGTAGGCTCAACGATAATTGAAACCTACCGGTCAAGTCGAAGGAATGGGGGCGCCTTCTTTCTTTGAAGGAGATTATCGCCTCCACCACCTTGAAGGTTTAACGCGATCGAAGGTTCTGTAAGGTTGACTTCTCGCCCATGGCTTTCACCGACGTGCGACTCGACGAAGAAGATCCACCGAAGATCACATCGACGGTGTGTTGAGGTTCTTGGTACTCCATTTCTTTGTCACCATCTTTGTCCTTCTTGGAGCTTGTTTCCCCGAGCTCTTGAATCGACGGGAGTGGACCTTTACCTGCATAATAATCTCCAGCTTCTTTTGCCAAGCGCGACAATTGTGCATGTCTAGTCCTGCTTGCTGGTGGAGAGGACACCATTTTTTATTTTTCTTGTAATCATTGGTCGGAGCCTTAGCCTTGCCACGACCAGTATAATCTTTTCTTACTTTGGCAAATTTTTCAGGAACAGCAAGAACCTCTTTGTCGTTGGCTCGCCATGCTTCTTTTCTTGAGAGTCTTCTTTGCTTATTTTCCAGTCCCATCTAAGCCAAAGTTGGGGAATTTTATCCTTCGATCAACGGCTGCTCCACTCGACCGCTTCACCGGCCGTGAGCGCATTTGTCGACCATGTCGAAGAGCTCGATGGTTGTTCGTGGGGGATGTATAGCTAAATCATCCTTAAACCTTTGATTTCTCAATCCCGCTTTGAAGGCTTCGATAACGGAAGATTCTGCAACCTCCGGTATCGAGTCTCATTTGATTTTTGCCGTATTATATGGAGATCGTCTTCCTTTGCAGGGCGATCATACGTACCCTGAAAATTTACAATCAAAAGGTCGCAGAGTTGCTCCCAAGTATACACGGACCCGACCGGAAGGTTAAGCAACCACGATCGGGCTGATCCTTCTAATACCGTAGGAAGATAGTTTGTCATTACATTTTCATCACCACCAGCAGCTCTAATAGCGGTGGTATATATCTGGAGAAATTCCAAAGGATTTTGGGTCCCATTGAATTTATCCAAATTGGCCGGTCGGAACCTATTTGGCCAACGCATACCGAGCCTCACGAGAAGGCTCGACGACCAGATAGTTTCGTGGCCCCTTCTTTGAAAAGGTGCCGGATTGTAGTCGGTTGGAGACCGATTTCTAGGAACGGAATGTCGGTGCTCCAATGTCCCGATTCGGTCGTGGACGTTAGTAGAACGCCTCCGACCACTTGCCTGGTTTAGGTGATGTCGAGGATCACCAGGTCCAAGCGATTGCTCCTCTCGACGAAGCGAGGGTGAGGATTCCTGGAATAGTCTCCTCCCCTCATGACTTGTTGGTCGAATCGCCGAGGTGGTCATAGTGTCAATCGATCTTCAACACGACCATGCGTGCCCCCGCCGAAGAATGCCGCGATGAAGTCATGGTCCGACTTTGCGTGCCTTTGTTCCCGATATGCTTCGCGGCGCCGCATCGCCTATTGGATAATCTCTCGATACTTGACTCGCGAGTTGGGCAAAACTCGAGTTCGCTAGGCGTGGTCGAAGTATTTAACATATCTCCGACTCGCCGCAGTTTTGTATTGTTACCAAGGTCTCGAGGATTTCGCGTAAGAAGGTGTTTGATGGCTTGAATCCCCCGATCTCCTGATCGATCTTGCCTCGTCCCTTACATTGGTTTGGGAAGGATCAGGCGATTAATCGGTGAACGCCCACCGCCTCGTCACCTCCGGCATTTGGTGCTTGACCGCCCGTACCATCTCCATTTTGACGTGGTCGCGAGGCAACGTATGGAGGGCCATACACGGTATTGTGATCTGTATCTCCGATCGCATTGACCTCGTGCTTCTAGCAGTGATCCTCCGATGATCTTCCATCATAATCGATGGAGAGCCTTTCAGAGCTTCTGCGAGAAGCTTCCACGAGAGAGAGTAGTTGGTGATCAGCACCTCCTGAGGTTTTCGGAAGGGCCTCAGCCTGATCCAGCGAATTGCCAATCGAATCGCCGAGCTTTATCGCCCCACTTGGTTTACGACCAATGGAGGTTTCATTGACACCGCCACCGTGTCTGTTGGCTCTCGAATTGCTAGAAGTCGCCGGTGAGTACCTATCAACCATGATCGCATCAAAGGTATATTGAACCTCGGGTTGCGGTGTTGAATTTTCGTCACCTTTTTGCTTGGCCGAAGGCCCGGCTTGCCGAGGCTTTAGGGTGTTCCAAACTGGTCTAAGCATTTCTCCAAACCGCCATCGATCGAGTGGTGTGTCTTCATCCATCTGGTCGACTTCGCCGATTTCTGCCATGGGCGAACCGGCGGAGGAGGATGATGAAGAAATTCCGTTTTCCTCCATGGCGCACATGCATGCTTCTATGTCAAGGTCGGCGTAGTCCGCCAGGTCAAACCAGTTTTCTTCATCCCAACTTCCCGCCATAACCGCATCAGCTATCACAAACGGGGAATGGACAAAGATTTAATGAGCAAAGAATTCTCCAAGATTCCACGTCGCGTTCCCCACGGACGGCGCTAGCTGTCGACGATCAAGACGTCGATCTTACGAAAAGAAAAAGAGAAAGTGACGTGGGGAATCTAAGGAAATAATGGGACTGCTCTTTATTAATATGAACTGGGTTTTACAGGGTATGCTCTAAGAACACTGCTTGTTCACTTACAATCTCGCACCTATCACACGAATCTCACGGCTTGTGCTTTAGTCCGATGGCTCGCTTTTTCTTCCTCTCCTTGATCCGTCCAGGTTCCATCTTTAAATAGCCCTCGAAGAGGCGGCAGTTACTTCCGGAGAAGACGTCTGATGCGGAGCGTTGCGTCTGGTCGGAGTCAATTGGCGGTTGATACGGAATCAACTGTTCGGCGGTTGTATGTCTATGAGACATATAACTGCATGGAGGTTGTATGCTGGTGTGTCTAGATAAGATACGTCGTATGGTATGGAATATACACGTGCTCCATTCATCATACGGTAGAGAATATACCTGGAATCTGTTCCAAATATCAGTTCGTACCTTTTACGAGCAGTTCTCCTGGTCGGGAGTTTGGCTTAGGCCTTCTTCCGACCAGGGTACCCATTATGTAATCTCTGGAATCTCTATGACCAGTGAGGTCGTGCACCTTAGGGGTTTCAACCACGTAAGACGTATGGTCTTTTATATATTAAAAATAATATATAAAGATTTTAATCCTCGTCAAGAGGCAAATCCCATATCTCACCAGTCACATCCCTCCGTATGTTTTATAGCAAACCCGAAAGCTACCTTTATAACTACCCAGTTACGAGTAGCGTTTGGCAACCCCTAAGAGTGCTATTACACATGTAGCGAGCCATGTGTTGGAAATATGCCCTAGAGGCAATCATAGAGATGATTGTATTTCAGTATGTTCATAACATTTGATAATATGTTATCTTGTTCCTTGAATGAATCATCAGTTATATAGATCAATGAGTATGTGACTTGTTAGTGAAACTCTTTATCTTATATGATATCGTTCTTAAAAGTATCCCTGGTCGAATGTCACTGGTCGGAACACCAGTGACTCTACGACTAGTACATGTATTGATTGATGACCATGTTTCACCGGTCATGGATATAGAGATATCGAATCAATAATGTGGACACATGTTAGAGAACATTGTAACACCCCAACCTGACAACGGCTTGGAATGCTACTAAACTAACACTAAAGCTATTTTAACATTGATACAATTCTCCAAAATCCGACAGAACCTCCTTTGTTTAGTTACTAACTGGAGGTCCCGACCTTTAATTGTAACATAGTTAAATAATCCAACATCCAGCATAATCAAGAGACCACCAAAACTATGCTAATCATCACTATATCATCCATAGCATGCTAAACAACTATAAGCATAAACAAAAGGACATCCATGATTCTCTAATCAACTCTATTACAAATTATTCCAAGCAGAGGGAGTATCATATGTAATTCTTAAAGCAAGTTTCTCATCTACTAAATTATCATTCTATCAATTCAAATATGAGTAGTTTGTGCCATTGTGCAACCACTCTAAGTCTTACTCCCTCCCATGCATGCCGTTCTTGTATAGGGTACCTAAAACACAACAACAAAGCAAGAGTGAGTCCAAAAACTCAGCAAGTACAATAAATGGCAATAATAACATAATCAATCAGAATCATCATCATCCATCTACAATCTCTATTATAAACATGTCATATGCTCATGCTATGCAAGATGCTCAAGTGCACTTTCTCTTTGTCTCTTTATCTTTTGCATTTTACCGTAATGCAAAGTATGCAACCGTCACGATACCCATGCATGCTCGCAAGCGCAGGACCAATGCCCAATACTCCGCAAGTAAAGGGGACTCAAGCCCACACTCCACAAATGTGGGGACCATAAGCCCATCGCTTTCATGATGGGGACCTCTTTCAATGCCCACATTCCACGAATGTGGGACCTCAAGCCCGTCATCCACATGACGGGACTCAGATATGCATAGTCACCACGTGACCAAGCCTCCAATATGATAGCATGATGCACATGAACAAAACTTTAAACCATCATAAATTTGTATTCACAACATCATACATGAATAAACTTATTCATACTTCTAGCATTCATCATCGTTGACATTCATAGCATTCTAGCATCCATGAATAGCACACATATTCATAATACTAGCAAACATGAACAATCACTCATGAATAATAATTAATCATATCCCCAGCATTCACCATCCTTAATCACACTATCAACCATGCATAGCTAATACGTATCAAAATATTAGCACTCTCTATCAACCATTCATAACTATTCTATCAACCAGAGTACTTGCTACGCTGTTATGTATTGAAAACACACAAACATGGCCAATCAATCACAACCAAGTAACAAGCAATGCACTTGCCTTAACCGCATGAGAACGGAGGATGAGAAGATGGTGCTGCCCCGGGACCAGTTCCCCTACCTAAATTCAATTAAAAGCATACTAAGATAACAGTAATGGACCAAGCAAACTAATAAAAGCAAACCCGAACTAGCAATAATTCTTTTAACGCGATCACAACTCCAATTTTCTAAATGCTATTCTGTCCCCTTTGTGGACAGTCACGTTCTAAAATTCATATCTTTTTGTACGGGAGTCCAAATAAGGTGTTCTTAGTCTTTCTGAAAAGCTTATCAAATTCCCCACCTAAACCTATTTGGTGAGCCTTCCAGATTCGGTCATCTAATACCCCTACCAAACAGATTAACAGAGCAACTATTTCACGTCAGAGTTTCTGGACAGCAACTTCAAACCATCATAACTTTCAGAATACTAATCCAAATTTCGCGTTATTTAGCTTCCCTGAAAGCTATGACAATTATCTACATTTTTCGTTATAGTGAGACCTCCCAGAAACTCTTCTAGCTAACAGTTTAAGTCCAATTACTAAAATCTGACAGAACCACATCATATTTGCGGAACAGCAGCGCTACGAAAATCATAACTTTTGATCCGCTCGTCCAAACAATGCGATCTTGTACTCTACAGAAAGGTATCGACGTCGTCTACAATTCTCTAAGAGATGGACAGATCAAATTATGCCGTTAAATAACTCAAAAACATCGCCCAACCCGATCTGCTCAAGTCAGACCTAAATACCGACATTGCTAAAGATCAAATAATCTACTAATCGGAAGGGTGTCGCATCTTACCCTTGAAGAACCGCCGCTGAACGCGATGAACACCAATCATTGGCCACGATCTCTCCTTTCCTTCCTCCCTTCTTCCCTTCCTTCTTCTTCCTTTCTTTTCCTTGGCGGCAAAGACCGAGGAGCTTTCTCCTTCTTCGCCTTGGTTGGCACAAAGCAAGGGGTGGAGGGCATCAGAGCACGCCATGGCATCAGAGCACGGCGGCGGTACTGTAGCATGGCTACTGTAGCAACCCTAGGGTTTCCCCTCTCTTCTTATGTGGCCCACTACCCTCCCCTTGGGCCTAAATGTCGTGGACCTAAGCCCACACCCAAAGTTGTCCAAATTATGCGTAAATCACCCTCTAATCTCCTGTTAAAACATTTTTTAATGGATCTTTCTCTGTAATTTATTTCTTCTCTTTCAATACATTTGGAGTATTACATTCTACCCCCTTAAACAGAATTCGACCCAATTGTTACCATGCTTAAACGCTAAAGAACAATCACAACTAGAATTTACCACAAAACTCCGCACATGCCGCTTATAATACCGATAATGCTTGTGCATGCGTGGCTCCAATTCCCAAGTCATTTTCCACTGTAATTATGGGACCACCGCACCGACGATCGATGTGTTACGCCTAATACTCGCCCCAACCTTTCACGGCTCACTCAACTGGACACATCTCGAAGGCACGGTCTTACTCGTGGGCCAATGGCCCTAACAAAATCTCAAGCCCCGACCTCTCATGTCCTCTCAAGACTGAATATATAAGACATTGCATACTCCGCACAAGTACTGAGACACCCTAGCGATAAGCCAATCTATAAATTCCTGTGACTAAAGAACCTATCCAACTCACGTTTGGTTAAACTTCCTTTTAGTACCAAAGTACACCGTCGGTACCAAACACACTGAACTCTTGTTCGACTCTCGACGATCACTTTACCTATGCAAGCAAAGATCTCCTTTAACAAGGGACGCACAAAGAACTCGCATACCAACTCACTTATCCAAAGAACTCAACTGAAAACAAAGGAGTCATAATGCATCCAACTCAAAACCATCTTCCCTTAGAAGAGCCCAATCCAAAATCAATGGATTTAACATGAAAACTTTTCCACTTTTCAAGTAGGCGCTTTAGAGATAAATGCCATATAGCCAAAAGCTAAATCACTCGAATAACCAAATTTAACCTTTTTCTCAACTGGATGGGACCACATATACCAACAGAACCAACTCAAGTAGTAACTAACATCCGCATAAACACATGGTTCAAATAAGAACTAAGAATATCTCACCATCCAAGTTCACATCCTTTTCCACAATCTTTCTTTTAGGAATTTAACTTTCTCTAAACCATAGGATCCCAAATCATCGCATAATACATTAACTCAATTACCTTAAATTGGCGACCTCAAAGCTATGTTCAACCGAGCACAAAATCCACTCTTATGCAGGAGATTCTTCCAACCCATGATATCACACTCTAGCCAACTTCTCTACCGAATGAATTACTTTGTGAATAATTCCCAACGCAACTCAATATAGAATTCACCCACCATCACATCCTCAATCCATTAAGAATAACCAATTTGAAATTCAATTCACACACTTTCATTTACTACACCGAAGGATACTATCAAAGATGATCTCACTACTTAATCCACTCTTATTCTACTGCTTTTACACATAACCATTGGCAACCAAGATTCTAGCATAAAAATGCAAAGCCCAAATTCAACCTCCAAGACTCCTACAACCAACTTTTCGTATAAAACATCGAAAACTTCAGATTCACCGACTAGAATTCCCACACTCTAAACATACTCAAACATTATCATTCACATGTAAAGTATTTTTCTCGACCAAATTATCTTTTAGAAGAATTCTATCTCCTGAAGGTTATTCACTAAAACCAGGGCATACTGCGACATCTCACCTTACCTACTATTCCATCAATTGACATTACGATTAAATTACTTCGCTAATCCTACATCTCATTAAACTACACCGTCATAGATCACATACCCAACCTTGCAAAATTACCCAATCGCGATACTCTAACACATTGATCAAGCTTCGGACTTTCGATAATCTCAACATTCCAACATGATTGAAGGTTCTGGATTATAATTTGCTATGGGTTCCACTAGTTGTAACACTAATTTGTTTTATTTCAACGACAATCATTCTATTTAAATCCAATTCCTTCCAAGAGTTTTAGGACAAAACCAAATCACTTTCTATCGATCTTCCAATAGCTTGGCCCCATAATTCTCATCACGATCATTTACTTGGCCACCACCAACCAATCGCCACATTACATCCTATAAGACCTTGCAACCCAAGTCGGTTAATCTTTTCTTAATAGTAAAGAGCAAATAAATACAAGTTTCAACACACGAGGAAACACTACTCCTCACAAAGGAGCACGAGACCAAGAGAAATAGTTAAATAGCATTGATCTCAAACACAAAAGACGAGACTGCAATTGAGGCACAAGTTCACAAGAGGAGTTTCGGACATCAATAAATCACAATAAAACACTGCTTTTGAAACACAAGAAATGCTTAAGCGGCAACGAAAGAAAAGTTGCAGGTTACAATCCTGAACTCCAACCTCAAATATTTATGGTACACTTTTTTTTCCTTGTTAACAAAGAAACAATTCCTTTCATCACTTAAGAACCCATTAGAACATTCTCACGACGCCTCTCTTAACGATTTCAACTACCACATTAAGCATGAACTACCAAAGGCTCACAAATGCAAGAATCCAAACTTCCCATTTAACCGATATTATGGAAGGCGACATATTACTTTCTTTCTAAAAGAATCCCCATCACTCCCACAAGTCACAATCCCTTATAGACAATCTTATTAACGCCAAGAATAATAACTATTAACAAGAATCTTTGTCGTCAACTCTTTTAACAAGGGCATGCAGCCACAAGTCACATTCCTTATGGGACATACATGAATAAATCATATATCTATATATTTTTTCAACCCATCTCCTATTAGCAATGCTCACACTCGCTTTGTACATGACTTCCAATATAGCGGTTATCGAGACATGCAACTAATTATACAAATATAGGAGTATTTATTATCCTTTCTCTATCTGCATTCCTACCAAAGAAATATGAAACCATCAAGCAACCAATTAAAAGCAATTTTTGGATTATTATCCACTAGGACAACAATCAAATACATCCTTATCTCTCCTTACTACACAATTAGAGTTATCCACGATAATCAAGTAATCCCACCGTTTAACAACCTAAACATTTTTAATGATCGACCTTCTCATCGAAGACACACTATTATCCTACCACTCCACCATCGGGTAAGCAAAGATCGTCGACTACATCCCATCGGTTCATCTCTTAGTGATGCTCAACACCCTACTGATACATTATTATTGCACCTAGCAATTACATATGATCAAGACTTATCCATAAAAGATAACTTCCAAGATGAATATTCATTATGACACTAATCTAACACCTTTTGGACTTATCCATCCCAAAGGATTTAATTAATCCGTTGAGTCCAACAAATCCAATCTACGGAGAGTCTTACCAAATTTATCGCCCGGTGATCAAACCAGCCATCAATTCTTCACACATCTTAATACCTCTTTTGACCCCAATTAGGCATGGATGTACTATTTGTCACTACCCATCAAGTAATTGCTCTGTGACAACATCACATTAATCAACTCCAATTCCAAAGATGTGGGTTAAGACCAATCAGGCATGACGCTGCAGATCTGTCTTGATAACTCAAACCTTATCAATGAACTTCTATGTTTAACACCTCTCGCTTAAACATATCAAGACCTCACAAAAGGACTTTAACTCCCTTCTGGCATTAACTTCAAAACTCGAAACAATCCAAAAGAAATACACAAAATCAAAGATTTCACATGATAAAGAACTTGCAACAGAAAACTTTCAGCATCCCAAATACCAAGCGAATAAATGAATCAGATGTTCCAATAAGAAGGGCAGAACTCCCAAGACACAAATAGAGACCAAGTGTAATCCCAACAAATTTCACCATCCGCATCTATACCCAAAATTGGTCTAAATCAAGCTCAAGAAGAGAACAACTTGGAACAACTTTTCTAAAGGTATTCACCCACAGTAACACAGAATTATAGTACTCGAGGTAATCACTTCGCTAACCTCTTCTCAGTGAACGGTGGTGTAACCTGGTAAAGCCTAGGGCCACAACCACGACCTCAACCTCTCAACAACAACTATAGTTATATAGCTATCATAATAATCAAGTCGTAAGCATTCGTAACCAACTCATAACAAAGAAAGGTCAATGCGACATAACGAAACGTAAATGCAATGCTTGACCCATTCCCATCCTCATCAGCACCAAAGGTGTCAAGTATTTAAGTTCATTAACCATTACAACATTTTAGCAAATTAGGTTACCTAGGTTGTTAATCCATTCACCACGGACCTACAACCTGGTTCTGATACCAACTGTAACACCCCAGCCTGACAACGGCTTGGAATGCTACTAAACTAACACTAAAGCTATTTTAACATTGATACAATTCTTTAAAATCCGACAGAACCTCCTTTGTTTAGTTACTAATCGAGGTCCCGACCTTTAATTGTAACATAGTTAAATAATCCAACATCCAAAGATAATCAAGAGACCACCAAAACTATGCTAATCATCACTATATCATCCATAGCATGCTAAACAACTATAAGCATAAACAAAAGGACATCCATGATTCTCTAATCAACTCTATTACAAATTATTCCAAGCAGAGGGAGTATCATATGTAATTCTTAAAGCAAGTTTCTCATCTACTAAATTATCATTCTATCAATTCAAATATGAGTAGTTTGTGCCATTGTGCAACCACTCTAAGTCTTACTCCCTCCCATGCATGCCGTTCTTGTATAGGGGTACCTAAAAACACAACAACGACAAAGAGTGAGTCCAAAAACTCAGAAGTACAATAAATGGCAATAATAACATAATCAATCAGAATCATCATCATCCATCTACAATCTCTATTATAAACATGTCATATGCTCATGCTATGCAAGATGCTCAAGTGCACTTTCTCTTTGTCTCTTTATCTTTTGCATTTACCAGGTAATGCAAAGTATGCAACCGTCGCCAGCATACCCATGCCTGTGCTTTCGCAAGCGCAGGACCAATTGCCCAATACTCCGCAAGTAAAGGGACCTCAAGCCCACACTCCACAAATGTGGGGACCATAAGCCCATCGCTTTCATGATGGGGACCTCTTTCAATGCCCACATTCCACGAATGTGGGGACCTCAACCGTCATCCACATGACGGGGACCTCATATATGCATAGTCACCACATGACCAAGCCTCCAATATGATAGCATGATGCACATGAACAAAACTTTAAACCATCATAAATTTGTATTCACAACATCATACATGAATAAACTTATTCATACTTCTAGCATTCATCATCGTTGACATTCATAGCATTCTAGCATCCATGAATAGCACACATATTCATAATACTAGCAAACATGAACAATCACTCATGAATAATAATTAATCATATCCCCAAAGATTCACCATCCTTAATCACACTATCAACCATGCATAGCTAATACGTATCAAAATATTAGCACTCTCTATCAACCATTCATAACTATTCTATCAACAGAGTACTTGCTACTGTCATGTATTGAAAACACACAAACATGGCCAATCAATCACAACCAAGTAACAAGCAATGCACTTGCCTTAATCACAAGTGAGAACGGAGGATGAGAAGATGGTGCTGCCCCGGGACCAGTTCCCACCTAAATTCAATTAAAAGCATACTAAGATAACATTAATGGACCAAGCAAACTAATAAAAGCAAACCCGAACTAGCAATAATTCTTTTAACGCGATCCCAACTCCAATTTTCTAAATGCTATTCTGTCCCCTTTGTGGACAGTCACGTTCTAAAATTCATATCTTTTTGTACGGGAGTACAAATAAGGTGTTCTTAGTATTTCTGAAAAGCTTATCAAATTCCCCACCTAAACCTATTTGGTGAGCCTTCCAGATTCGGCCATCTAATACCCCTACCAAACATATTAACAGAGCAACTATTTCACGTCAGAGTTTCTGGACAGCAACTTCAAACCATCATAACTTTCAGAATACGGATCCAAATTTCGCGTTATTTAGCTTCCCTGAAAGCTATGACAATTATCTACATTTTTCGTTATAGTGAGACTTCCCAGAAACTCTTCTAGCTAACAGTTTAAGTCCAATTACTAAAATCTGACAGAACCACAGCAGATTTGCGGAACAGCAGCGCTACGAAAATCATAACTTTTGATCCGCTCGTCCAAACAATGCGATCTTGTACTCTACAGAAAGGTATCGACGTCGCCTACAATTCTCTAAGAGATGGACAGATCAAATTATGCCGTTAAATAACTCAAAAACATCGCCCAACCCGATCTGTTCAAGTCAGACCTAAATACCGACATTGCTAAAGATCAAATAATCTACTAATCGGAAGGGGATCGCATCTTACCCTTGAAGAACCGCCGCTGAACGCGATGAACACCAATCCTAGGCCACGATCTCTCCCTTTCCTTCCTCCATTCTTCCCCTTCCTTCTTCTTCCTTTCTCTTCCTTGGTCGGCAGCACCCGAGGAGCTTTCTCCCTTCTCCTTCTTGGTTGGCAGCGAAAGCAAGGGGTGGGAGGGTACTGTAGCACGCCATGGCACTGTAGTATGGTGGCGGTACTGTAGCAACCCTAGGGTTTCCCCCTCTCCTTCTTATGTGGCCCACTACCCCTCCCCCTTGGGCCTAAATGCTGTGGACCGGAAGCCCACAGCCCAGGTTGTCCAAATTATGCGTAAATCACCCTCTACTCTCCTGTTAAAATATTTTTTTTAATGGATCTTTCTCTGTAATTTATTTCTTCTCTTTCGAATACATTTGGAGTATTACAAACATAGTGTTGGATAAGACCCACCTTGAGACACTATTGAGATTGTTATGATTCTATGTGTCGTTAGTTGGTCTCAAGCAATGATGATGTATAATCCTCGGACTGAGATCAAGATGGTTTCCTACATGTGTAATAGCACTCTTAGGGGTTGCCAAACGCTACTCCGTGAATCGGGTAGTTATAAAGGTAGCTTTCGGGTATGCTATGAAACATGCGGAGGAATGTGACTGGTCGGATATGGATTTGCCCCTCCTAACATAACAGAGAGATGTCTCGGGCCCTCGTTGTGGTCGAATAAAGAAAGTGCATGGCCATGCCACTAGTGGTCGAAGTGTCGACCACATGAAGTTATTCGACACTTGATCGAAAAGTATTGAGCAGTCCATGGATGACATATTATCTCACCGGAGTTCAACCGATGTCGTGAGGCAAAGAGAGAATACATAAGCGGTCATTCTATTGCCGAGGTCGTAGGCTGGTCGAAGTCGTATGGAGATGCGACCTAGTCGAAGACTACTCGAACATAATCACCAATCGTCGTAAGGAGTTACGAATCGATTATAACTAATTATGAACTGCCGTGACTAAGTGCAGCCTGGTCGTAAGTGATAAGGACCGTCGTAGATCATATTGCGTTAAAGTTCGTCCGATATATTCTGTATGTTCGGGAATCGTTATGTCTTTGTTAGGTACACTGATTTACTCGTGATCGGAAAGTGTTTCCAGTCACAACCGATTACACACGAACCTATAGGTCACACACTTAAAGGGCTAGGATTTGATTTGGATGGTGATCCAATTCTTATAGGCCTCGAGTTCCTAATGGGCCTCTGGTGGGACCCATTATGGATGCCTATATATAGAGGGCGGTGGCATGGGATGATGATTGATCAAATCTTTCTGGAAGAAATCCCGAACCCTAATAGCCACGCTCTCCTCAACCACACCGCGGACACTAGCACTCCTGCGCGTGGTGTCCCTGCCCTGTACGTGTGGATACCTTGGAGGTGCTGTTGCGAAGCATCAGCACTAGACGATCCGCGACTCACGGCGTTCATCGGAGCCGAGGAGAACTTGCGGCGTTCGCCGAGTAGGAGGAGAAGACGCGCAGCAAGTGCGACTACGATCAGATCAACTCGCTACATCGACTCTACTTCGCTACGAGTCGGCGCGTCTAGTGGTAATCTTGTGATCTATGACTTGCGGTGGTTCCTTGGTTGCGCGGTATATTTTTTGTTTGTGCTATCGTAGCCTTGCGCGATCCTTCAATGTATCGAGCCATCCCGCTTAGTTTTAGATTCGATTAGATGCATATGGTGATATGCGGGGGTCGTAGATGTGATCTATTTCTATTTCGCTGGTCGTTCTATGTGATAGATCGTTTTGGCGATGGTCGATATGATCGCCCATGCGCGGTGGTCTTAAGGTGATTGATGATCGTTGTTCGTGATCGTGTATACATGGTCGTATCACGACTTGCCTCTACCGGTCGGGTTTCCGCCATCGGAATAACGGATCGTAAATCCATGGAGCACGCGAAGATCAATCGGTTGATCGAATCGAGTTCCGATCGGAAAGGGTTAATGTGATTAATCCAATGCGATTTATATGGACGGAGCAGTAGATTGGATCTACATTGTCCGCCGAGCAGGACCTTAGAATATAGATAGGGCTTCCGCCCTTTTGGAGCGGGTTGCCACTCCTATGGATTAGGACCTAAACTTGGTTTTTGGTTTTGCTAATTCATACCATACGTTAGATAGAATGCGATTCTATGCCTAACTTGTTCTTGCAGGATTTTGTGAATAGTATGACCCGTTATATATGAGATGCATGTATGTGTGTAATGTTCATGACCTGCGTGTCATGCTTATTGCAGCCCAAGGCTGTCTATATTTGTATAACGGCCTGCGTGTCGACTTGTGATGCCATTTCACCCTTTGTATTTTATCACTAGTGCTATTAGCGGTAATAGTTTAGTGGGAGTACTTGGAGACAAGGCGCACAGGAAGCACGGCGATGGAGATCACCTTGTGGAAGGGTCATACTATATCACAATACAATATGATTGTCTGTGAATACCTTTCTTCTCTGTCTTTTATTTCTATGCATGTTATTTAATTGCTTTGAATGCTCTTTACATGGTAGAAGTAAAATTCCCTCACTTAAATATTGAGTTAAAATTGATGCCCTCCCAATTTGCTGCACCATCCACGTCCTTGTATTTTAATGGTAGGTCTTGCCAAAGCAGAGTGCCATTAACTCTCCTTGACTAGATGGGTTTGTGTCAGACACTTACACGCTAAGCATTGGTTTAACTTGACAAGGTAATCATAACGGTTATGGACCTTGGGGCATAGGGTTGGGTGCCGGAGCATAGAGATGCTGCCCAACAACAAGAGTCATATAGAGATGTGATTAGCAAGGTTGCTTACCATATTCACTAATCTTCTAGCAGTGATGCCAAAGCTCACTAGGAGATTAATTAATTATGGGTCTTGAATCACTAGAATGTCATAAGAGGATATGGTATTTAGTGGGAGTATCTTTATTAAATTGTTTAATACAAGTTACTTTTGAACATATGTCTTAGTTTTGCATATTTTATGTTGTAGATCATGGCACCAATCTCTTGTACCTACATCCATTTTGCTTTATGCTCGATACTTGATAAGGAAAACTGAATGGAACAAATTTTATGGATTGGTCCCGCAACCTAAGAATTGTTCTTAGGCAAGATAAAAGGAACATGTTTTAGAGGAACCAATTCCGGATGTGCTCACAAAATGCTGCTCTTTGCTTAAAGCGCCTATAAAAGGCATGTGATGAGTCCCTTGATGTTAGTTGTCTCATGCTTGCGCTATGAACTCCAGGACCTTGAGCGGTTTGAGAACAATGAGGCCTATGATATGATCGTGGCGCCAAAGGCATGTTTGAGACACAAGCAAGAACTGAGAGATATGAGATCTCAAAGAACTTGTTTGGGTGTAAGCTAGTGAGGGTAGTCCTGAGCCCACATGTGATCAAGATGGTTGGTTACACACAGAGCTTAGAAAAACTTGGTTTTCCACTTAGTCAAGAGTTGGCTACAGATTTGATTCTTGCTTCGCTTCTTGCAAGCTATGGGCCGTTCATTCTGAACTTCCATATGAACAGTTTAGACAAGAATCTCACCGAACTGCATATGATGCTCAAGACTGCGGAAGACAGCATTAAGAAAAGGAACAGTCATGTGATGATGGTGCAAAAGAGTACGAGCTTCAAGAAAAAGGCTAAGACTAAGGTCAATGGAAAGGGTAAGGCTAAAGCTTCGGATAGGATCCAAACCAATAAGCCTAAGCCCAAGACTAAGTCCGCCCGACTCAAGAGAATGAATGCTTTACTTGCAAAGAGCTAGGCCATTGGAAGAGGAACGCAAGAAATACCGGTGATCCGAAAAGAATGGAGGACTAAACCTTCCACTTGTATTAATGTTATAGATGTTTTTCTTCTTGATTCTTCCATTAACTCATGGGTATTTGATACCGGATCGCTTGCTCATATTTGCAATTCGATGCGAGTCTAACAAGGATTAGGAGAGTTGCAAGAGCGAGATGGAACTTCGCGTCGGGAATAAAGCAAGGGTTCTTTGCATTAGCCGTCGGGACCTTGCCATTACTTTTGCCTTGAGTTTATTATGGAAATAAATAATTGTTATTACGTTCGACCATGAGTAGAAACATTATCTCCGCCTCATGTTTGATGGCGTAAGGTTATAAATTCATTATTGAGAACAATGGTTGTTCTATATTTTTGAATGAAGTGTTTTATGGCTATGCACTGCTTTGAATGGGCTGTTTATTTTGAATCTTGATGTTGCACCCGTCTATAATATTAATGCGAAAAGTCTTAGGCCTAATAATATGAATTCCACTTTTATTTGGCATTGTCGTTTGGGTCACATAAGTGAGAAACGTGTGAAGAAGCTCCATGATGATGGAATTCTAAACTCATTTGATTTAGAATCATTTGAAACGTATGAATCTTGCCTACTCGGAAAGATGACCAAGACTCCTTTCATCGTCGGGCGAGAGGCGTCAGGCACAGTTGGCACTCGTACATACCGATGTATGTGGACCAATGAGCACGACGGCTAGAGGTGGTTTGATGATTTCATTACCTTCACCGATGACTATAGTAGATATGGATATGTCTACTTAATGAAGCACAAGTCGGAATCCTTTGAAAAGTCCAAGGAGTTCGAATGAGGTGAGAATCAACTTGGCAAGACAATCAAATCTTTACGATCGATCGTGGAGGTGAATTTTGAGCCATGAATTTGGTGATCATTTGAAACAATGTGGAATTGTTCCACGACTTACACCACCGGCACTCCACAATGGAATGGGATGTCCGAGCGCGAATCGGACCTTGTTGGACATGGTTCGGCCGATGATGAGCCAATATAATCTGCCATTGTATTTTTGGGGTTACGCTCTTGAAATGCCGCTTTCACTTTAAATAAATTACCATCAAAATCGTTAGATAAGACACCATATGAGATATGGACTCGAAGAGTCCCGGTTTGTCTTTTCTAAGGATTTGGGGATGTGATGTCTATGTTAAACGTTTGACGTCCCGATAAACTCACACCCAAGTCGATAAATGCTTCTTTATAGGATATCCTAGGAAACCAAAGGATATTACTTCTACAGGGGAAGAGGGCAAAGTTATTGTTGCCCAAATGGTGTCTTTTGGAGAAAGAGTTTCTTTCAAAAGAAGTCGGTGGGATAAAGGTGCAGCTCGAAGAAATTCGGAAACATCCGAAAGTGTTTCAACTCCTCATGAACCTCTACGGGATGGACAAATTGTTGTTGAACTCAGAGATGAGGCATCACCCCACGTAGATCTAAAGGCCACGTCAATTGCCTATAAGGTATGGGCATGATGTATTATTGTTGAATAATGATGAGCCTAAGTCGTATGAGGAAGCGATGATGGACCTGGACTCTGAGAAATGGCTTGAAGCCATGAAATCCGAGATAGACTCCATGCGTGACAATCAGGTTTGGAATCTGGTCGATCCTCTTAATGGTGTTAAAACCATTGAGTGCAAATGTAACACCCAGGTTCGTCATGAGCCTGGAATGCTACTAAACAACTCTAATAACTCTAAAGAAGACAATTCTAATAAAAATTTCGGCAGAACCTCCCTTGTAAAGTTAATTACATGAAGGTTCCAACACACAGAATAATCAAATATTAATTAAACTTCCATTCCAAATCATCAAAGAATAATCAGAAACATGCTAAGAAACCATCATAACTAGAGAGGTATAACATTCCACTACTCCTCATTATTACATTTAATCCATAGCATAAGACAGATCATATTATTCAAAGATCAATAACTCTCTGAAGATCAATCATCCTTATTTAGTTCATGTGGTATGTGTGTGACTAGCAGCCTAATTTCCCCCATGCATGTCATTCTTGTCTCGGGTACCTAAACAACAATAAAGCAAGAGTGAGTCCATAGACTCAGCAAGTACATTAAGAAACCATGGCAATAACACACATATAAAGGGAAATTAACATTAAAAACATCTCATATGCAAATGCAATGCTCAAGGACTTTTATCTTTAACTTTCTGTGTACATTACACCTGTAATGCAGAGTATGCGACCGCCCGCCGCATACCCATGCTGTCTTGGCGCGCACGCACGAGGACCAATTGCCGTTACTCCGCAAGTAACGGGAACTCAAGCCCACACTCCACGAGTGAGGGATCTCGGCCCGTCACATTCATGACGGGGATCTCCAAAGAAACATACTTGGGCACCATGTGACCAAGCCTCAACATGATATCTTTATGCAAATGCTTATCATGTAATCATCATCAAATTACCAAAATTCAACATCACTTAATCATAGTAAAGCATGAGCATCATTTGAACAATAACCATACTTAAGCATTCATTAAGTATACCATCTTGCAATGCATCCATACAGCAATTAACACACAATTTAGACAATCATTCAAAACAACAATGCACTTGCCTCAACCGTGCGAAGGTGGATGTCGGAATGAGGTACTGCTCCCGAGCCAAACCCACACTGGACAACAATTGAGACAGGCTAAGGCTACCATAAGGGCCTAATAACGAAATCATAAACACAACATGAGTACATGGTCCACTAAACGCAACCCCCAACGTTAAAGCTAGCTGTCAGATTTCCTTTCCAGAGAACAGCCCCTTGAAAAATCATAACTAAATGTACAGAAATCCAAATGGAGTGATCTTGGACATTCTGAAAAGGTTATTGAACTCCCTTCTAAACCTAGTTGGTGAGGTTCTCTGATTCGGCCATTTCCTAGTCCTACCAATCTAAACAACAGAGTATCAATTTTCACGTCGGGTCTCTGGACAGCAACATTGAAACTATCATAACTTTCTCTACGTTCGTCCGAATTTCATGATCTTTAGTTTTCCTGAAAGCTAGAAGGATTATCTACAACTTTCGTTATACTGGGGTTCTCAGATTTCCACTTTAACCATCACTTTTAATTGGTTTTCTACAATCTGCCTAAATACTGACAGAGCAGTGGAACAGCAGACTTAGAAAAATCATAACTCTCTAACCGTTAATCGGATTTGAGTGAACTTGGCGGCCACTGAAAGCTAAGACAATAACCTACAACTCTCTAGGAGACCAAAACTCCAGATTCAACCTCTAACCACACGAAATTTACCCGCAAGCCACTGGACGAAAATTGCATTACAGCAGGCCGACTACCACCTAAACAAAGACTAACCAAAATCTCTCCCAAGACTAATTATCCTTCAAGAACAGCGTGTTACCCTTGACGACGCTGCGAGCGAACCCGGATGGCGATCCTTCCCTCTTCCTCTTCTCCCTTCTCTTCTCCCTCCTTTCTTCCCTCCTTTCTTCCTCTATGGCCGGCTGCAAGGAGGGCTTCTTCTCCTCAAGGCCGCGGCAATGGAGGGGAGGTTGGGGCGCAAGGGGGAGGAACCAGGAGGTGGTGCGCAAGGGAGGTGGTGCAAGGGAAGGAGAGGAGATGGGGCGGCGGCCAAAGGGAGTGGGGGCTCGGCTAGGTTTGGGGGAAAGTGGTGCCTTCCCCCTTGGCCGCCACCTAAGGCCCGATGGGCGGAGCCCAAGCCAGGTTGGCGAAAAACGTGCTTTCACCCCGCTAGTTGCGAAAATCAACTCTTTCCTTTTGATCCTTTTACTATCTTGAGAAGTCCCTCCCAAACTCTTTCTCGAACCTCTCGAGCTTTTGGGACATTACATTCTACCCACTACACTGAATTCGTCCTCGAATTCTAACACCACGCCAAGGGACGGATCGAAAAGACTTAAAGCACAACACGCTTTGTAGAGAATAATTCGGATATTGCTCGCGCATGCGCCTCCAACTCCAGTGGCTTCTTTCTCGATGCTGCGACCAAAGAACTTTAACATACTTCAGCGTTTTGTTTCTCAAAACCTTCTCGATTTCTCCAAGATCCGTGGCTTTGACTCAAAGGTCAAATCTTGCTCTATGTGTAGAGGCTCTAGCGGTACATGATGCTCCGGATCTCGCAAATACTTCCTCGGCATGGATACATGAAAAACATTGTGAACTCCACGCATAGACTCGGCGAGTCTAAGCGATAAGCCAACTTCCCGATTCGAGCCAAGATCGTGAATGGTCCTATGTACCTTGGGCTAAGTTTCCTCTCGTGCCGAACCTCACCACACCTTTAGTGGGGACACTTTCAAGAGCACTGATCCCCACTTCAAATTCCAAGTCTCTTCTTCTCACGTCGCATAACTTTTCATGCTCGCTCGGTGTTAATAGGTTCTGTCTCACGAGCCACTCGCTCTCTGATCTTTTGTACCCAATCCGGACCCAAAGCGCCTTCTCACCACGGCTTCCAAAGAAAGTGGGGACACGCACTACGCCCATACAAAACCTCGAGCGGAGCGGCTTTTATGCTTGAATGATAGCTGTTGTTATAAGCAAATTCGCTAAGGGCAATTGATCCTCCCAGCTACCCTTCCAAGACAAAACACAAGTCCGCAACATGTCCTCGAGTGCGGATAGTACGTTCCGAATGCGCCTGCATGCATCAGTGGATGGAATGTCAGACTCAGACGGATTTGTGTGCCCAAGGCACTCTGTAAACTTTCCCAAAACTTGGAGACAAACTTGGCATCTCTGCGGAAATGATGGTCTTTGGCACCCCATGTAATCTCACAATCTCCGCACATAGATGGGAGCTAAATCACTTCTTTGAGTTAGTAGAGCGAATGGTATAAAGTGTGCGATTCTTGAGGCGATCCACTATCACCCACATCGCATCCTTACCCCTTGGTGACCGGGTAATGCAACTACAAAATCCATAGAAATATCGTCCCATGGCCATTGCGGAATCTCTAAAGGTTGCAACAACCTGCGGGGCGTTTATGTTCCGCCTTCACCGTTGACAAACACCACATGAGGCCACATAATTAGCTATGTCCACCTTCATCCTTTTCCACCGAAATTCGCTTTAGATCACGATACATCTTCGTTTCACCGGATGAGCGATTATGCGAGTGCGATGTGCCTCTTTGAATGTCATCCTTGACCTTCGCTTTACGTAGTACGCAAAGCGGCCCTTAAACCGCAACGCACCACACCCATCAAGCTGAAATCTCCGTCCTTGCCCAAATCCAACGCTTCCAACCCTTTGCAATAATTGATCTTCTGTTGTGCCTCTCGCACCGCTGCCGAATGGCCGACTCCAAGATCGGCCGTGTTTCAACACGTGCGATCCCGCATAGCAAAATGATATACCCATACCGGTCAAAGTCGGCAATGAGATAATCCAATGTAGCGGCGTTGCCTTGCGACTAAGAGCATCGACCACCACATTTGCCTTTCGGGATGGTATTGAATAGATAGATCATAATCCTTAATTAGCTCCACCACTGCGGCGCCTTAAATTCAGATCTTTCGAGTGAAAATATACTTAAGACTCTTGTGATGCAGTAAAAACATCACAACCTCACCATACGATAATGCCTCCAAAGTTTGAGCAAACACTACAGTGCCAACTCTAAATCATGAGTTGGGTAGTGCATTCATGCTTCTTGGTGCCTTGGCGCATAAGCTATCACCTTCCCTTCCCGCATAAGGACACAACCCAACCCAATCCGAGACGCATCGAGTACATCAGTAAATCGCTTCCCGTGGCTCGGGAAGTGTAAGGATAGGGCGGTCACGACTTTTCCTTAAGGGTTTGGAAACTATGCTCACGATCATCATCCCACCGAACTTCACATCCTACGTGTGAGTCCGGATAAGGGTTTAGCAATAATGGAGAAATCCCGCACAAAGCGCCGATAGTATCCCGCCATGCAGAAAGCTTCTCACTTCTTTGGCGTTGGTTGGCGTCTTCCATTCTACCATCAGAGAAATCTTACTTGGTCAACTGTGATTCCTTATCATTGATGACATGCCCAAATCCACTTGGACATCCAAAACTCGCACTTTTGGTTTGGCATAAAATTTATGCTCCCTTAGTGTTTCCAACACAAGCCTCGAGTGTCGCTCATGTTCACTTGATCTTTGAATATATCAAGATATCATCTATAAAGACTACCACAAAATCATCGGTATTCATGCAACATCCTGCTCATAGTCTCCATGAAAGCGAAGCGAGGCGTTCGTTAGTCCAAAAGACATAACTTTAAATTCAAAATGCCCATACCTTGTAGAGAATGCCGTCTTCTCAATATCCTCCTTTCGGACAGGATTTGATTATAACTGATTGAAGGTCAATCTTTGAGAATACCTTGGCCCTCTCAACCGATCAAATAGATCTTCTATACGAGGCAGAGGATACTTATTCTTGATGGTTAGCGGTTAAGACACGATAATCAATACACATGCGCCAACTACCATCTTTCTTCTTGGTAAATAGAACAGGGCTCCCATGGAGACACACCGGGACGAATGAGATCCTTTGCTTTTAAATCATCCAGCTGCTTCTTTAGTTCCTCACAGAGCGGACGGGCCAACCGTAAGGGTCATAGAGGCAGTCGGGGCGCTGGTACCAAATCAATTCTGAACTCTACAGGGACGAGGTGGGGCATCCTCGGTAGTTCTGCTGGAAAAACATCCGAGAACTCCCGAACGACCAAAATTTCTTCTGCACTCTGAGATGAACTCGGCTTCTCCACTAGAGACAAAAGAAACCCATTCTTCGCCAGACGGCCACCGAAAAAGACTAGCCATCACAAAAAGTGAGTGAGATGGAGCGCTACATTGGAATACTATCTCCCCCTGACCAGACTTGCAGGTTATTGTCTTCCAAAAGCAGGAAATAATGACACGGTAATTATGCAACAGTCCATCCCCAAGATGACATCAAATGGCTCCATCCTCATAACCATCAGTTAGCAATGAACTCTTCTCCATCTAACGAAATCACACAACGGGACAAGCGCAGAGCTAGAGAGAATTCCCCGGGAGAATTAACTAGAACTGATCGAGCTATTGGTCGCAGACTCAAACTCGCCTTACTAACAAAATCTAGTGATACAAAAGAAAAGGTAGCCCCGAATCAAGCAGAACAAGTGCCTCTCATCAATCCACCAAGAGCGTACCTGTCACCACATCAGGACGACTCACCGACTCTGCCGTCGGCATAGCGTAGGAGACTGCTGCTGGGGCGGTAGGGGCTCCAACACCCTGGTACGGTGGTGCGGGAACTGCTGGAGGTGCTGAAGGTGCTACTACTGGAAATGGAGCCACAGGAGGGGGCGGCCAAAAATACCCTGGCGGTGGAGCTCCTCCAGGAGCAGGAAGTAAGGCGGCGGTGCCCAAGTTGGAGTAGGAGTAGCGCTAACATCCGAACCGACCCTCGAGAAGAAGGCTGCTGCTGCGCGACATCGCAGCACGAGTTCCCACTTGATGATACTGGCGGGATTCCGCCGACAAACCAATGCCTTATGGCCCTCCTGACCACAATGGCGACAAGACCCGAACCAGCTGCACTCCGAAGCTCTATGCTCACTGCCGCACTTGAAGCACTTCATGCCTTGCCCTGGGACCGGACGTAACCTAGGTGCATTGCAGAGCCTTTCGAAGTGGAAGAAGACTTGCCCTGTGAACTTGGTCTTGAATGACCTGCGGACCTTTGAACCTCTTGGAAGTAGGCCTCGGAAGGTCCCACCCCACCGCCAAAACCCCTCTTACGGCCGCCACCGCTCCTCGAGATACCACAGCGCCTTCTCCTCACGCAACTCCTCTCAAGCTGCATCTCCAGTTCCATGCCCACGGCTTGTTCGACCAGGAGCTGAAATCCCAACTCAATGCTCCCAATACTGCCGGAACTCTTGCACGAGCCCCGAAACCTCTTGGCTTTTTCTCATCATTTGTAGCCACGCGGGAACAAAACGAACCAGTTGTTAAAACGCCGTACTCTGTCCTTATCATCTTCCTCGCTTGAAGTTACGCAAGGACTTCCATCGCTCCACATATGAAGTTGGATAAAACCTCTTCTGAAGTGCTCAACAAAATACTCCCGGTGGCGGTCCATGAGCTGCTTCACCGCCATCAGAACTCCTTCCCACGGATATCCGCCCCTTCAATTGGAAGGCCACGGCGAGCCCTCATTTGGATGTCATCCCGAGCTCAAGTGCCTCTCCATGTGTCGCACCAATTAGGCTGCGTCGGCAGCGTGCTGACCGTCGAAGGTGTCCACCTCAAAGCGTTCCATTGATGTAATCCCATGGCATACGCCGCGGTGCCGCTGCGCAGGCCACCACAGGGCGACAACAGCGCGGTGGCGGGGCTGGTTCTCTGCACTGAAGCAACCTCTTCCTCGACTCGCGAGCTAGCTTCTCCCACTCACGATTCCAACCTCTGGCGGGCGATGCAGCCTCGCCGGCTCCTGCGGCCTCGACCACGACCTCGGCCTCCACCCCTTGCCATATCTAATCATCACAACAAAACAATCAAACAATAAGCAATTTCATCATCTAGGACCACAAGAGAAATCAAAAATCTCAAAAAGCGACATAATGCAATGCATTAACCCATTCCCACCTCATTGCATAGTGTGTCAAATTTAACCTTTCATATTCCACGGACCTCTGACCGCTCGATACCAAATGTAACACCTGGTTCGTCATGAGCTGGAATGCTACTAAACAACTCTAATAACTCTAAAGAAGACAATTCTAATAAAAATTTGTGAGAACCTCCCTTGTAAAGTTAATTACATGAAGGTTCCAACACACTGTAATAATCAAATATTAATTAAACTTCCATTCCAAATCATCAAAGAATAATCGAAACATGCTAAGAAACCATCATAACTAGAGAGGTATAACATTCCACTACTCCTCATTATTACATTTAATCCATAGCATAAGACGGATCATATTATTCAAAGATCAATAACTCTCTGAAGATCAATCATCCTTATTTAGTTCATGTGGTATGTGTGTGACTAGCAGCTAATTTCCCCATGCATGTCATTCTTGTCTCTGGTACCTAAACAACAATAAAAGCAAGAGTGAGTCCATAGACTCGGCAAGTACATTAAGAAACCATGGCAATAACACACATATAAAGGAAATTAACATTAAAACATCTCATATGCAAATGCAATGCTCAAGGACTTTTATCTTTAACTACGTGTACATTACACTGTAATGCAGTATCGACCGCCGCCGCATACCCATGCTCGTCTTGCGCGCGCACAGGACCAATTGCCGTTACTCCGCAAGTAGCGGGAACTCAAGCCCACACTCCACGAGTGAGGATCTCGGGCCGTCACATTCATGGCGGGGATCTCAAAGGAAACATACTTGGGCACCATGTGACCAAGCCTCAACATGATATCTTTATGCAAATGCTTATCATGTAATCATCATCAAATTACCAAAATTCAACATCACTTAATCATAGTAAAGCATGAGCATCATTTGAACAATAACCATACTTAAGCATTCATTAAGTATACCATCTTGCAATGCATCCATACAACAATTAACACACAATTTAGACAATCATTCAAAACAACAATGCACTTGCCTCAACCGTGCGAAGGTGGATGTCGGAGAATGAGGTACTGCTCCCGGAGCCAAACCCACACCTGGACAACAATTGAGACAGGCTAAGGCTACCATAAGGGCCTAATAACGAAATCATAAACACAACATGAGTACATGGTCCACTAAGCGCAACCCCAACGTTAAAGCTAGCTGTCAGATTTCCTTTCCAGAGAACAGCCCCTTCAAAAATCATAACTAAATGTACAGAAATCCAAATGGAGTGATCTTGGACATTCTGAAAAGGTTATTGAACTCCCCTTCTAAACCTAGTTGGTGAGGTTCTCTGATTCGGCCATTTCCTAGTCCTACCAATCTAAACAACAGAGTATCAATTTTCACGTCGGGTCTCTGGACAGCAACATTGAAACTATCATAACTTTCTCTACGTTCGTCCGAATTTCATGATCTTTAGTTTTCCTGAAAGCTAGAAGGATTATCTACAACTTTCGTTATACTGGGGTTCTCAGATTTCCACTTTAACCATCACTTTTAATTGGTTTTCTACAATCTGCCTAAATACTGACAGAGCAGTGGAACAGCAGACTTAGAAAAATCATAACTCTCTAACCGTTAATCGGATTTGAGTGAACTTGGCGGCCACTGAAAGCTAAGACAATAACCTACAACTCTCTAGGAGACCAAAACTCCAGATTCAACCTCTAACCACACGAAATTTACCCTGCAAGCCACTGGACGAAAATTGCATTACAGCAGGCCGACTACCACCTAAACAAAGACTAACCAAAATCTCTCCCAAGACTAATTATCCTTCAAGAACAGCGTGTTACCCTTGGCGACGCTGCGGCGAACTCGGATGGCGATCCTTCCCTCTTCCTCTTCTCCTTCTCTTCTCCTCCTTTCTTCCCTCCTTTCTTCCTCTATGGCGGTGCAAGGAGGGCTTCTTCTCCTCAAGGCCGGCGGCAATGGAGGGGAGGTTGGGGCGCAAGGGGAGGAACCAGGAGGTGGTGCGCAAGGGAGGTGGTGCGCAAGGGAAGGAGGAGAGGAGATGGGGCGGCCAAAGGGAGTGGGGGCTCGGCTGGGGTTTGGGGAAAAGTGGTGCCTTCCCCCTTGGCCGGCCACCTAAGGCTGATGGGCGGAGCCCAAGCCAGTTTGGCGAAAAACGTGCTTTCACCCCGCTAGTTGCGAAAATCAACTCTTTCCTTTTGATCCTTTTACTAATCTTGAAGTCCTCCGAAACTCTTTCTCGAACCTCTCGAGCTTTTGGGACATTACGACAAATGGATCTATAAGAAAAGATTGATATGGATGGAAATGTTCACATTCATAAAGCTCGACTAGTCGCAAAAGGGTTTCGACAAGTTCAAGGGGTTGACTACGATGAGACTTTCTCACCTAGGCGATGCTTAAGTCTATACGGATCATTCTAGCTATTCTGCATATTTTGAGTATGAGATATGGCAAATGGATGTCAAAACGACTTTCCTTAATGGAAACCTAAGTGAGGATGTGTACATGACACAGCCTGAAGGTTTTGTCAATCCAAAGAATGCTACGAAAGTATGTAAACTTCAAAAGTCCATTTATGGGTTGAAGCAAACATCTCGGAGTTGGAATATACGTTTTGATGAAGAGATCAAAAGGTTTGGTTTCGTCAAGAACAAAGAAGAACCTTGTGTTTACATGAAGGTTAGTGGGAGCGCACTCGTTATTCTGATCTTATATGTAGATGACATATTATTGATCGGGAATGACATTCCAATGCTGGAATCTGTTAAGGTATCATTGAAAAATAGTTTTTCTATGAAGGACCTAGGAGAGGCAGCATATATCTTAGGGATAAAGATCTATAGAGATAGATCAAGAAGGCTAATTGGATTATGCCAAATTACTTATATTGACAAGATGTTGATTCGGTTCAGCATGCAGGATGCCAAGAAATGGTTCTTGCCTATGTCACATGGCATAAGTCTTTGCAAGAGTCAGTGTCCTTCGACAACTGATGAGCGAGACCGTATGAATGGTATTCCATATGCTTCATTTATTGGATCCATCATGTATGCCATGATATGTACTCGATCGATGTATCATATGCTCTAAGTGTTACGAGTAGATACCAAGTGATCGGTGAAGGTCCTTTGGATAGTGTGAAAAACATTCTTAAGTACTTGAGAAGGACTAAGGATGCGTTCCTAGTTTATGGCGGTGATGAAGAGCTCGTTGTAAATGGTTACACGATGCAAGCTTCCAAACCGACAAAGATGATTATCGTTCGCAATCTGGTTATGTATTCATTTTGAATGGAGGAGCGTGGTGGAAAAGTTCCAAGCAAGGGGCGGTTGCTGATTCTACGACGGAGGCCGAGTACATTGCGGCTTCGAAGGCTGCGAAGGAAGGTGTTTGGATAAGGAATTTCATTCTTTGAATTGGGCATGGTTCCGAGTGCCTCGGGCCCAATGGATCTCTATTGTGACAATAATAGAGCCATTGCGTGACTAAGGAGCCTAGATCCCATCAAGTCCAAGCATATACTTAGGCGTTTCCACCTTATTCGCGAATTGGTGGATAGAGGAGATGTTAAGATATGCAAAATTCATACAGTTTAAATGTTCTTGATCCGTTGACAAAGCCTCTCACACACCAAAGCATGAGGCGCACACAAGAGCTATTGGTATTAGATACTTAAATGATTGACTCTAGTGCAAGTGGGAGGCTCATTGGAAATATGTCCTAGAGGCAATCATAGAGATGATTGTATTTGAGTATGTTCATAACATTTGATAATATGTTATCTTGTTCCTTGAATGAATCATCGATTATATAGATCAATGAGTATGTGACTTGTTGGTGAAACTCTTTATCTTATATGATATCGTTCTTAAAAGTATCACACGGTCGAATGTCACTAGTCGAACACCGGTGACTCTACGACTAGTACATGTATTGATTGATGACCATGTTTCACGGTCATGGATATAGAGATATCGAATCAATAATGTGGACACATGTTAAAGAACATAGTGTTGGATAAGACCCACCTTGAGACACTATTGAGATTGTTATGATTCTATGTGTCGTTAGTTGGTCTCAAGCAATGATGATGTATAATCCTCGGACACGAGATCGGCATGGTTTCCTACATGTGTAATAGCACTCTTAGGGGTTGCCAAGCGCTACTCAAATGCTGGGTAGTTATAAAGGTAGCTTTCGGGTATGCTATGAAACATGCGGAGGAATGTGTTGGTCGGATATGGGATTTGCCCCTCCTAACATAACGGGAGAGATGTCTGCGGGCCCTTCGTTGTGGTCGAATAAAGAAAGTGCATGGCCATGCCACTAGTGGTCGAAGTGTCGACCACATGAAGTTAATCGACACTTGATCGAAAGTATTGAGCAGTCCATGGATGACATATTATCTCACGGAGTTCAACGGGCGTCGTGAGGCAAAGGAGAATACATAAGCGAGCCGTTCGATTGCGAGGTCGTGAAGCTGATCGAAGTCGTATGGAGATGCGACCTGATCGAAGACTACTCGAACATAATCACCAATCGGGTCGTGAGGAGTTGCAAACTGGTCGTGAGTTAGATACTAGCGGTCGTAAGGAGTTCTGAATGATTATAACTAATTATGAATCGCGCGTGACTAAATACGAGCTGGTTGTAAGTGATAAGGACCGGTGTCGTAGATCATATTGCGTTAAAGTTCGTTCAATATATTCTGTGTATGTTCGGGAATCATTATGTGCTGCTAGGTACGGCTGACGACTCGTGATCGGGAAAGTGTTTCCGAGTCACAACCGATTACACACGAACCTATAGGGTCACACACTTAAAGGGCTAGGATTTGATTTGGATGGTGATCCGAATTCTTATAGGCCTCGAGTTCCTAATGGGCCTCCTGGTCGGGACCCATTATGGATGCCTATATATAGAGGGGCGGTGGCATGGGGTGATGATTGATCAAATCTTTCTGGAAGAAATCCCGAAACCCTAATAGCCACGCTCTCCTCAACCACGCCGCTTGGCGCTAGCACTCTGCGGCGTGGTGTCCCCGCCCGTGCGTGTGGATACCTTGGAGGTGCTTTGTTGCGGCATCGGCACTAGGACAATCCGCGACTCACGGCGTTCGCCGGGCGGAGGAGAACTTGCGGCGTTCGTCGGGTAGGAGGAGAAGGCGCGGCAAATGCGACTACGACGCATCAACTTCGATACATCGACTCTACTTCCGCTATGAGTCGGCGCGTCTAGTGGTAATCTCGTGATCTATGACTTGCGGTGGTTCCTTGGTTGCGCGGTATATTTTTTTGTTTGTGCTATCGTAGCCTTGCCGCGATCCTTCACCATGCTGATCTTAGGTCTAATGATTATACATCATCATTGCGTGAGACCAACTAATAACACATAGAATCATAATAGTCTCAATAGTATCTCAAGGTGGGTCTTATCCAACACCATGTACTCTAACATGTGTTCACATTATCGATTCGATATCGTTATATCCATGACTAGTGAAACATGGTCATCAATCATTATATGTGTTGGTCAATAGAGTCACTAGTGTCCCGACTAGTGACATTTGACTAGGGATACTGATACGGGGGAGGCCCGATCTTCTCAGTGAGGAACCGTGGATAGTTGATGCCAAGTAGACGATGTCGCTAGCTGAACACTCGCGCCAATGCACGAACCCTCAACTCTTCGGAATATGCCCAAAACACACCGGGTAGTTGTTCGTCGCGAGACCACGAGCGACGCGAGCGCCAAGTCCCCAATTCCCAATGGAGCAGCGGCTTGACCTCGAGTTGCGAGAACAAACAATGGATCGCCTAATTCTCTCTCAAAGTCCTCGCATGAACTCGTATCGAAAGAACAAGCAATAGCTATGTTTCAATCTTATGCATAAACTGGTCTACCTCTGTTGTGCGGCCATGGGGGTTTATATAGCCTCCCACGCAAGCACAAAACTTCGGATGAACGATGGCAAGGTGCTCTGATAATCCGAGGCCGACACATGTTCCTTGCTCTGATGTCTGAGTCCGATTCTTGTTCACATGAGCAATAATCCGATTCAAAAACGCCCTACTTTAATTTGGAAATTTAAACTAGTCTCCTCTCGGTTTCCCATGTATTGTGAGCTTTCCTTCTCTTAGCTTACTGCGAATTTGTTCGATGCACTTGATGCTTCTTTTATGCTAATGTAACCCTTGTTGCCATGTCACCATATGTCTTTCTTGACCGCCCACATGTGCTAGGGTTTTATCCACGAGAACACGTTCCCTCTCGTTGGCCACATGGGTTTCTTCTCCTTGTTGGCGCATGTGTTTCTCCTCCATGAATTTGTTCCGGCCTCCCTCTCCTCCTCTCGGTTCCAAAGTCTTTAAATTTGTCAAACACGAGAATGCACCAAGTATTGCTTTAGGTAGTAACCAATTCTCATTGGCAACAAAAGGAAATTCATTAAGAAACAAATGCACTGTTGTTTGAGAAGTTTAGCTCCTACTTCACGAATAACCTCATAAGTAGTAGGGATATCCTCATCATCCTCCTTTCTTCAAAAAAGCCGTCCTCGGCTTTTGATAACTGAAGATGTGCTAGACAAAAATACAACGTATATGCATGGTATATATATTTGTCATCTAAACTCCTTTAGCTTAGCACATGATGATTTCTTGAAAGTGTAATAAACAAAAGAACAACGTATATCGTGGTATATGTATGCATCAATTGTTGTGACATTCTCGTTGTTGCGCACAAAATAATTAGGATCATAGCAGCCATAGGATGTATTTGATATATACATTGCGATACTTTCGGTCACATCATTCTCCTCCCATGAGAAAAAATCGTCTCGACTTTGGTAGGTACATGGACAAGATATAAGAGGGACCCACTAGATCAAGTTGTTCAAATATTGGAGAGAAAATTTTAGTTTCTTCCATGCTTCAACTCGACTCGTTGTTTACATGTATAGGAGAAACAAGTAGGCATCATATTGCGTTCTAAACAATAGGCACTTGTATTAAAATCCATCTCAAAATGATCATGATATTTCTCAATAGATGGTTTGCATAAAACATGCAAGTTTAAATCAGCAAGATTATCACGGGTAATGCATATTCGATAAACATAGAACTTGTCATCTACACCATAATCTCCAATCAAATTTAATGTATATGTGTAGGCATAAGTACTAACGAGTGATTTTAAACATGAAACTTTAGCAAGATTCTCAATCACACTAGATAGCTCTCTATGAACATCGAACATGATATAGTATAAAAGATCATCAAAAGATATTTTAGTAAACGTCCTTATGGGTAATCAATTCCACATTATGTAAATTGAGCGTACAAATTTGGAACATGGAATATTCAAAGGAACACTAGAGATCGAACTAAATCGTACCTCTTCTTGATGAGTATGCAATTCAACACCATTCTGTTACCTTTACCATCCTCCTCGGTTGTTGTAGGTGTTGTAGATATCAAATCATCATCATGAAACCATTGGATCATAAGCACTCTATCCCCACAGTGGTTATCTCCTCGTCTTTCACGTTCAACGGTGCCGGTTGTTCAACTTTCAACTCATTTTTGACTATCATCTACTTCTCTCTTTTACATTGGTGCATCTTTCTCACACTCAATAGAGATGCTCTCAACCTCACATATGGTGGAATCACATGACTCACTCTCTTTATCATTCTCACTCAATTTGGCTATGTGGCACTCATTCTCATATGGGTTTGGATACATCCAGTCCCCAAAGATTGTGGAGTCGACAATTGAGCAATTACCAGTAACCACAAACTCTTCATGAAGCAATGGGGCAACACTACACGAAACATGTACCGAAGGGAATGTCCCATGCTCGATCGCCTTCACATGTGATATACTAGCGGCATTTAAACCTTTTCGTGGACAAGTCAACTTGTCAAGTAGAGAACGCTTGTAGTGGCGAGGTACAAAGCGTGCCGAAATCTTTGCTTCATCTGCTCCACGTGATGTCGGCAATTCATGGCGCTCCATACGCTACGAATAAACTGCTCCCACCAATGTGTGGCATAATCATTAAGCCACTAGGCGCAGTATGAGCTTCCTCTCATTGGTATAGTTGTGCATCCGAAATAAGTATCAATTTCTAGCTCCCAAGTGAGATATTCTTGTACATGCATGCGACCGAAAAATATAGGGATAGAAAATTTGGGCTTATCGTGAAAATCCTTACGATGCACGTTTGGTTGATTGAACATGGCGTGCAGCTCCAAGAAGTTGTTGTTGATGTCCGTGCGTAGTTGCGTAACCTCCTCTCCGAGGTTGTTCAATCCGATCGAACGGACCCAGGCTCATCGCGCACATCATTATCACGATCATGAAGTTGCTTTTGTGGCGTCCCACACAACCGTGTATACTCCGTCCACGTAACAGGTGGATTCTCGATGACGACATGGATACAACTCACAAATAGCAAACGAAATTATATGCGGGTTAGTAAAAAAACTTGCTCTCTCGCTCGCAACTCACCATCACGAACACAAGACAAGCTTACCGTTCCAAAGTGAATCAAGGGCGGCAAATCGAAGCGATTGTGACAGTGGCGACCTTAACGGTAATGTATGGCGTAACCAGAGCAAGGGAGTACACAAGCGGGTGTAGGTGGAGCTCGGACGGTATGTGTATATCTATGCAATCTGATATTCAAGGTATTGTAAAGCTAAGTAATGATCCAAGCTAGAGTATTTTGCCTATGTAACCCTTGTTGCCATGTCACCATATGTCTTTCTTGACCGCCCACATGTGCTAGGGTTTTATCACGAGAGCACGTTCCTCTCGTTGGCCACATGGGTTTCTTCTCCCTTGTTGGCGCATGTGTTTCTCCTCCATGAATTTGTTCTCGGCCTCCCTCTCCTCCCTCTCGGTTCCAAAGTCTTTAAATTTGTCAAACTTTGAGAATGCACCAAGTATTGCTTTAGGTAGTAACCAATTCTCATTGGCAACAAAGGAAATTCATTAAGAAACAAATGCACTGTTGTTTGAGAAGTTTAGCTCTACTTCACGAATAACCTCATAAGTAGTAGGGATATCCTCATCATATGATCGGGGAGGCTGATCTTCTCGGTGAGGAACCGTGGAAGTTGATGCCAAGTGAAGCGATGTCGCTAAGTGAACACTCGCGCTGATGCACGACCCTCAACTCTTGGAATACGCCCAAAACACACGGGTAGTTGTTAGTCGCGAGACCACGAGCAGCGAGCGCCAAGTCCCCAATTCCCAATGGAGCAGCGGCTTGACCACGAGTTGCGGAACAAACAATGGATCGCCTAATTCTCTCTCAAAGTCCTCGCATGAACTCGGTATCGAAAGAACAAGCAATAGCTATGTTTCAATCTTATGCATAAACTGGTCTACCTCTATTGTGCGGCCATGGGGTTTATATAGCCTCCCACGCAAGCACAAAACTTCGGATGAATAGTAGCAAGTGCTCTGATAATCCGAGTCGACACCTTCTTCCTTTGCTACGATGTCTGAGTCCGATTCTTTTCACATGAAACGATGTCAGATTCAAAAACGCCCTACTTTAATTTGGAAATTTAAACTAGTCTCCTCTCGGTTTCCCATGTATTGTGAGCTTTCCTTCTCTTAGCTTGCTGCGAATTTGTTCGATGCACTTGATGCTTCTTTTTATGCCAATGTAACCCTTGTTGCCATGTCACCATATGTCTTTCTTGACCGCCCACATGTGCTAGGGTTTTATCACGAGAACACGTTCCTCTCGTTGGCCACATGGGTTTCTTCTCCCTTGTTGGCCGCATGTGTTTCTCCTCCATGAATTTGTTCTCGGCCTCCCTCTCCTCCCTCTCGGTTCCAAAGTCTTTAAATTTGTCAAACCTGAGAATGCACCAAGTATTGCTTTAGGTAGTAACCAATTCTCATTGGCAACAAAAGGAAATTCATTAAGAAACAAATGCACCTGTTGTTTGAGAAGTTTAGCTCCTACTTCACGAATAACCTCATAAGTAGTAGGGATATCCTCATCAGATACATTTAGAACAACATCGTCATAAGTTAAAAGAGCTTCACGAATAAGTCACATACTTGTTAATCTTCATAACCAATGATCCATTCAAGGAACATAATAATATTTATTCAATAACTCATAAATATAGACATGATACAATTATCTCTATGATTGCCTCTAGGGCATATCACCAATACTCTGAGCGCGTCCACGTCCCCATTTTTGCACAAAGGTCCTCCTGGTTTTCAAAATCGTGTTTAGGCTTTGCACGCCCGTGGGCAGTTGGATCGTGATTGGGTGGTCGAACTCAGGCTGGTGCTCACCCGTGGGATCGCAGTGGACGGTCGAGATCGTGTCGGGCTACCTCCACCCCACCAAAACCCTCAGCCACCTCGAGCCCCATGCAGCACGATGCCCTCTCCTTCCCCGCCCCTTCTCCCCTCTCTAATGGCAGCATTACTGATCGGTGAAAAACAAGTAATACATGTTTATGTGCCATATGTTTATGTGTCATATTTTGAATTTGCTATTTATATATTATCATAGACAGTTATTTACTAGAACCGTCTGTGATGTATACTTGTCACAGACGGTTCTACTTTAGAACCGTTTGTGATAATTACATATTAAAGACGGTTTGTAGTTAGAACTGTCTGTGATATGTTCAATACTTTGGCTCCCGCGCAATGCATGCATCTCTTCGTCTCACGTGCCGACGTTACGATGCGTCTCTTCGTGTCTGGCTTCGGTTGGAAGTTATTACATGTTTTATAAGAATGATCATCCGCCACCGAAAGATGAATCCTGGCCACATCGCTCTACTCAGGGTACCATTGAATACGTACGCAGCAATCACCATGGTGACCACGCGGAGCATGACAGCGAGGATCAAGGCGAGGAGGTCGGCAATCATCGTCGCTCTTCCTCATGATGTCGTCATCGACATTGTCGGTCGTGTGGCCATGGATGACGTCTACATGCTACAAGCCACGTACGTACGTATTTATACCTATAAAAATGCATACTACTATTTATTCTAATATCTTGAATTTTGTACGTACGTATATTGGAGTTGTAAGGCCATGTACCAGGCGTCTAAGGAGGGCACCGTAGGGAGGCATGTGGCGTTGGAGCAGGAGGATGCAATGAAGTACCTAGACAATGAGCACTACCATGCCATTGTGAACCACCTAGCTGGCGCCGGCAACCCAGAGGCCTGCTTCATCGTCGACCTCGCGCTTGTCTTCGCACCCCAAGACATGCAGCGCGCGGCCTCGTGTGCTTCGAACAAACGGCCATCGCCAGCCATAAGGCCACGGTCTACATGCACGGCCTCCTCCTCTACATAGTTAGCGAGGCGCGCGACGTTGGGATGCACTACATCAGCTAGGTCGAGGGTGAGCTGGCCGACGGTGAGTGCGAGACGACCAAGAGGACCAACCGTGAGTACAGGCGGTGTTGGAGGCTCGCTGCAAACGTGGTCTAGGTGGCGGCGTGGGGTAATATGGCTGAGCTGCTCGGCTGAGTTTTGGCGCTATCAGAGGATGGCCACTGGTGCACGAGCATCGACTGTGGTTTGACGGAAGGGTGGGACGACTATGTCATTTTCTACAGTGACGACTGTAGGATTAGGCATGAGTATACCAAGTTCTTTGTAGAGGTGTTGAACTACTTGCTGTAAAATTAGCAGTTTTAGTAAATATTCAAATATAATTGTAAGAAATGACTAGCCATACTGTTTGGCCATATGTAAATTCAAAAATAAAAAAAATCCAGTTTGGAGGTGAAGTTACTATTATATGTTGAACTATCACGGACGGTTCTATTATGAAACCGTCTGTGATATGAGACTATATCACAGATGGTTCTATTATGAAAGTATCACTGACGGTTTCATAATAGAACCATATGTGATATCCCTTTATTAATAGGAGCCCAGCCGCTAGGGTTTGCGCCCTAACTCGTTACTCCCCAGTGCCCTTACTCTCACCTATTCCCTTCTCCACCCGAGTGCCCCCGACCTTGATGCTGCTGCCCGAAGACTCCTCCCCGACGGCCACCCCCAAGTCATGTCTTCTCCTCGACCCCATCGCCGACGCTGCCCTTCTTCCCGTCATCGCCAGTTTTGACACCACGGTTCATTGCACAAGACACTCTTACGATAAGAGTGTCTTGTGTAGTGTCACCGTTGGTGACACAACTAGGCGATGCTGCCTCCATCACCAGATCTGCCTTCCCCTCTTCGTCCTCTCCCTCCCAGCGTGCACGACCCCAGCTACCTCTCCACTGACCTCCCCCAACTACCTCTCCATCGACCTCGGCCTCGGCTACCTCACCACCGACACTGACGATGTCGAGGTAAGAAATTATTTTCTCATTTTTCATTCTCTATTGCTTCAATTTTTGGGTTTGAGTTTGACTTATTTACTGATGTAGGTTGTTGTTGCTTATGCATACATGAAAGAGATGGATGTGGTGAGCTACTGTCGGTGGTCGATTTGCCGGTTGCACTGGGGTAACTACTCCCCTTTACTCTCTATCCCTTTCCATCCCCTTGCTCTGTGATGTGGGTGATGAATGATGTGAGCTATGGTGGGTGTTCTGTGATGGTTAGATGATATGTGTGGGTTCTCTATGTATGATGTTGGTTCATGAGATGTGGTATTGCGTCGCACTGAGGTAACTACTACCCTCTACACTCTATCCCTTTCCCTCTCCTTGCTCTGTGATGTAAACTGAGGGCTATTGGTGTATGTGCATTATGTGCATCTTGCTTAGTTCATACTGTGGGTTTGGATTGACAAAAATGAATGGGGTAAAATGGTGGGTTTGGTTAATGCTATGTGATGGATATTGAGGGTTAGGGTTATTGATATCGGTTCTTTGTGCTTGATGGGCTTACATGCACTACTACACACGACCTCATCACGAGACCGGTTGGAGCAGATCATCACGAGGCGGTTCCAAGAACGTGCATGTTTTATACGTCTGTGATAAGTCGGCGGTTATCACGACGGTTAAAAATCCATCGTGATAAGTCACAACACAGGCGGTTCTAATTATATAGCCGTGCGTGATATCTAATATCACGAGCGACTCTATTCAGAGCAAATGCATTATAGACACATATCCTGAGCGGCTCTATTTACAACCGTGGGATATGCATATCCCGACCAGTTCTTTTCTGGCTCGTGCAGTGATATGCACATATCGAGCGATTATCGTTATATAACCGTCAGTGATAGACACATATCCCGAACGGTTCGTAAATAGAACGTCACAGTGATAAAGGATATCGAGCGGTTCTATTTACGAACCGTCAGGATATGTGTATATCACGACGGTTATATAATAGAGCGTGCAGGATTATACATATCACGAGCGGTTTGATTGATAAACCGTGCGTGATAGTTATTTCCAGCATAACTATTTTTAAAAATTTTCGGCTAGCCTCGGGATTGCTAGCCATGCCATCTGAAAATAGCGATGAGAAAATAGATACATCACGGATATCAATCGTTGACAACCCAAAGTGATCATTGTCATACAAGCGAACATATATCAAATACGGTCAAACATTGTAATATCAACTCGTTGAGAAAATATTGTCATACAACCCAAAGTGACAACCCAAAGTTTACCATTGAATCACAACTATTCAAAGTGAATTACAACTATATCAAATATATTAATTGTTTCAAGGTCGTTCGGTAGTGAAACTCTCCGTTGGCATAATGATATCCGTCATGATGAAGGTGTGAGCCTCCCTCCGAACATCAGAGATCTCTTTACGAGCAGTGAATCTAAATCTATATTCAAAACCTACAAACAAGAGTAAAGTGTTACATATATATTTAAATTTATAATTAGCAATTATTGCGAGATTGACCAACCTCGGGATCCGGCAACCTAGCACTCATGAGAATGCGCATATGATGGCAAGCGTAGAATGCACATTCTTACGCTTTTCTTTGGCGACCTTTGAAAAAATAGAATTACATATATAGGTATAGTCGGTTCGAGAGCGCATTATTACAGTATGATATAGGATTATTGTGTTGTAGCACGTGTACCGGAAATCGCGTCTGTGATTAAGTGTGGAGTTCGTTCCCTTGTATAGCCCTCCCTCGGCAATATAGGAGATGAACGACCTACATGTTCAAAAAGTTAACCTCGGCCATTTCAAATGAAGGAAGACTACAATAGAGTTATGTATGGAGAAATGAGCACACATGTCGACTACTTCTTGCACAAGGGTGAAGTCGTGGCCTTTTTCATTAGGGAATCAGGTATAGTACTGATTCCTCTTTGATATAATGACTAGAAGGATCGGTGATGCCTACTCATGTATGTCGCTATAGTCATTAAACCTAAGTTCATCTGCATTATAAAGTACAAATGAAATTTGTATAGCAAGTAGTGAAAGCACTTACTTACAGTTGTAGGGCACCATTATGTAGTCCACGTAGTTTTGAGCAAGCAATCCTGCTGTTATGTATTTCTCGGCGTGGATCGTGCGCCAAGATGGTTTACTCGAGACCACGTGTGGGTCGAGAAACCCACCGGTTCTTTCAATCGCCGGCGTTTTAATCATGTATCTATACATAAGCAATGAGTTTGTTATATTACGTGAATATGCGTGAATGTAGAACTTGATTGTACACACTTACGATGTCGACATCGTAGAAGTGAGGCATCGAGGCTTTGAGGTTGAATAGGTCGAACAAGTCGTGAAGCCCACGATGAAGGGAACGGCTCGTGGAGAAATAGTCCTCCGTGTATCGGCGGTGATTCCATCGGCGCACCCTTTCTCTTTGGTCTTCTCGCAAGTACCGGCTATGCAAACTCGACAACCTAATCCAGCGTAGGCTAATCGTGCTCGTCGCCATGCGGACTTCCGAAAGAGTATTTCTTAGGGTTAGGAGGCGGAGCGCCTTAATGTTCTTCGATTTCGATTTGTCTGAGCGACTTGCGCTCTGCGTCTTCCTCTGTCGAACGACTTCGGAAGCGTCTGGCACGCTTTTTTGTTCGTTCGGTGTCTTCTCCACGGGAACCGATGGCGGGCCACGAAGCGAAGGTTGAGGTGCGATCATGGAGGGTCTGTTGGAGAGACATGATCGTGTCGAGATGGTTGGGGTAGAGTCATCAAAAGTTGAGGCGACACTGCGGGGTCGGGACGATGTCCTTCAAAAGTTGAATTGGAGGGGCATGGTCGGTGTGGAGATGGTTGGGGTAGAGTCATCAAAAGTTGGCGACACTTGCGAGTCGGGACGATGTCCTTCAAAAGTTGAATTGGAGAGGCATGGTCGTGTGGAGATGGTTTGGGTGGAGTCATCGAAGGTTGAGGCGACCTTTGAGGTCGAGGCGATGTCCTTCTTTGGCCACTGAATAAAGCATACGGGGCATCCCCTAGTGTTATGATTTCGTCGTTCGGCGAATCTCGGTGGAGACGACCTTAAAATTATCATGTACCATGTCCACTGGACCACTGGCGTAACCTGCGCCACTGGGCGCCGTCTTGCACTATCCCTTCATTGCATGGATACACCACCCCCGGCCTCAATAGACATCCCAACCATCCTCACTTGGGTGTGCGGTCGTCGGCTCCTACAAAGCGATCGCAATTAGCTAAAGCGTCCTATAGGTCTATCTTTGGAGCATTCGAGATGTACATTACCTTGATGTCGTCGATAGGTAATTGGACATCATCGTATTCACAATTTTGCGTGGGCGCGACGCTACTCGATGTTGAGAGGGCGCCTAACAAAACAACGAGGCGGCTGCGGCGGTTGTTGAGGGTAGTAGTTGATTCACTTGGTCACGCAATCTTGCTATCTTTTCTTCAAATTTTGCGATAGCACCGTTCTCTTCCTTCAAATTTTGAAGTAAGCACATGTTCAACATTGTGTCGTACTCGCCTTGGATCTCTTCTTGCTCCTATACGTGCGGTAGTCATCGGAATCCATCCCTCCAAGATACGTTAACCCTTTGCCTTGCGTGCGACCGGGTGCTCCTTGTTTCCCGGGGCGTAGTTAGTATATCCTTCTCCTATGCGCTTGGAAGGAGCCTTGAACATGCGAGAACTCAATTCTTCTTGCAAGAGGTCATTATGTTATTATATACATTATGAAGTTATAGACTTATTAACAACTAGGTAGTTCGAAGACATTTACCACGGTTGGCCACATCCGATCTGCGGGTTTGTGAAAGAGATTTCGCGAAGGCGTGGCGATGCCTCGCTCTTAACCGGGGAGAGCACGCGGTGCGTGATCTCGACAAAATGGCCTTGTTTCGTTCGCGTCCTCCGCGCCCATTGCGCGGTTTTACTCGCGTACCAGCGGTTGCCGAGTTTGTGGGGTGAGTGTTAAGTGTCGGAGGCCTTGTGCGTGCGCTTTCCTCAAGAAATTCGGCGTCGTCTTCATTTGCACAAAGGCGTCCCATATATCCCGCGATAAAATTTATACGCCGTGAAGGGCGTTAGACCGTGTTCCGTACCTTGTGACAAGCACGCTCTCGAAGGTCCTCCACGCTTTTCCGATCGAGCAGCGCTGCCGTTCCAGCGCGCGCCAGTCTGCGGTGGAAAGTGAGCGATTTTAAAACTTTGTCCCCACGGTGGCTTCTCAGAACATCCGACCGCGATGTCCCGGCTCGGTGTGGTGATGGGGACCGTTCCTTTCAAGTATCCCACAAGGTTCGGAATCTGCGTCGCGCTGGGGGGACTCACGGGGATCCCATTGGCATTGACCTCCGTGGCGGTCATTATGCGGAGGAATTCTCGATGTTCCTCTCGTCATCTGCGTCACGTACCACTTTCCTCGGAGATCGGCGGCGGCGAAGATGGTGCGGGCGCCATGTAAAACACTTGCTATCTATATATGCGAAGCAATATGCGTAAGCTCTAGCCCGACCGATTCAAGCGGTTACTCAACTTAACAGAAATGATGCACAAGCGTATAATATATAAGAAGGATTGATGGTAGTTTGTGCTCTCGAAAGGAGAGTTGCAAAAGAACAAGTCTTTGCCATCTCAATCCTATTGTCTATACTCTTCATTAAATGAATATGATAGTATAAATTCAAACTATGAGCTCTAAACAATACTTTGCTTAAGCATCAAATGATCTCAAGTATTATGAAAATGATCTCTTAACTATCACATTCAATCTCGGTATAAGAAAAAGTTCATCACATAGCGAACGAACAAAGCCCATCGATCAATTTGATTCACATTATCAAAGACTATCAAAGTCACATCACGGAGGGTTCGTCAATACAATAGAGCTCATGAATGAA